>JAVDPK010002245.1:212850-225435 GCA_034780415.1 Cichlasoma orientale | reverse complement strand
CACCATCTCCTGTGTCCTGCTTTTGGGTCCTCTTCATCTTCACATGCCACACAGCCTACGCCCTTTCATCGTGACACAGTTTTCCAGTTTTCCAATCTTTTTTAATGTTTTATCTTTGCTTATATTGGTAACTAGACTGTGGTGCACAAGATTTATGAAGGGCTTATATATAAAATGAAGAAATCACTTGTTTTGCAAATATATTTGACTCTGCATTATTGTACAGTGTACAGTGTGGCAGCATGTACATTTTGCATACATGCAGTGCAGTATAATGTTTTAACAGATAGGGAAAGATTATATTTGATACCAAGATTTCCAGAGTTTTTCAACACCAGGATATGTTTTTAATACTTCCTATTACATTAAAATTTACATTAAAATCTTTGTACACTTTGGAAAATGTTGATAATTGTGAATGACCCCTAAAAAATGCAGCAAGAAGTAAGTCAAACAGTTAAATGATCAAACACCCTCTTCTCCACAGAGCAGGAGTAAGCTCTGTGGAGCTCCACAATCACAAACCTGCAAGGCCAAAGGCACTCTGGTGCTTAGGCTCTCTTCTCCCTGACCTCAAGTACTCCCTGGCTTAATTACTGAGTGGAGTCAACTGCAAAGGTCAGTACCTAATGCAGGAGTGAGAGCAAAACACGCCCACATGGACAAAATTATGCTTGCTAGGGCTGTAACACATGATGAGATGGATGACAGGCATGGCAGCACTTTGCTGTGTTTTAACAGGCTCATTAGGCTCTCTGGTCATTTACTGTCCAAGAAAGTCCATATACATACGTTGTTGTGCAAAAGTCTTGAGCTATCGCTTATTGCTTCACATTTTACTGGAAATATGTGCAGCGATTTTTGAAATGTGCAAAGATACATGGAAATACAGTATATAAGGCAAAACCAGAGTTTGTACAGTTCTAACGTGCTTGAAAATCAATATTTGGTGTGATCACCTTTATTCTTCAGCACTGCCCGAACTCTCTGTGGCAGCTCTCTTGTCATGTCTTTAAGTATTCTTCAGGAATAGCTCTCCAGGCTTCTTGAAGGACATTCAAAGCTCTTCTTTGGATGTTGTCTGCCTTTTTGTCTGCTCTACGATGATCCCACACTGCTTCAATAGTGTTGAGGTTCGGGCTCTGGGGAGGCCAATCCATGACTTATAGTGTTCACTTGGGTGTTTTTCTATCGAGGTATGCTTTTACTGCACTGTCAGTGTGTTTGGGATCATTGTCGTGCAGCAAGGTGATGGTGGATCAAAATCTGATGGTACTTTTCTACATTCATAATTCCATCAATTTTCACAAGATCTCCAACACCACTGTAGCCCCAAACCATGACACAGCCTCCACCGTGTTTTACAGATGGCTATAGACACTCACTCTCCCCTGACCTCCTCTGTAAATGATGATTATAGCCAAATTTTCAAATTTGGATTCATCACTTCCTCAGTTTCAGTCAAGTTCTTGTGTAGTCTGGCATACCTCAGCCTTTTATTCCTGTTTCCCTTCCCTAAAAATGGATTCTTGACAGCCACCCTTCCACTGAGACCATTTCTGGTGAGTCTTCAGTGAACAGTAGATGGAGAAAATGAAGGTCCTCTCAGCATCTCTCAGGTCCTCTGTCAAGTCTTGTTTGGATTTTTTCCTATTTCCAAAGGACATGACTTTCAAATACTGTTCATCAGCTGTAAATAGCTTTTTAGCCAAGATATGCCACTTTTTTTGGCAGATAGCTCTTTGGGATTCACCTTTGGTGCAAAAATACTATTATATGTCTGTCAAACTGTGTTATCCATCTGTTACCAAGTAACAGGCACCAAGTAAGTGTTTAATTAAAAAAAAAAACACTAGACAAGAATTTTAAATGAGAATCCCAGAATAATCAGCCTAAATATCACCATGAAATATGCAACCAATACAGGACTGTTAAAAAAAATGTATCTGGTCTCGTCCTGATTTCTTAGTTTTTTTGCATATTTGTCATATTTGAATGTTTCATCTCATCAAAACAATGCTGCAATTAAAACATTTAACATTAGCTATGATATACATGCATCGCTGATTCTTAGCGATGTGATGTTCACAGCACAGACGTATGCGCTGGAGAAGCGTCGTGTCACTGTCTCAGGTTTCCTCCTTCCATTCTGTCTGGATAGATGTGTGTTCACGTGTGTTCATGTGTGCCATGACCTGCTTTGTTCCCCAGAAGACTTGCGTCATAGCGCGACAAGTCGAGCTACACCGCTGTGTAAGTGTGTGTGTGTGTGTGCGGGGGGAGGGGGGCATAGGGATAATAATTAGGTTTTTCAGATTCACCTCATTCTTTTCCCAATCACTTTTTTTAAAAACCTCCAATTACCTCTTTCCATCCCATTTCCTGTTTTCTCTGTCCCTCCCCACATCAGGTGGTGAAACATCATGGCGTCCGCGTACAAAGAGCTCCCCGTCCCCTCGCCCTGCGCGCGAGCATGTTTCTTATTCTTGCCTTCACGCCTGGCTGAGAATATTTTAGACCTCATTACGTCAGAGTGAAGTCAAGACAGAACAGTACCCCCACCAACACAATTTCTCTCCCTGCTCCTCACACTGCCCCATAGGTGTCAACCACTTTGTGAATCCACTGTTCTCCTAATCGGGTTGATTGCTACCTTCGTTCTCCCTCCCCTTTGAAGCGCACTGGGGGCGCCGATGATTCAGGTTGATGTCAGCTTGGAACCAAGAAGAACGGCTTTGTCTCTGTAATGAGGTGTGTGTGTGTGTGTGTGTGTGTGTGTGTGTGGGTGGGTGGGTGAATGCATACATGCTCGGGTGGAGGCTAGTGTACAGTTTATTCATTTGTTTGTGAATGTTTTGGATGAGCACTTGTGAGATAAGAGCAATCTGTATAAGTGCTTAAATGTAAATGTATCGTGTGTCTCTGAATGTTAAAGTGAAGTTCCAGTGCACGGGTGACAGATATTGCCTACGTGACTGTGTAGATGCGTTGCTCCTGCAGCATTTTCTGCTTTGTTCATCAACACACAGTTATTATTTTTTTAAACTGGACTGAAATTAGAATACAGGAAACCGCTTCATGATTTTAGCAAACCAAGCTATGAGTCAGCATCGGTGTGACATGTTTCTCTGGATGTAGATGCTTCTAGGTGATGCATCGTTGATTGCTCATTTCAGGCGCCACAGACGCCAATAATTACATAAAAGTGAACACATTTACTACAGTTTACGGGTTTTTCAGAGTTCACCCCACAAAGCCGACATCCTCACATAGAGATGATACATTTTAACTTGTCTGTGTGTGTGTGTGTGTGTGATCTTTGACGGCAAACTCATTGCATATGTCTGATTTGCAACCCACAAATCATTTTGTCAGCAAGCAGGATTTAGATTGGTAAAGTTACGCTTCAGAAAATTGCTTTTTCAGATGATTTTGGTGCCCGTTCAGTTATGCAGCAACACACTTCATAGTGTATCAACAGTTTAGCCTCAGACCTAATCACAATCAGATATCCTTTAAAAATACTGAGGCCCTTAGGACTTGATCCTGTTAGTTTATTGGATGGCTGATTAGAATGCAGATGCAGCTGTTCTGGTTGTGTCCCTTCATGAAACAGCCGTCTCCTGCGTGTGTCTGTGTTTGACTCGGGAACAGTTCTGCTGCATCTGCAAAGACTACAGCAGAGGTCAGGAGCTGAAGTAAGCAAAGGGCCACACCATGAACTTGGTAGACATGGTCTGCTGTAAAAAAAAAAAAAAAAAATCTGCACAGAAAGCCGGAGTCCTTGTTTCCAAAAAAAGAGATTTTTTTGTTTGGTGCCTATTCCAAGTGTCACTGGGTACAAAGATGGGGGTAGACCCTGGGAAGATCACCAGTTTATCACGAGACCGACACAGAAAGACAGGCAACCATTCACACTTACTAGAATCAGCAGCTAACATGTCTTTGAGCTCTGGGAGGAACCTGGAGCACCCGGACTGAACCCATACACACACAGGGAGAGTATGTGAACTCCACACACAAGAGCCCCAGCTGCAAGTTTGAACCAGGAACCCTCTTGCTGTGAGGCAAAGTGTGAACCACTGTAACACTGTGCCACCCTTTTATAATCATCAAACTGTAATATTTATCAATAGAGTGCATATCTCACATATAGCAGTATGCCTTCACCGATAGCAACAGGTTGAAATCTTGTGTGAGACCATTAAAGCTCTGGCGGCACCAAATGTCAGTGACACCATCTTTGATCTGTGAGGTGACATTAAAATAGTGCTGTAGGGGTAAGGTGCTAAAAGCTTTTTTTTTTTTAATAAATAAATGGGCAGGTCACTTGATGACATTCACCTTTTTTTCTGTAGTTTTTTTTCTACTAGATTTTTTCCATTTTATCATTCTGCTTCAAATCTATTTTCATTACCCAGTGATAGTATGGATGCTGCTGACAGGTATACACACATAGCTGTACACAAGTGACAGCTATGGTATGCAGCAACAGGAGGAGAAGGAAGATTTACAACCTTGGTTATTTGGTAGGTAGCTGTACTTTTATAATGAGAAAATAAGCTTTGTATAATCTCAAGATAGCAGAAAATTTACAATAACAAGTTCGTCTTAATGTCTCAAGAAAATAAAAGGGCAGATTTCTCAGCACAGTCAGATCCATCCATTTTCTTCCCCTTATCCTTTTCAGGGTTGTGGGAGGGGCTGGAGCCTATCCCGGCTATCAGAGTATCCAAATAAATGTTAACAACCAATGATGAAGGTATTTGACAGGATAAGTCAAAAGAACTCAGCTGTGATGAGCTGCGACGTGTGAGGCAGAGTACAAAATCCAGAAACTTTCAATCCAGGCTGGAGGTCACGCACAGAAGGTCAGTCAGCGCAGCAAACAATGCAGACAAAGGGCAAGGTCCAGAAAATATTGCAAAAGGTCATACATGGAGAAATAAACTAGAAACTGAGAATGAAGAAAAGTATGAAAAGAAAGTGCTACCCCCCCTAAGCAGGGACCCCCCCCCCCCCAAAAAAAAAATGAGAACAGAGAGCCTGGTCCCCATGATGGAAGCACAGCAAGTCCCTCCAAATACCCAGCTCCCTGGGAAGACAGAAAAATCATGATTACAAGTTGGCAACAAATTACTACATTGCTTTCAGAAATTCAACAAATTCCTCTCTTTCGCAGGAAAAAACCTGCTGACCGCTTCAGTAATTATCGTGCACTCAACACACAGCAAAGCAAGGTTGGAAGCCTGGCCTCGGGAGAGCGCAAATGCAAGCTCCAGCTTTTTTTGGCACCAGTGGGCACGGTTTTGTAAATTCTTTCAACAATGTCAGATGTGGGTGCGATCAATAATCTTTGAGAGGAGGAATGGTACGGCTGTATCTGGTGACTATTGCTGAGTACAATGCGCAAAGAGAGTTGCACTCTCTCTGTTTCTGGCTTGAGATGGGCTTGTGGAAGGGAATTCCTACATTCTATCTCCAGCATCAAAGTGCTTTCAATTGAGCACTGTGAATAGTTTGGCTATTTCTTTGAAGTCAGAAAATTTCTCAAAAAATGAACATCTAAGAAACTTACTTTCTTCCATTTGTGCGCTTCCAGGAGGATGCCCACCTTGTGCCTGAAGGGTCGTCAGCATTAAAAAGATTCTCTCTAATTGCTGCAAATGCATCTTTTTGTGTTTTTCTTCTGGAATACACATCTAGGAAGCAGCATTTGAGTATACAAAAACAAAAAAACACCTGTAGTGCACACTTTACAGTCCTGAGACCAAGGTTTCAGTGGCATCTCTCAGTGACAAATCGATTCCCTTTATGTCAATAGTTGAATCTACATGAAATGCCAGCCTAAGAAATACAGTACCAGTCAAAAGTTTGGACACACTTACTCATTCATATGAATGGGTGAGCTCGTCCAAATGTTTGACTGGTACTGTATATAAAAGCAGACAAAGGCCACAAACAGTGTGTGTCTGTTTTGGGGATATTTCACACAAGGATTCACACAAGGGACTAGAAGAAACTTCAGTGAAGAGAGATGATATAAGACACTGTATAGAGTGACAGGAGAGTGCAAAACACTGACAAACTCCTAAACTATTAAACCCCAAAAAATGGAGACTTGGCTAAATGAGTGAGCTAACACGGCAACCTGACAAATGCTAAGGAACCCACACATCTATACAGTATTTTGTTTCTTGGTCTTTCATTCACATATAAACCTCATTTTAGTGGAAATGGAGCTTTTGAAAATCTCCTTCCAGTGTGAAGATGTCCAGAAACTCAGTTTCTGTGTTCACGTGTGGACAGGTTCAAAGGTGTCTGCCTTTATCTCCTTTTTTTAAAAAATCTGACTCTGTGTTGTGTTGTTGTTGTTTTTCAGCTTGTGATAATAAAACATTATAACTCTGAGTTAAGCCCGTTTGTGAGTTGAGAAAGAGCCATCATCAGTGGAGCTCTGATACCGTGATACCTGAATTTTCATTAGATGAATCTAATTATTCAGCTGCAACCTGGAAAAATGCAGGAGACAGAAACTGAAGGGGAAAATCTGGAGCGACAGATGAGACAAAATTTACCTGTGATGTTAGTTACCCAGATAGCAACAGATGCCAGGTGGATTTCATTATTGATGGAAAAACTACACGTTAATGTTTCCCTGTTTAAGCTGATCTAACGTCAGCCTTCACTGATACACGACGGCTCACTTACAGCCACGGCAGAGATGTGTTACTGAGTTACTGTTGAGTTAAATAATAGCAACTGTTTCACATGTAACTCAAAAAAAAAAAATGCAGGGCAGCTTTCCAAGTGTGTGACAAATATAAAGTTTTATCGGTGAAGGCAAACATGTCATTAGAAATAGCTTTTATAGAGCTGCTGGCTGGATTTGATATATTTCAGTATCATTTTGGGAGGATGAACCATTTAAAATAAGGAATACCGATCATGCTGGGATAAAACAAGCCACTACGAATGGATCTGGAAATTACTGGATCCCAATTGCATTTGGGCCTGATCCACTCTGAGTCTGTGAGCCTGTTCCATTTTGGATCCACCCCACTGTGCAAGTGGACTCCAGTGCAGACCTGGTTTGCTGATCCCTTATGGAGCCTATGATAGCTTTGGGCAGATCCGGTTTGGAGTCGGTGCTATCTGGGTCGACCGACTGGGAATGATTTACGTGATTTTCGGTGGAAAGTATGTCGAGTATGAAAGTATGAAATGTAATTAGATTACAGACTGCCTGCAGCTGCATTTAAAAAAGTCACATTAAAACAAAGTCTGAGAATCTTAAAGTTATTTCAGCCTCATCTTCACTTAAATATTCACATTAACCTCAAGATCCAACTATGACGGACATTCAGTCTTTCTGGAAGAGAAATTTTAATGAGGCATTAAAATCTTGTGTACACATAAAGTAGTAACTTATTAATCACAAGGTAGCCAGTCTCCTAAACAGCATTATGAACATCACGTATTAAATAAGAACTAGCTATAAGGAGACACAAACAATCAATTGTCATGATCATTTTAGATCTTTTGATCCTGGTCCTGGCACTGGTTGGGCTAGTTTGGTGTTAATATGGTAACTGAACCTGGTATTGCTTTAGCAGGAAAGTATCTGAAGCCAAAATCCATTTCTAATGTAAAGTCATTAATAAGGCCATCATATAATGAACCATCAGAAAAAGCCTGCAGGTTAAGTTTTGTTTATGCTTTAAACAGACAGGTGCAACAGCCATACAGCTGAATTTTCTAAAGGAAAAAAATAATCATCATCATCAGTAATAAAATTAAAACCGTGGGGAGTTAAAAGTAGAATCAACACTAAGTCTGTTTGGGACTTACAGCACATGGTGACTGTCCACCAGCAGAAAAGAAACTGGCTGTAATGAAGTTAAAATGCCAAGCAAATGTCAATAAGCTGAAATATCACAGGCAAAGTTGAATCTGAGTTAATTATAAAAACAAACAGCCATGTGATCAAAGATGGTGTGTGATCTATTAGAGCACGGGAAGTTATTGGTCCCAGGAGTGGGGCCAGTGACCTGCAGTGTATTAATATGGATGAGGCTCATTCACTCTGGGTAGTTCTAATTCAGTCTCATTTGCACGCTTACACACATAAACAGGCTCTCTCATCTGTTTGTCAGTTCAGTTCCTTTTAAAGATTATTTGCCTCCCTCTTCCTCTCTTTGTGTTTTCCCTTGAGGAGCCTCAGAACAGCAGTACAACAGTTTATTATATCAGCGATGAAGATATTAATTTGTTCAAAGAGAAGGAATGAGTGAGAGCGCGGGGGGAGGGGGAGCTAGTGGGGTTTTGCAAATGATTATCTCATTCATCATCTCTTCATCACTTCATCCTTTTTTCTTTTTGTTTCTGTCCTCACTTTTCTGCTTCATCTCTCCTTATCTTTTCATTTTTATTCAGTTTAGAGATGAAATGATGACTAGTTAGGAAACAAAAACATATAAATATTTAGAGTTATTATTCAAAATAAACAATGTTAAAGCTGTTATTCTGTTATTCACTTTACAACTAGGCCTGATAATGACTGAATTCTCTGATAGTCACTACTTACTATGACTTATAATTATGATTAATTAAGAGCTAGAATATGCACAAAATATGCATCTCAAACTCCCAAAGTAAATGAGTAAATAAAATATATACAATGCTGTCTAATTTCACACCAGCCATTTTGATTTTTCCTCATAGACAACATCAAAGAAAAGGTATTTTCACCATCGCCATCTGCGTTTCAATGAAACACGTGACGAGAGGGGCGGGTCTGAGTGTTGGACTGCTCGGACTGTCAATCACAAATCCTTAGCCAATGAGCATGGACGATCCCACATTCTGACATATAGTATGACCAACCACGATTTACTTTTTTTCTCTTTAATTCGATATGACCTGAAATGAGTGACAGAGTTGCCAACTTTGCTGACTTTGTCTCTAGATTTAGCGACTTTTCAGGCCCCACTAGCGACTTTTCCCCCCAAAAATCTACTATCGACAAATGTAGCGACTTTTTCCAGTGATTTTGGCGACTTTTAGCGACTTTTGGAGAAATCCTCTGTCGTCACCGCCCAGACAGGTGTTTGGTTGATGCTTGTGCAAGATGCATTATGTGTGCTAATCGCTGTGTGGTCGTGTCCTGGTGTTTTACATGCAGTGCTGGCTGACAGAAACAAATAAAATGCTGGGACTTTTTCCCTCCTGGGTCCTCGCTCTTTGTTGTAGTCAGCTTTTTTTTGGGGGTGTGAACATATGTGTCCCTCTAGTTTTTCCACTCCTTTCCTCATTCCCTCAGGTCTATGCCGATAGTTTCAGCAATCTCCCTCCAGGACATTGCTGACATTTGTGAGTCCTTGCATCAAAAACGCACAGGAGGCATCGGCCATGCGGAACAGGCCAATCATAATCCTTGCGGGCTGCACCAACCTGATGTGTAGTAGTTACATTACTTGAGGGGTGCACATTGTAGGTTACAGTGCAAAGACCTGACACAGACGTCTAAATGAGGCCTTAGAGATAGGGTGAGGAGCTCTGTCATTCGGGAGGGGCTCGGAGTAGGATGCCTCCTGGGCGCCTCCTAAGTGAGGTTCCTCTGGGCACGTTCCGGGACAGACCCAGAACATGCTGGAGAGATTACATCTCTAGGATGGCTTGAGAATGCCTTGATGTTTGATTTTTAAAATATTTGGAGTCGTCAGCATCACATAACACTTTTCATGCCGGCCCTTTAAATAGATTTACAGCCGCCATGTGCTTTTCTATGTCCACCAGACGATTGTTATCTTTTTCTGTCTACCTGCTAAGGCTGGAAACATGGAACAAGCTGCATGGGGTTTAAAACAAAAAGCCCTTTTTTGGTTGCGTAGGGTGAAGAGCTACAGAGATGAGTGATAACTGTGTGCAGGTTTGAAGTGACACCTTCATCAATACAGAGAGTCATTTAGTTGCCAGTTTAGAGGGCTGCAGCTGCAAAAAACTAATGCATTTGAATGCTACAGCCCTGTAATAAACGTTAATGTTCAGGTTTCATGAAACTAATTTTGGGAAGAGGTGATTCAGCTTTAAAGATTGTGCTGGGAGTGCAGGCGCTATAACAATTACAGCAGGCTATGTATTAGCCTCTCTGTAAAAGTTCTCCTTTTATAAAAGACTTGTGCATTAAAGTTAATTTTGCCCTGTATGCATATACTGCACATGTGCATGTTTGTGTACACCAGCACACTCTGACACGCAGAGCACAGTTGAGGGAGACAAATCACCTTGCTGGCCCTTCACCGCATGGGACAGCTCTTTGACAGAAGAACACAACACACAACAGTGCTGTGACACACACATATACATACCCCCGGCCCCTCACAAGATTCCCGGGTAGGGAGACAAGCGACAAGCTGTCAGTGTGAGAGAATCTCTTCTTAATTAGCAACCTATTCTGATGACAACAGACTAGGGTCAAACTGTGCCGGGCTGCGCCGAGTGTGTGTGGGTGCTAAGGAGCGTCGTTTGACTTCCCTCCTCCGTGACACGTCTGAGAGCTGAAAACACTCGCTAATCACTTCTGAGGCACACACCCCCACCACCGTCACCAGTAAACTCGCCCACGCACACACACAGTTCATGATGCGTGTTGATGGATTGCACCCAGCGCAGGCTGTGTATAGCTGCTCTTCCCTTTTGTTTCTTGTTTGTTGAACAGATGCTTCATAATGACGCACACGCAGGCAAAACCTGGAGCTGCTCTATTTAAAATCAACAGGAAACAGCCTTTGTGGATTCACTGCTTGTTCTCTTAAATGATGATTTGTTGCGATTAGTCTTTTATCTGCAGAAAAATTCCTTTTTTTTAAAAAAAACCAATCAAATAAAATGAAGGAATAGTTCGAAGCCAGTAATAACCTTGATCTTTGTCCTGTCAGCTGTCTGACTCTTTGCGCTCTTTCCATCACATCAACAGCAGCTATATGCTACATTCAACCAGCTGAAGCTGCAGGCTGCAGATTGGCCCAGAAGCATATCTTTTAATTAATAACCATAAGGTTGAAGGGTGCACAGAAGGCAATTTTCCAGCTGTGTATCATGCTTTAAGTGGTTAAGTGCACATGATTTAATGATATCATTTAGTGCCTTCAGTGATGTAAACTGTAGAAGAGGTCAGTTCTGCAAATGGATCATCTGTAGCTGGGCTTTAATCCAAGTACTTGAATTTGACAGGCTTGATGCAATGGCTACTTTGGATCGCATCTCTTTAAAAAGTCACATTACGCTGAGGCTGAAAAGTGGCGTTTCACTGCTTTCTCTCTGAGGGTTTCAAGCGTATTTCATCCCCGTTTGAGTGTGAACACGCACAATGAAAACAAAATGTTAGATGGAAAAACTGAAGTTCTTCTAATGGCCACTTGAGACCTGCTCCGAAGGTGAGTGAGTCACCATAGACTCCCATGTTAAGAGCCCAACTTGAGCCATTAAAATCACATGTTTAAAGCCTGAAAAAACTGTTTTATCTCTATAGCTAATTTTATCCTTTAGAACTCATCCGGGTGGATTTTGTTAAGGCCATTTTGACTGGCATGTGTGCCAGCATAGGCTGCTATAGCCAATGGTTGTCAGCTACATGTCAGCAGATTAGAGTCACTGAACTGGACCATGGACCATTTTTAATGGAATTTCTGACAAACACTTTGGCCTGCTGTGCGGTAAAGATCCAAAAAGTTTGTGTTCCAGTTTTGGAGATCTGAATGTTCTGAATGTTCTCAGCCTGTTACTGAGCACTAATTAGAAGTTACAGTTCGGAGATGTAGCTTTCTAACCAAACTTGTCAATGTTAGATGATAACTGAGCACCACCCACTGATCTAATATGGGGACTCCTGGCTCCAAAAAAGAACCAACAAGGCAGCTACTAAAATGCTAATCAGGCTAAAAAATAAATAAATAGGGGGTGTCTCTGTGGTTATGTCTGTCTTTTATTTACACTCCATGGAAAACAAACTTCTTAAACCCCTCTCAGCTATTGACCTCTAACTTAACCCTGCAACATAAAGTATATCGTATTTGGTACATGAGGTTTTGAGACCTCTACATCATCAGTGTGATGTTATTTTTTCCTGAAAAACCTTTTGTGTACAATATACAATCAGACACATGCAGTGATACTGTGAGCAATAAATTGCACAAAAATGCACAAATAAACACTTCAGTTTAAAAAAAAAAAAAAAAAAAATTCTTGATGGATGGATGGATGGATGGATGGATGGATGGATGGATGGATGGAGTTTTTTGACTCACGGTTGAGACACTTTGAGGTCGGCAGGAGGTTCTGTTAGTTTAATAAGCAGACTGTAACATTGACAGCAGTGTACGAAAGCCTTTTTTCATTTAGATATGAGATTAAACTTATTTGGACCTTTCTTCGCTTCTCCATTACAGTATTTTTGAAAGGTTAGTGACCATGACCTGTCAAGCAAAACCTAAAAAAAATGAGTTGGTTGCACATGTTAAGCCTCTGTTATGCATGGCTATTACAGCTATATAAAGTTGTTTTTTTTGGGGGGGGGGGGGGGCA
>JAVDPK010002245.1:124955-172103 GCA_034780415.1 Cichlasoma orientale | reverse complement strand
AAGTAGTGTGGAATCATGTTGACAGAGCAGAACAAAAGAACATCCAAAGAAGAGCTTTGAATGTCCTTCAAGAAGCCTGGAGAACTATTCCTGAAGACTACTTAAAGACATGACCAGAAAGCTGCCTGACAGAGTTCAGACTGTGTTAAAAAAATAAAGGCGGTCATACTAAATACTGGCATTCAAGCTCATTAGAATAGTACAAACTCTGTTTTTGCCTCATATACTGTATTTCCATGTATGTATTGAAGTATTGAAACTGTCGTGATGCTCACGGGTTGTTTTTAAGGAATTCATATACTGTTCACACAGATGACATCTGTGTGTCTGCATTTTGTCTCGGTAGGTAGACATTTGCCTTTATTAAACGCACATAAAGAGCTCCAGGTGTTATCCATGTCAACTACACCTCTCATTTTCAACAGAGCATTACACCTCTTTCACTAAGCAGGTGCAACTATTAGCAAATACTCCATTCAGTTTGGAGGTTTAACTCAAACACCTAAGAGGAAAGCAGTCACCATTTGAGTTTTTAATTACACCTGTGCTTATCATGTCTGCTGTGAACTGTGTCCTAATGTGCTGAGCAAAGTTTCATTATATTTAAATGAAATTCATTCCCCGTGTGTGTTTAATTCCCCGATTATAGAAGTGTGACACTGACAAATGGTCTGTTTTGTGTAAGACAGTAATCCACCATTACTTATACCAGCATGGGCCGAGGGCAGAGAATGGTGGAAATTTCATCATCATGTCTGCGCTGTGGAGCTCTTTTAAATACTCTTGTGTTTAATGACTTGGAATAGAGCCAAAATAAAGATATAAACATTCAAGGTCTGCCCTACTTATAATAATAGAGAAAAAAAAAAAAAAAAAGCACCGACTCATAAAAAGTGCATTAAAACCAAAGCACATTAGTCATTGCCAACTGTAACCAAAATTATATGTGACTTCAGAGTTTGTGTTTGCTTACAGTACTGGTAAATACGCAATCTGCGTACCTTTAGTAGTGATGACTTCTGTGAGACAGCAGCGTAGTGTATGCGACTTGGCATCCTTTTGTGGCAGCAGACAAAGCAGCAGTATTCTGGCTACACAGCGGAGGAAGGCCAGCTCTGATTCTGGACTGACCAAACAGGGATGGAGAGGAAACGCCCGAGCCACTTCCTCTGGTCTGGACACACACACAAATAAAAGATACAGATTCAGAGACAAAAGACAAACACAAAGAGACAGAGCTGTTCTGAAGTGTTATCCTGTCACAGCTTAGATGTCTGACTAAATTTCGTGAGCTAAAGCTTCACTGCCTCTGTTATTCATACTTCAGCTGTGTTGTATCTCTCTGTTTTTGCTTCTAAAGACACTGCTGCTACATTGTTCCCAAACGATTGGAAATTAGGGAGGCCAGACACCTCTGTAGTGCAATCAAATCATAAGTCTCGTCTGACTGGCCAAGATAATAAAGCCAGATGATGTGTGAATCATCGCTCTGCCCGCTCTTTCTGTGCGCGCGCACGTGTGTGTTTGCTAGTGTGTGTTAGTGTACATGGCAGACACTGAAAGGGGATTTTAATGCTGTTACGCTGGACTAAATTGCAGTAATTTCACACCATCTGTGTACATAAAATTATGGTGCTAGGTATGGACACTGGCGGGAAGGGAAATCTTTTCAGTAACAAGTCAAAGGTGGAACACATTTCCCGATAAACAACTGTGAGTCATTCCTCTGTGCAAAGAAAGCTGTTAGCAGCACCGAGGCGCCAACACCAACACGTTATTTCACTCGTTTTTCCTATCCTTGATTTGTAGTTGATGAATATTGTGGGAGAACTTCATACAATTACAAAGTGTGTGCTAGTGTACCTTGCAGATGCAGCTTTGAGGTCAGTGAAGTGTGTGTGTAGGATTCGGATGCTGTCATAACACACTACATTGACGAGGTCGATGTCAGCAAGCCTGGATCTCAACTGCCCAATCATCTGCCACCAGTCCTCTGACAGCATGGAGTACAATTGGCCTTCGTCATGACTCAAAGGAAGGTACCAGGATAGGATGTAGTCTCTGTAGGCGTAGTCAAACACTGGGGAGAGAGCAAAAGAAAATGTTAATGCAGTTTTTATTAGAACGAACAAACAAACAGCTTCAGACAGTACTCTTCTGGCAGTAATTATACTCCTCTTTGACCAAATGGCTTTTTACATTTCAATCTTTCAATACAACAACAGAAAAACCTGTCCCAGCTCTGCTTTCACTGAACGACTGAAGAGCACTATAGTACCGAGTTTCATTTCCCCAAAACCCAGGTGCAGCTTATGAAAGCTGGAAGGTGCTTCATTCATTCATTCATTCAATCATCCACTTTCTATAAATTCCCCCCACCCCCAAGTGCTTATCCCAGCATTCATTCTGTGAGAGGAAAGCTATAACTGGACAGGTCACCACCTCATCACAGAGCTGACTCATAAAGAGCTTTAGACGCACAAGAAACTGACAATCCCTCAAATGATGCAACTACAGGAAGACTGTAGGCGGAAACCAGAGCACCTGGAGAAAGTCACACAAATATATAAATAACAAAGAGCATACCCAGACAACACACAGAAGGCTGCAGCTGGAAGGTGAATTTTAACCCAGGGCCACCAAAGGTTATCAATGTAAGGTCCGCTTTAACTAGCTGCTTAAATCCAAATTTTACTCCACTAAAACCAACTGCACAGAAAGCAAAATCACAGCAAAAAATAGATGCAACCTAAATGCGAGAAGCTCTTCTGGTATTCTAAATAGTGCTATTTATACATGAAAAAGGGAATTCAACTGTGAAAATTCAATTAACATTAACACTGTAAAAACGGCATACTGGTTTAGTTGTGCTTTGAAGAACAGTGTGGCCCTTCTCCCTCTGTGATTCATATCTTCAGTGAAATCCCATTTGAATGTGTGAATCAAACCAGCTGTTCCATTTTGATCTTTTAACTAAATGCAGAATCCCTCTGCCTTTGAAGTGTCTGCAGTGATCTAAGCCTCTGTAAATGATATACAGCACATCATCAACATGCACTGTATGCTGCAGATATGTAGAAGCAGCACCCTAATTTCTCACAAAGACTATGATCAACAGTCGGTCTTGTAAGGAATAACAGTTAAAAACATTCTTTGTTGCCTTCTTGGGTTTCTTCCCATTCACCAAAGGCATGCAGGTTAAGCGAGTTTGTGACCCTACAACTTACAGGTGACAATGAGTTAGTGCTGTAATCAAATGGCACCTGTTTAGCGTGTAGGCTTCAGCCACTGTGACTGAACAGGATCAGTGCTTTAGAAAGCAGATGAAGAGGGTGGGTGAATGGTTAGAGAGGCTAGCACTCTAATAACAGATAAAGACAAATCTTACATAAGTGGATTTGCTCCATTTCTCAATTTCCACTTCAGACAACATTATGCTATCATACTACTTCTTCATCTCAGTGAAAAATTAGACTCTCACAGGAAATCAGACAGTTTGAAAGGAATTTCTGTGTTCAGCAACCGCAGTAAGCTCTAATGGCACATCCTCTGCAAAGCTTCTAACCTGAAATATAAGTACTTTGCTTGGTTTAAATGCACAAAACACATCAAGATACATCGAGGCCTCAGTTCACCGACACAGCAGGTCTGGACTATAATGCTAATGTCATAAACATGTATTGCACTACAATCAAAGGACCTTTTTAAAAACACACAGAAGGATGTGCAAACACACACCCTCGGTGCAAATCCTGGAGCCATCTGTTACTTGGCAGGCACGCGTACTGATCCACTGAGTGTGCACGGGTGTGTGAGTGTATGTTTGTGGCTCTGTGTGTGTGTTTTAAACCTTCTACTGGTGTAATGAGTGGGAGAAATGGGTGACAGGTCATGGTGACTGACAGAAGCAAATCGCCTTCCGTCAGCAGTTTTGTCAAAAACAGAAGTTGCAAGTTTTTCCATCAGTCACACTCATTTCAGGAAAGGTCTCCTAATACTAACAGACAGTGAAAAAACATATTCTAATGCTGTGTAAGCTTTGAGATTAAAGCTTAAAAAAACAAAACAAAAACAAAGCTGTTCTTGAAACAGAGCACTCTGTAATAAGTGTAATAAGTTTTAAATAGCTCTATATAGCATTATTATCACTTTGACTTTCAGATCAATCTATTGACCTTGAAGGAGAGGTCAGAGGTCAGATGTGACATGATATTTTAAATCTTTATATGGCAGCTGGCACTTACACACCACACTTGTAAGAATCATAGTTTTAAAGCTATAAGGCTTTTTGTCAATTTTGATCAAACTAGGGATTAGACAGTGTTTATACATTTTGCTCTGCTGACTTGTTTCAGGATGCCAAAAAAAAAGAAAAAAAAAAAAGAGTTGCATCAGGAAGGATATCGACCATTAAAATCTGCCAAATCAAATGTGCACCGCTACCCACTGTGGCGACCCCTTGCGCATTAGGGAGCAGCTGAAAGTAGCTGGCATATCTTAGAAGGATGCCTTTTATCCTTTTCCTTGTTTTCTGTCATATAACACTGCACAACAACAACAACTGTTAAAATCCTGCTTTACCCGTTTTCTCTACTTTTGGCTCTATATGATGTCAGTGAGAAGGGAAATCACTGATATGATCATCTGAGGTACACAACTCAGGTTATGAGCACAGCTGCTGTTCAGATCATTAGTTTGTGAGTGGCAGCCAATCAGAAGCATAAATAGAGGAGAAAGGGAGCTGAAACATTTTGTTTCAGTCAGTGTTATGAACTGAGGGGCTGCTGAGGCCCAGTGTATAATAAATATGGAATAATTTGAACTGAATCATGAAAAGCTACTGTAATAGAGCCCACAAATTAAAATACAGAGCTTGAAAAGAATGTAACAGCCTGTAAAGGACAACTCCTTTGATGGAATTTGGCACTTTTCATATTTAGAATTGAAACAGAAAGGGACTGCTGTGAAACTTAGAAGAGAATTCAGATGCACATTTGGTCATAAGTTCAAAGGTAAATTAACACAAAGAATCAATGAAAATGTCATTCTTCTGTGATAGCCAATGTAAAGCCTTTTTAAAGAATTATCATGTTTGACTCTCAAGTCATCTCAGACATCTTACAGTCATTTGATCCAATTTAAGAATCCTGGTTCGCTGATACATTTTGCTCTATAAAGACAGGACGCTGCAAAAATGGCAGAAAACCACAGATTTACTTGTTTGTTTTTTCATTTTCAACATCGGCTGCTAGCATATCAAATTCTCTTCACACATCAGTAGCTCCTCATGTATTCACATTAATGTGCATAAAAACAGGTGACTGATTACCTTCCTTCAGGGTTTTATCCACATTGTGTGACACCACCACCCTCCTGCTCTGGCTCGACTCCTGAACTGGCACCAAAAAACGACCCTGAAAAACAGCCAAAAAATAAAAAGCAGGAAATACAAGGAGAGGAGGTAGAAAGGACTGAGAACTGTGCATCTAACAGGCCTAAAATCATGACAAATGAGGCTGCCCAAATTGGTCACAGCTCATGCAACATGTCATTCAGACGAATGTTTGTGACAATACTCATCCACTGTCAAAATCAATAAGTCATCAGTAGCACAAAGCAGCAAACAACACAGATGAAAGGCAGCCGCTGGGCTGGGCTAAGCCACCAGCCAGCTGCAAGAACGCAATGGCTTTCCTTAAAGAATATATTACTATTTGTTTTGTGTGTGTGTGTGTGTGTGTGTGTGTGTGTGTGTGCTCAGTGTGACGAGTGAGGCTAAATCCAGAAGCATGACTGTACCTCATCTATTATAGAAGAACACAGCGAGGATGCAAGAGTAGGAAGACAAAATGAGAGAGAGAGGGTACAAATGCTGAGGTGGAAGGAAAATAATTGGGGAAGTGAGGGAGGTGAAATGATTTAGGAGGAGGCAAAAATTAAAAACATCAGATGTTCAACAGATTTGGTTTGTCATCAGTGTTGGGTGTCAGAAAAGCCATTAGATATGAGTGTGTGTGTCAGTGAATTGGAGCAGCAGTAGAAAATGTTTTCTGATGACACAAAGTGTAATCCTGATGTGATGTCACACAGATCTGGTAGAGTTTGTCTGTTCCTGGAGGTGTGCTGCATGTCAGTAATGAGTTTGAATAAAAAGTCTCTTACCATGAGCTTGCTGAAGAACTCCAGCCATTCAGCTGGCTGCCTTCTGCTCCGGTTAAAGCAGCTGACTTTGAGAGGACTCTTCCTGACCAGCAGGGCAAAGCTCCCAGCCAGGAAACACAGGAGGGCGAATGACACATAGATGAAAAGCTTCAAGAAGAAAGAGGTGAGAGACAGGCCTCCCCAGGCCAGCTGAAACACTACTGCCGCCACCACGCCCAGGCAGAAGGCTGGGACGAACCGAAAAGAGGAGCCGATGGAGGAGGTAGAAGCGGCGGGCATGAGCCTCTCTTCTTCTCCCCCGGTACTGCTACTCCCTCCAGCCGGTGATGTAGTGGTAGTCGAGGGGGTGGGCATACTGCGACCCCACCATCCATATATGTGTCACTGCTAGTTATGCTGAAACGTCCGTCCGCTGGTCTGCACGCCAAGTCCCAGCGGGAGGTATACTGCGTACACTCGTGTATACCCTCGCCTACAACACTGTCTCCAATAAGAGGCATCCCCGCTCTGACATCTCCTCACCAGACACACGCCGCTATGTTCCCCGCGCTCCAAGCGTCGGCCCGCCCGGCAGAAAGAAGCACGGAATCCCGCGAGCTTACTCAGCCACAACGCGGTGCTCCAGACAACAAAACAGAGCACCAGGCTTGTCCTGGGAATAGGCGTCAGGAGCTATCAGAAAACAGAGAGAGAGAGAGAGAGAGAGAGAGACCCGAGGGTGAAGGGATGGATGAAGAAACAACCATCGTCACCTTGGAGACACTTAGGTGGAAGGGTAGCTTAGTAACTGTTGTTAACCAACTAAGCTAGCAGGAAGCCACGCTAGAAAGCCAGCATAAGTTATCGTTACCAGCTTTAAAACGGGAAAAATACATAAAATACAACGAAGAGTCAAACAATCTCGAACTTCTGTGTGGTCTGGCTACCAAGCTAACTGCAACAGACAGCTAACTAGCTCGCTTGCTAATTAATCAATTCAACATCAGCTAACGTTAGCTTACTCACCTATCGTTAAAAAAGGGGGTGCACGACAACAGCGCTACATTCCCGCTTTTATTTCTGTCAAAGAACGTTCCAGATGGAACGTTAAATGGTGGATTAAAAGTACCATAAACGCATCGAGAGAAAAAAAATGTCTCCGGTCCAAAAGCCTCTGAAAGATAAAAACAAGTAATGTGTTGTTTTACTTGAGCTCCAGCTGACTGACGATCCCTCTGAGCGTGAAAGGGTGTCAGCCAATCAACGCTGGCGTTAACCACTGACGGTACGCCTGTTTTAGCTCTAGAGACAGTGTGAGTGGACGGGGCTTTTGCCTGAACCTAGCTATAACGGCAAAAACGCCGCCCAAGGGGCAGCTTAGTTACACTAATTGAGTACACCACCAGATAGAGGGCGATAGTTTCTCTATCTGTGGATTCTTCTATTTTACAGATACTGGCATAAACAAAGGCGTCATTGTGTATTTACAGCAATGATAATTTGGATTTCTCACATCTTTTGCACTCCTATCTCCTGTTGTCCTTTTCCCTAATTTCTAAAATGATAATCACAGGCCGGTGTTTTGTCATAATTGCAGAGCTTGTAATGATTGGCATATATTTGTAGTTGAGGCCATTATTAACTCCAAAAGGCTTCATATAATAAAGAAAGGGTCCTCCTTTGAAAAATCCAGTGATCCAGATATAATGAAACGTTTTCATTTAATGGATTCATAATCTATCAAGTAAACTGGGTTGGGTTTTCTTTTATCCGTGTTTACATTTTTGTCATCTTGGGCTGTGCTTCAGTACCACAGCAAATATTTTCTATCTATTTAACAACTGAGAAATGGAGTCCAAAAAGTTGTCAGTACCATTCTTCAGATTGCACATAAGCATGGCTGTTTGGTAGGTGCATGCAGTCCAACTGACAAGGACACGAAATTAAACATTGACATATATGGATATACACATCCACTCTTTATAATATGTAAACAACAATCTGAGCAAGGATTAAGTGAGGTTTTCCCTACTTTTTGCAAATAGCTGTCTCTGTAATGTTTTAGAAATAGTGAGTCATGAATAGTATTGGATAAAGAGTGCAAAAGGTCGTGGATAAGGTTAAATTATAGCTGTGATATATTTTGACCGTGATTTAGCATATGAAGTTCTTAAATGTCACAATTGAAATAAAACTGTTACAAGAAATTTGACATTTAACATATTTGCTTAAAGAATAGACACACAAATGCAGCAGTATTGGAACAATGTGGTTCCAGTATTATGAAATAACTCCATGGACAGGGTGTATTTGCAGGTTTTATTTTTTGAATCATGGTTATAATGCAAATAAGAGTGATATAGAGCTGACAGTATGTCCACAGCCTGTAAATGGGAGACAATCTATATTTAGTATGTTTAAACCTCTATTATTGTGTGCCAAAGAAATATAATTCATTGCTTTCAGTGATAGTTCAGCGTTATCTTGTCTGTCTTCGCTGTTCTGTGACTTGCTGTTTTTATAATATACCACTGGTTTAAAAAAAAACTCCTGTTACAGCTATTTTCAGTGACATGATAATGGCTCCTTTCACCGCTTTCAGTCTGATGTTTGTGCCTGTGTCTGACACACACACCGACATCAGATTTCCCCTTTCTCCACCAGAACAGACAGCTATGTGTGCATGCTACTTCCTCTTGCAATATGAAGCTCTAAAACAGGCATTTCATAAGCATCTCCTACTAAGATAAGCTGCAGAAAGATTGATTGTTTTTATTTTCCTGATATTGGTAAAGGGAAAATAATGAATTACAGTAAATCTACTTAATTACTGCTACTCTTACAATTTACCATTAAGATAAAGTCTGATAACACAGGAAGCATGTTTGCTACGAGGAGTCAGTTAAGTTGATCAGAGCATAGAGTTTATAGCATATGTTTCTTTTTTAAATTTGAAATATGATTTTACCTGAAGTATTACTATAAAAGTACTGTTTGCCAATTAGTTTCTGTCCACTGCCAGTTCGAGATCTTCTTCTGCCTGTGAATGGGGGCTGCGATGAATCACATTGAGATCATCAACGGGATCAATTTTGAAATCGATGGGTCTCAGCTTCATGATGCTGGTCTTCAGCGAGTACCACCATCCTCTCCAAGTGTACCAAATTACACCATCATCTGTTACAGAGCTGTAGTGCCCACTGGGATAGTACTTGCCATTGAGATGGGCTGAGTGACACCTAAGAAGAGTGAAAAAATGAATATCTTTCAGTTGTTTTTGTCCTATAATGGATGCATATTTTTTCATCTATGCACATTTTTTTTTTAAGAATAAGCTGACCCTTACTTGTTAAACCACCAGCCTCCTTTGTCTTCCTTAGCACAGTTTCCATTGTAGTTATCGTTGTCCTGGTCGTAGGTGCTGAATTTAATTCCTTGATGACTGGCCCATTCTGACACCCCGACTCGATAGCTTCCAGACAAAGCATCTCCAGCTGTACCTACATAGGCTCCAAAGCTAAGGCGGTAGTGATCCTGTAGAGGGATATAATAAGAGATGGTCAACTTGTATAAGCTTGAAAATAAAAGCTAAAGTACAAGTAGCTGAATTGAGTTTTCTCTGTAGGGAAATGCTGCTCCTCTGTGTAAAAAGGAGCCAACTGAGGTGGTTTAGGCATCCTCTGCACCACCCCTTGGAGGATTTTCAGGCACACCCAACTGGGAAGAGGCCCAGGGGAAGACCCAGAACCCAGTGGAGAGTCCCTCCATCCATCCATTTTTTTTTTCTCCTTAACCAGGGGGGCTTATTCAAGGACCATGGCCTCAGACTTGGGAGTGCTAATTCTCAAACCTGCCTTTTCACACTCAGCTGCGAACCATTCCAGTGCGAGCTGGAGGCCACCAGCTGATGAAGCCAACAGGTCTACATCATCCTCAAAAAGCAGAGGTGAGATTCTGAGGCCACCATGGCAGAAGCCTTCCACCACTTGACTATGCCTAGAAACACATGTAAACTGGATGGGCAAACACCCACGCACAAATATCCAAGGATTAAGAGCTGGTCCAGCGTTCCACAACCGAGACAAAAACTGCATTGTTCCTCTTGAATCTGAGGTTCAGCTAACGGACAAACTCTCTTTTCCAGCACCCTAGCATAGACCTTCCCAGGGAATCTGAGGAGTGTGATCCCCCATAGCTGAAGCACACTGACTGCAGTCCTCCTTCTTGAAGATGGGAACTCCCACCCCAGTTTGCCAGTCCAGAGGCAATTTGACTGGCAAACTTCACCTCCATTTGGTTTGGGGTTTGCCACCACAACAGGCATCAACCGCTCTTCACCTGAGAGGATGCCGCAGGAAGAACAGGAATGTGTTGCTAGGTAGTGGCACATCTGGAATACCCTGCTTAGCATGCTGCCATTATCACCCAACAACAGATAAGCAGAACATAATGGATGGATGGATGGATGGATGGATGGATGGATGGATGGATGGATGGATGGATGGATGGATGGATGGATAAAGCTCAAGGCAGCAACTGGGTCAGCCCATAATTATTTTCTAACTCCCAGGTAACTATCTATCTATGTTTCCATCCATAAACCCTTTTATTTTACACTTCTGATTGTAGCCTCATATTTCTGTTCTATCTCTGATGAGATTAGATTAGATTCAATTTATTGTCATTGGATATGTCACAAGTACAGTGCAACGAAATGCAGATTGCATCTATCCAGAAGAACTTAGATAGAACCCTTTAACAGCAGTGATCACCGCCGATACACCTGTTACCTGCCCTTACTTGCCAGCTGGTTAACGCAGAGCGTATCATCGCTGAGATGTCTGATCAAACGCGCTTTGAATTACCGTAATTACGCGACCATTTGTCCTATCGGAAAAATTCAAACGGTTTCTGAAAGCTGAGAAATTGCGCTTCCACACCCAATGTAGGGTTATTACGGTAATTGTTGCCAGAAGTCCATGAATGGCGGATTTCCGGCAGGCCCGTGGTAAATAAAGGGTTGAGAATGTTATAATTACACAGAAAGCAGATGACATGCATGAGATTTAGGGTTTCCTTCCCCAGTAAAAATCAAATACATTTAACCCCCAAAAATCACTATGAAGTCCACTATCTATTATTTTAGTGGCCACCCAGCATCAATACCTTTTCATCAGCTACTCTGAAGTTCTTGTACTCAGCGTAGCGCTGATTACCATCAAAGTCTTCCAAGCTGATCTTCAGAGTATAATTCCCTGGAATAGAATAAACATAATAAAATGACTTAAACGGTATTTAAAAAGTTCACCCTTACAAACACAAGAAGGATCCATAACAGTAATAGCTTCTTTTGCATACCACTTGTTTTCATACATCCAGAATCTCTTTAAAATGATATCACATCTCAGACAGAACCTGTAAGCAAGGGCCAAAAGAGTTTTTGTACTCCAAACCTTCGGGTTTCTGTTTGAAGTCTGCTTGGATTCCAGGTTTTACTGGCCAACCACATTTGAGAGCTCCATGTGGAGAACAAAAACAGAATTGCATTTGCTGAAATGCAACCTTGAAATCTGCCTACTGTGGTGACATTTCGGTTTTATTTTGTTCATTTGTCTGCATTCATAAACAATGACAGGTAGACGCAGCTGTAGCCAGCTGTCTGCCAGGCCTCATTTCCACTAATTTGATTCACTGAACTGGACCGCCCGATTCCAAGTATTCCTATTATTCTTGCTTACTTAGTACCAATTAGCAGTAATGTGAGTTTGCGTGTTGCACCTGTACAATTTACAAATTCATCTTGCTAACCAAGCTTGCCAGCTTTTAACTTAGTACTCCATCCTCTTGTCCAAATATGGTAGCTTCTGGCTCCAAAAAGATAATATGGTGGGGTCCAAAACCTACAGCTACTCCCCAGGAGCTCCAGGAAACTGACTTTTGCCCACAAGTCATTGTGTACAGAACAAGAGCAGTGTAATGTTCTACCATTAGCTGCTTTGCATGTTCTACTTGACAATATATGAATATCAATTAGTGCACCTTTAAACAGTAAGAAAAATATATTACATTACTAATACAGACCTTGTTCAGTGATGTAATGCAGGTTGTCATTTCCTATCCAAAATTCTGCATCCATGTCTCCAAAACCATCCTTGTACTCGTCCCATGACCTGAGAGATAGATAGATAGATAGATAGATCTTTTTTAATTTAAATAATTTATTTTTTACCCTTCCTGTTAGACGTCAGACACACCTATTAAACGTCTGTGTTCCGTTGATCCGTCTCTGTATGACCGTCCAACCACCTTCATCACTCATATCACAGTACACTTGAACTGGAGACGGGCTGCCACTGGATTTGATTCTGTATAAGCCACTGGATTTGTAGCCAGCACTGAAGAGCTGGGAGCAGTCTGACACATACACCACACACATACAAATTTAAATATGCGAAGACACGCTTTGTATGCAACAGATTATCTGGTTTGTGTTTCTGCAACAGGTGATTTGACGCAAGAGATTTTTAGTCCAGTCCTGAGGGCCTGACCTGCATACTGTGTGTCCTGGCTCTGGACGGCTCTGGCTTTGTTCATGTTGCGAGGCTGGTTCAGGAGCTGTAATCTGTGTAGGAGGAGCTCTTGTTTCTGAAGCTGGCCCGTCAGAAGTTTCTCCTGCTCCTGCAGACGAGCCACCTCCTCACTGCAACTGTCTGACGCCTACACACACATAATTGTACCGCTACAATTGTGAGAATCATTATTAATATTCATTCCTTCCATCTGACATATTATGCATAGAGTGAAACACAGTGTAAAACAAAAATTACTAAAACACATAGCACTAAAACATTTATTTAAAATAAAAAGTATCGTCTTTCAGTAAAATGCTGCACTTAAAATGTTTTCAGTTTTTCCAGGTTGAATAAGTATGATTTTGAAATCTGATAAAGCACATAATGTGTCATTGTTTAACTCTTCTACTTTTATTCTTACCTTGAATTCAAGCACTAACTGTAGAATTCAAACTCAGTAATTCTGGGAAATATGGGCTATACTTACATAGCAATCTTCTGCTCTAACTGAGAGCCCCTCTCTACTACAAGTTGCTCACGGAACCATATACATGTACAGCGCATTTATTCTCCTCCTAAACGCTTTGTCTAACATTGACACATGTGCACTCACTCATGGTTCACTATCTTGCCTGTGTAGACTAGAGGAGGCAGGGATCAAACTGCAAACTTTCCAGTTGGTAGACAACATGCTCTGCCTCCTGACTGATACAACTTTCATTTCTATCTGATGCTATATGTTAGGTCATAACCAGCAGTAATTTAGCTTAGCATAGCTTAAGGACTGGAAATAAAATAAAACAGTCTGGCCTGTTTTACCTTATTTCCAGTTTCATTGGCAACAATGTTTTTCGTACACAATTTCTAAAAGATACTAATAAGCATATTTTTTATAATATATATATCACTGACCAAAGTGAGGAAATTTTTCATGGTGGTTTTGTGTGTTGCACTAGAACTGGAATTCCTGGTTCCTGGGCTACTTTTATAGGAGTAGTATGGGCAGGAAAAATATACACATGTTCATTAGCTGGCTTGTAGTAGGACGTTTTTACTTTGTGATAGAGTGGCTACCTGATTTCCTGTTAGCAGCCTTAATGCTAAGCTAAGCTAACTGGATGGCTGTAAGTTAAAAGTGTACAGATATGCAAGCACTATCAATCAATGCAACACACAAGACAAAAAGTAAAGAAGCATATTTGTTTAAAAAAAATAATAGCTGACATTTTATCCCATTGTGAGTTATTCGCCTAGTTTGCCCCTTTCTGTTTTAGAAACTACAATTAATCCTCACATGTATTTAAAAAATAAACTGCTGACAGTGTAATTAGTCCTGTAATTTGAAAAAAAATTATTTAAATCATGTGGCTAAATTAATTGCATCACTTGTTAAAATATGTTTAGAGACCAGATTAGATTATACATATATAACTATTCATATATAAGGTAAGAGAACTTATTTTGATATTTGCACTGGTGTAAGCACAGAAAAAATGAAGTAAATATAGCTTAGAATTCAATTCAAATTAAGCAATAATATCAGTCTGCCTGGTAAATTATTCACATAGAAGACTGTCAGATCCATCAGTACTTACACACAGAGATTGCATATAAGCCGTCACTGTGAGCAGCAGCAACAGAGAGCCTCTCATCCTCTTCTTCTTTGGATATCACAACACTTAAAAGCTAGACGTCAGGAGAAAACGAGTACTTAGCTTCTTCCAGTTTGGTTTTATCTCTTTGTTTTTTTCCCCCCCTGAGCAAGCTATGTGTTTCTCCCCCACATCTGGAGCAAAACCACAAGTGTGGCCAAGAAGAGAAGAACATGACCAAATACCTGATTCTCTACAGTGAAAAAAATATGCAGGGAATATCAAGAACAGATGTCCACTTCCCAAAATCCAATCCAGCCACGGTTTCGGGAAAACACCATAAAATGAGAGAACAGATTTTTAAAATTGAACTTTAAGAGAAGGGGATTTTGATAATGGGCTTCAAACCCAAAACGTGCCCGCTTATCTATGCCGCATTCTTTGTGAGTGCCATTAAAGACTTGAGTACTCATTTTGTAGATTAAATAAATGTTGCCAGCAGCTAAATGCCACTGAAGGTCACCTCTAACAGGATTAGGAAGAGCAGAAGATATTTTATCTCAAAGCATTACAAAGAGACTCGACTGTATAAAGTGGTTTTTACTGATTTCACACTATTCAAAGGGAAGAAGTGGCAAGTTTTCTTTGTTTAATTTGCTCCAATAAAAGCAGTTTTAATAACCATAACAATGATGGCTTCAGACAGTGATGCTGTAGGAGGATGTGATATCTGGCATTTGTCTTTTCAAAAGACTTTGACATATTGTAATTGGCTCACGGCAATCATAAGGAGGTTTTTGGTGCCGCACCCTCTTTGCGCCCTCTTTACCCCTTCCACTTAGCAACCAACTGAAGAATACACATTTTTCCCCTCATGACCAGTGGTTGTATCACACCCAATAAGACACACAACTCTCGAGCAGTGCGATCACGACATCATGTGAGAAACCTGTACATGTATATCTACGGAGACAAATAGGCGTTCTCAATTTTTACTCTTCAATAAAAGTAAAACTTAATGATAGGTCAACTTAAATGTGTTGTTTAGAAAATGTTGCAGGCTTTGGATATAGAAGGCAGCTGTTTATTATGGACAGACAGATATTTTATTCTTCTCACTTAATTTATAGCAAGAACACAGTTATTTCAAATTGTTCCTTTAAGACAAATAGCAAAATGGCTTTTTTTAACTTTAAAATATGAACATTAAAAAAATCCTCGTGTCATATTGAGGTTTTTATTAGTTTTACATGAAGTTAATAGTTCCAACAACAGATACACAGTACCTCATGGTGGAACCAGCATTGTGCACAACAGACTAATGGATTTGATCCTACAGATGACTGCGATGTGGTGAATTTGTAGGCGGATTAGCACTTGAGTGTCTTTGAGGTGTTCCTCTGTTTAATTCCTGAGCAGTGTTTGTGGTTGATCCACATGAATGCCAGGACCCAGTATGTGCCCAAATACTATAATACACACAGTGGGAACCTTTAAAGGTATTTATTGTAGTTTGAAAGCTCAAACCTAACTGCACTGGTTATGTTAATATTTTTAGTTTGACTAAGTAAGTAAATGCAGTGCTTGTATTCACTCAGTCCTTTGTCTTTCTTCTCAGCAAGCTCTTCTGAGTTTGCAGGGTTTCCTCTTCTAAGGGTGATCCTAGACACACACACACACACACACACACACACACACACACACACACACACACACACACACACACAAAAGGTTTATTAACTTCAGTTAAAGACATAAGTTAGAGACAGTGTATACATACTTGTGATTTGTACTTCAGGTTTTTTAAGGGAGAGGGGTTTCATGTAGTTTACAGTGCTCAACTGTAGGGACTTATTTAAAAGATGCATTTCTATTATTGCTACTAACTATGTTAATGCTGCAACAGTAAATTAAAACAAAGTAAGAATGTGATAAATGAAATACGCTATAAAGACTGTAAATATAAATACAGTTAAAAAAATCACAGTAACTGTAAAGTGTACACAAACTCTATAGAGTACTGTAAAAAGTTGCTGTAGGTTTTGCAGTAACTTACTGGCATCCAAGTTGCTGTAGAATTTACAGCAAAGTTACTGTAAACTTATTTCGCAGTAGTTGTTGTAATTTCATTCGCAGTAAATTTACTGTGAATTAGATGACAGCAAACGCACATTAAATTTACAGTAACTATACCGTAAATAGAATTAAGGAAAATGACTGTAAAATCCAGTTATAGCAACTTTACTGTGAATGCAATTACAGCAGGATGTAAAAAGTGTTTACAGTAAAGTTACTGTAAACACTTTTTACAGTAAGTTACCGCCTGCCACTAAATTTTTTAGTGAAATGACTGTATCCTAAATTTAGTTGAAATCAAAATTAAATGATCACTGTGTGATTCCAACAAAAGTGGCAACAAGTAGGAAACTGTAAATAACTTGTTTGAACAAAAACCTAAAACTTGCTTTTTCCAAACACTTTACTAAGAGTTCAGCCAATACTTTACTTATCTGTTAATTACATATTTTAAATTTCATGTTGCAGAAAGGTGCTATTCCTGACGTCGCTCTCATGTAATAATAAAAAAATTACCTTCATCGGTCGATTTTCTCGGCGGTGAAACCTCAGGATCATCTGGTTGAGGATCATCACTCTTCTTATAGTAATACGGTTGATCAGGGGGGCCGAACCTCTGTAAGCAAATACACCACACAGTTACATAGTTTTTCTTTAGTTTGGTTTGGGTTTCTTGGAGCTGTCCTATTTGTCTGGAGAACCAAAACACTCTCAAGTATAATGTACCTTGTCAGGCCACATGAAGCTTATGAAGAGAATGACGGGGAGTCCAACAGCAAAGACATAGACACTCCAGAGCCAGGGGCGCTGGAAGGTGGCCAGAATGAGGGTCTCAATGATACCTGGCTAGAATGCACGTACACAGATACTGTATGTCATTAGTTAAATAACATAAATGCATATAAGGATGCATAAATGGAAATATAAAAAAGATCAAAACCACACAAATATTATAACTGCAAAATGATCATGTGACTTTAAATTGCAAAGTAGAATTAGAAGACTGGATAAAAAGTAAAAATACTGGATTCAAAAAATGTGAAAACATTATTCAGGATCAAGCTGCGGGAAACATGCTTACTGTGAGCAATTTTTATGTCATGCATTTATACATCCGAGCACTAGGTGGTGTGTAAGTAGCGTAGATGCACGGACTACAGACTAAAACTAGAGTAGCTGCTGACAGTCCTCATGCTCTCAGCATTATATCAACACAAATCTGTAATGGTGGTTAAGCTTATAAGGGTTAAGCTTGCCTTAAAGATAGCAAAATAAGTAACAGTAATAATTGGTATTTCAGAACATTACACTGTGTATGACTCCATATGTTAAATACAAAAAATAAATAAATAAATGCTATGAAACTCTTACCTTAGCTGCAGCAGAAGCTGGTGTCACATCTGCTGCCAGCATCACACACAGCAGCACAAAGCTCACGTCCATCTCTAAAACACGAGCTGATGTACATACACACACACACATGCAGTGAGTTCTGAATCTCTTTAAACCCTTTCAGGGTTTTTTTTACAGTTTATTGTATGTTTCAAACTCCTTTTTAAATAAATTCAGTTCATTTTTTTCTGATCAGTCTCTGCACAACACTCAGAGCCAAAATAGATTTTGAAGTACTTCATCAGTTTATAAAAAATAAAAGACTGAAATTTGCTGTATATAGTATTCAGACCCTATACAGTAGGTGAAGTGACTTTTGATAGCAATGACATCCTCATGTCTTCTTGAGAATGATTCTGCAGAATTGGCACAGGCTTTTTAGGTCTCAGCAGGAATGCTCCAGGTTCAGGTCCTGACTGCAGGAGTTGTCCCAAAGCCATCCCTTTGATTGATTGATTGATTAATTGATTGATTGATTGATTAATTTTTAGCCTTTATTTCAATAGGACAGTGGAAAGAAAACAGGAAAGCTAGTAGAAAGACACAATAAATGGCCTCAGGGCAGAGTTGAACGCAGGATTCTACATTAGCCTTACAGCATATGGGTCACCTGCTCCACCCTGCACCCTGTTCCTTTGCTTTCTTGGTGGGATGTTTCAGGCCATTTTCTTGTTGAAACTTCCCCTCATCCTGACATCCTGGAAAAGCTTTTCACTCAAATTACTGAGTGTTTTTTTTTTTAAAAAAAACCAAAACATCTTCACAGCGTGATGCTGTTACCACTGTGTTTTGACTGACTGGACGATGTTTATGTGGCAACGCTCAGAGCTTGGTTTCCTCAATATGTGCCATTAGGAATTGTGGCCAAATAGTTAAATATTAGCTTCATCAGACTGGAGGATGTTACTTCTTACGGTCTCAGAGTCTTTGAGGTGCCTTTTGGAAAAGTCCCATCAGGCTGTGCATTAGTGACAGATGGTATCCCTCTGGCTGGACGGCCACTTTGCCATAAAAGTCTGATTGATGTTGTGCTGCACTGATGGCTTCTCTTCTCTAAGATCTTCACAAAGGGACTTCAGAATTTATTCATATTTACCGCTGGGTTCTTGGTTACCTGTCTGGTGAAGAATTAAGCTTGAGTGAATGGCATCATCTAGGAAGACCTCTTCACTTTTGAGTCTCATAACAAGCATCTGAATATTTAAAATACAGTCTTTTAATCTTAATTAGTATTAAAACATATCAAAAACCTCTGTCTTTGTGGAGAATCATGCGTGGGTTGGAAAGATAAAAACAAACTGAACCCTTTTTGACAAGAGTTAGACACAGTAGGTGTAAACACATTTTCAGCCAGTCTGTAACAACTGTCTGCAGTTGTTACAGGATACGGGAACTGTACACGTGCATGCACTAAACATTCTGAGGTAAAACCACACTCAAAGATTCTGAAAGAGGAAAAAACATGTTTTCTATTGCAATCATTCTTTATTCATTTATTCTGTGACTACAATGATCAGATAGAGGCAGAAAGATAAAAGGACAAAGCAAAAGAGGAGAAAGGAGATGAAATCAGACGCAGGCGAGGAAAAGCAGACACAAGAGAGATAAAGATTAAAAACGGAAGGTAAAAATAGGAACAAAAGGAGCAAATGGAATGTTTTTACCTGTTTTTCACTGTTCGTGGAGAGCCTGAAAAAGTCACTTCCTGAAATCCTAAAGCCTTGTAGTGTTGGACTTTGTTCTAAAATCACTTGCTGACATGACTGCGGTTATACAGTTACCACGTTACAATGGGTACAACACCGTTATTAACATGCAAGCACGCACACACACACACACACACACACACACACACACACAGAGTCTTTCACACTATAAAAGAATGATCTTAATAAATGTCCAGATAGGGTTTTAATTACAAAGTTGTTCCTATATAATAAGAATTTTTTTTCCCAGAGTTCAGAGAAATAGATTAAACCCCATGCTAAAAAGAATGAAAATAATGAAATGGCTTGTGTTGTTTTATCTGTGATCATTAAAGCAGAAGGCATTCATTTTCTGGCCAACATGAAAAACATCCTCTGCATTAATCTCTTTAATTAGAGTGGGTGTAACGACGGGAAACGGGCTGCGACAGAAAATGTGATCAATGGAACACTTTGAACGGACGTCTTCATAAACTAAAAATGCATAATGTGTGACAGAATGAAGTAGATAGGAGGGACCTCATAGAGTGTGACATAAGAGATTCCCAGAGCAGTCTGAGACCAAACAGAAGGAATATTTATGGATCCACATTAGTTTGTTATACTTTCTTGAGAATGAGAGGATGTCTCCAAATGAATCTAAAGTTAATCATTTCCAAGTTGGACCAAGGCCCACCATTGAAAACATTTCCTGGGGAAAATCCTGCTAACAAACACAAAAACCAAGCCAACCACAAAACCCACTTTGGGGATTTAATTAGAACAATTAACTAGAAACTAGTGGTGAAGTTTAAGATGATTTAATGCACGTCAACTAGCAGATTAAGACATAATTACAACACAAGTCAGCTGGATTTTTTTTTTCTTCCTTTTGGCCTAATAGTTTTCCTACAGAATTCTCTTTCAGTTAAATTATTAGTTGTTTATTTATTACTCTACTCCTGTTTGCAATTGTATCTATGTATTTAATCATAAAGGGTGTGAGCCACTGTTCGAACGCTTAATGAAAGTTTCAAAATAAAGTACAGCAACATATACTTCAGGAAAACTACTTCAAGGTATTTTTAAAAATCGTCTGTCTCTATCAGAATCGGAAGGTAATTTCGCTTCGCGCACCGTCACCGCCAGAAATGCTCTCATTGCCATCGGCGTCTGACAGGAAGCCGCTGCCGGTCGCTACTGTGGTGATGTTGCTTTCCAGGGCCGTGAGTCGCTGTTTCAGTCGAAGCTGGGATGAGTTGAATTCACTCTGCAGACGGGCCAAACATGTCTGAAAGTAATATTAATAATAATCAGCAATAATTATTATTGTCCATTTTCTGAACTAAAAAGCCATGATGCAAAAAATAAATAAATAAATAAAAATGTGACAGGGGGCCATAACTGTACTGACTTGCATCCGATCCAGACTGGTTTCCAGCCTCTCCACTTTCTTTTCCAACTCCTCCCCTGCAGACACATTCACTTCCTCCAGAAGTCCCTCCTTTATCAGGATGTCCCGCCCCCTCTGCTCCAGCTGCGCCCTGGCGTGGGGGAACTCCTGAAGCGCCTCCATCAGGTCTTGTTTGGAAAGGCAGAACAGGTCAGAGTATCCCAGACTCCTAATATTAGCCGTGCGTCTATTCCCCATCTTGCTGCCGCTGATGTTGAGGATGCTGATTTCTCCAAAGCAACTTCCAGCAGTCAGAACAGCCAACTGTGTGACTCCATCCTCCCCCACCACCGCCAGGCGACCCTCTTTAATTATGTACATCTCTTTACCCACATCTCCCTTGAATAAAAAAAATATAGACAGAAAATATATATTAGCATTTTTAAACAGCGGCATTGTATCAACAGAACAACAACTATCATGTCCAACGATATACTTGGAATTTCCAGGTATGGTACTAGCTTCACCTAGAAGGACGTAAAGGTGCCCTATAAAGTGTTTGACTGAGGTTCAACTAACAGTGGGACTTTTTTCTCCAGCACCCTGGCATAGACCTTCCCAGAGAAGCTGAGGAATTATTCCAGTGAAGTTGAAGGGAGACCACCACCCCAGTTTTCCAAAAGCACTGTCTTGAACTTGCAGAGGCGTATCAACCAGGACAGCCCCACAACATCCAGAGCCTTAGGGAATTCGAGGGGAATCTCATCTGCCTCAAGGGCCAGCCAGCAAACAGTTTAGTAGGCGGAGCAAAATATTCCAGATGGAACATAGATAACAACCTACATAATCTCCATTTATATCTACCTATTAAAAACACCATTAAAGTTCTATGAAGATGTTATTTCTGTACTGTTCATGTGGGCAGTAGTGTTGCATGCATTGTGGTACCAAGTAAATAATCATTGCATATACACAGTATCAAGGTTCAATTCATTTTAGGAGTAACAGTAAAAGTAATACCTTTCTACAGATGTAGTCTCCAGGACTGAAAACTTGCAGTCGAAGTTTTAACACCAATTCTACAAGGAGGCCTGCCTCACAGTCCTGGAAAATACGCACCTAGATCCACACATAGACACAAAAGCTACATTTAGAAACTCACATTTGGATCTTTTGATTATTGTTACCATACAAAGCCACAGCATTAGGAAGATAAAAGGCTAAGAGATGTTAATGGAGTCAAGAGTATTTACCTTCTTAAGTGTGTCCAGGTGAACATTAATAGCTATCTCTGCTCTCAGTTTGCTAGGCAGACTCTTCAGCACTTCCTGTTCATCGATTGTCTTCTGATTGGTCCAGAGGTAGTCAAACCAGCGAATGACTCGCTGCTCCAGCACCTTGCTGACATGTCTGAAGTGCATGTAGTGTTTGAGTCCATCTACACGTGTTTGAAAGGCTGCTCTTGTTGCATTCATATTAGAAATCATGGATCCAACATTACCCACGATAGAGGCAAATATTAGAACGCCAACCTGGAGAGAAATACCAGTAGTAGTTGTTTTAACAGACTAGCCCCTGCACAGTATACACCTTTTGTATAGCATTCAAGTCAGCTGTAAACTTACCAGAAAGTCAAATATCAAGAACAGATATTCTTCATCTCTAACGGGCGGAGGTGTCTCTCCAATAGTTGTCAGCGTCATGGTCGACCAGTATAGGCAGTATATGTAACTTCGAGACAAGGTGCCAAACTCAGGGTCAGATGCATTGGGATAAACCCATGAGTCAGAGCCCAGTCCCAGGATTTTGGAGAAGCTGTAGTATCCACAGGCATTCCAGTGGATTATGACCAGGATGTACAGAATCAGCTTCCAGATGCGGAAAGCGTTGGGGTAGCCCGTTCGTGTTTCTGTTCGCTCGAAGAACTCAAACAGACGGGGCAGACGCAGCAGTCTGTTGAACCGAAGAATCGGAGTGTAGCCGATTCCAAGGATCAGGTATAAGAGGTCAGTTGGAAGAATGGAGCAGATGTCAAACTGGCACTGTAATGTTCGAATGTAGGTTTCTCTCAGACGACGCACATCTTTGACCATCAAGCCTTGATCCAAGAAACCTTCACATTTATAAGAAAGGTAAGTACAGTGCCACAGTTTTTGTGAAAACGTCACATACACTGCTCAAAAAAAATAAAGGAACACTTCAAAAACATATCAGATTTCAATGGGGGAAAAAATCAAGCTGGATATTTATACTGATACGGACTGTGTTAGAAATAAAAAGATGCCACATTGTTTGATGGAAGAGGGATGAATTCAAAGACAAGCTGAAAATCAATTTGAAAAAATGGTGCAGCGGTCCATTCTGCCAAAATTTCATTGCAGCAAACTCAACATGGTACTCAGTAGTTTGTATGGCTCCCGTGTGCTTGTATACATGCCTAACAACATCGGTGCATTTTCCTAATGAGATGACAGATGGTGTCCTGGGAGATCGCATCCCAGATATGGACCAGGGCATCACTAAGCTCCTGGACAGGTACAAACTGGCAGCGTCTGATGGACCCAAAAAAAACACTAAAACTAAACTATAATGTAAAATCCAAAACTATTATAACCTTGGTCTGTGCATCCCTCCACTGATATGCCTCACACCAGCGGCATGCTGGAGGTCATCTTGTAGGGCTCTGGCAGTGCTCATCCTGTTCCTCCTTACACAAAGGAGCAGATACTGGTCCTACTGATGGGTTAAGGACCTTCTACGGCCCTGCCCAGCTCTCCTAGAGTAACTTCCTGTCTCCTGGAATCTCCTCCATGCTCTTGAGACTGTGCTGGGAGACACAGCAAACCTTCTGGCAATGACATATATTAATGTGTAACCTCTGTAGGGTCCAGGCATCACCTCATGTTACCAGTAGTGACACTGACCCTAGCCAAATGCAAAACTAGTGAAAAAATAGAAAAGATGAGGAGGGAAAACAGTCAGTGGCCTCCACCTGTAAAATCATTCCTGTTTTGGGGGTTGTCTCATTGTTGCCCCCCTAGTGTACCTGTTTCTAATTTCATTAACACCAAATCAGCTGAAACTGATTAACAGCTCTGCTACTTACCTGAGCAGATCAATATCCCAGAAGTTTAAGTGACTTGATGCTGTACTCTGATTAAAAAGTGTTCCTTTAATTTTTTTGAGCAGTGTACACCTGAATTAAGATTCTATCAGGGAAAAAAAAAAGAGATCATTATTTTAATATTTTAATGTTTACTAGTCTCCTGTCTGTTTCATAATAGAAATGTACCTGTGTGTAGCCGAACCGCAATATCCAGGATATAGACTCCATCACAGATATAGTCCAGCACCTGCCACATGAGCACGTTTCTCATCTGGAGTTCGTCAAAACACGCCCTATAGAAGCACAAACACCAAACTAAAAATCATATCAACCTGATAGTTTTGGCCTTCACCATTTCCTGAGTCCAACATAGGTGCTAAATGCTCCACAGTTTATTAGAAAGGTGCTTACCCAGCTTTCCATTTGAAATGGCGGATTCATAAACGGTCCAACTCCAAGAAACCTTTTTTTTAAATTATTGTTTTGCTCAAACTGTGGCAATGATGTATGGTTCATACTGTAAACATATATAGTACCCAATCATGATTTATAAATCCCCAAATATGATGCAAAACTCTTTAGTTTTTGATGGCTTTTAGTTTTGGAATTGATATTTTAAAAAGATGTGAAGTTAGGCCCTTTGTTTGTCTATTATTAACTAAAAGAGCTGAATCAGCCAAAAGGCTCCATTGAGATGAAGGGAACTAAAGAGCTGCTAATCAGTCTCAATTTGTGACTATGAGCGACACAATTTACTGCAAATTGTAAATTGCTTTATTTTATTTACATTTTGGTTGTAGTAACCGCTGTAATGAATGTATTGTGGTAGACTCTGAGGCGTCAGTATAGATGTCCATACGCCCAAGTATGGGGTCCATAGTTGTGGTTAGTCACAATATTTGCTCCCTACCTGACAACCAGAAGAGTCCAGTTATAAAAAACTGCAGCACCAATCACCATCAGCCAGTAATAGTACGCGTCATCAGACGGAGATAAGACCACAATATTACACTTCTTTCTCCTGACAGAGAGAGGCAAAGACAGGCAGACAGTAAGTGTCCAACTGAAGTTTCAAACTGTGTGCATGCTGGCTGGTTATTGTTTCCTTACGTGCGTCTGGGGCGTCTGATTTCATGCTCTGTATCTGAGCCTGTGCGGCTGTGGCTGAACCTGCTGGGCGGGGCCTGTATATCCATGTTGGCGGGACCTCTGAACCGCTCCAGGAAAGAATCCGGCCGCTCCGTCTCCTCAGCCAAACTCTTCTGCGCCCATTCTCTCAGGGTCATCACCATACTAACTATCCTGAAGACAGAAAGACAAAAAGCACGACTGCATCTAAAGTGCGTATACAGCAACATCAGTGTCCCCATTGGCACGAAAACTTCATAATCACGAAATCACTCTGTGGAAAGTCTCCAGATATCATTCTGATTATCAGATTAATGCCCCACTGACATACCTGGAAAGAGCTCCTCGCCCTCGAAAGGAATTCTGGGAACTGGCATCTCTTCTATCAATGGCCGCCATTTGCTGTAACTCTGAAGAAGTGTCATCACAGATCGATTGTCCTCTGTGCATTCGTACACAACAAACATACAAAAGCATGTAACTCAGCAAACAGCATCTACAGCGAGCGCTTTCAACAAATTTACCAAACTATCTGTTAATGTTTAAAACTCTGACTTATTTAGACAGCAAACTGGCACAAACCGTGTCAGCCCCAGCCACAGGTTGAAAAGATGAAGTGACTCGAACTGAGACAGCTGGGACGCTACCTGCTCTGATGGTAGCGACTCATCAATCGCAGGGTAGCCAGGTGCTAAGTCAGAATGTGGTTTACCATCAGTTTTACTCTACATGGTGTCATAAATCACAACATATAAATCACGACATAATAAATGAGACTTGAAACTAGGGATTAGGACCATGCATTTGTCAGGAAGGTTTTTGTTGCATTTGAAAATCAAGTGAGCAGGACGGTTATTTTCTCATAGACTTCTGTGCACTTGGACTTCATTTTGCTAAAAGAGCAGTCGCCCCCTGCTGGCCAACAGAAAGAATACAGGTTTAAAGGTCCTGAAAGCTAGCTGGACTATGCAGGTATTCTTCTGTGGGTTTGAGGACATCCATAAAAACGAAGCAAAAGAATGAGCTAAAGATGCTAAATAGGGTGTGAGGGGAAATGTAGAGTACAATAATTCTTTGAGGGACTGTCAAAAATATAAGCATCTGGAATGCAATGGCAAATACTTCTGCTCGTACTAAATACATAACCACAATAATCTGTTATTATACTGTACCTGCTAAGTGTGCTGTCAGCCCGGTCACTCTCCTCCTCTGTCCACGTTTTCACAGACAGCCTGTGAGAATCCTGGACTGGACCCGTCATGCTACAGACACACACCGCAGCGAGACTCAATTTCATTTTGTTCACTACAAAAAGAAGCCAACACAGCACACACACATGTGCACACACATGCAGCCAGGCAGACACACGACACAGTTAGAATATGAACACACAGCTGTCACGCACACTCAGGCATGCACACACACACTCATACATTTCGGTTATGTGGACCCACAGTTATAAAGGAAGGTCATCCAGTACGAGGTCATCTTTTGTCAAGCATTACCACGGAAACCAGATGACACTGCAACTAGCTGTAGAGTAGGTATGACAGCACATCGTGAGAGGATCATAAGAGGGAAAGACAGAAGTGGCGCATTCAACGAACCTGACAACTGTTGTGATGTTTCAGTGTTCGGGTGGTCAGTCCATCAGTTCCTGTGCTTGCTTTAGATCCGTCCCATCTGTTTATATTTCTTTCTCAAAAAAAAAAATCTATTTCTCTATATTCACAGGCCATAAATCATGATGAGCAGACTCTAGTAGAATACACATATGACACGATGGATGGATGGATGGAGTGAACAAATGTAACTGATAAAAAGGGATGATCACATGGCACTTGAAAAAAAGCACAATTTAAATTGCAAATTGTGTGTATATGCATGTGTGTGTGTGTGTGTGTGTGTGTGTGTGTCTTCCTTTTCACCAGCAAGCTCATCTGAATTCAAGAATCTTGTTTGAAGTGGCCTCTGAACTGGAAGTGTGTCTTTGTGTGTGTGTGTGTGTATTCTCCTGATTACCGGGAGAGAAGAGTGGTTTTATGCACGCACCTGCACTCATGAATTAAGACATTCACGTTACTGCAGCTCTGTTCAGGTGGATTTCGATCCAAACAACATGTAAATATATTTTCACAAAGTGTTCTGATTGGTTGTGATGCCATGTTGTCGCGTCTAGTAAGAAATGGCAGAAAAGGCAGACGCGCGGAGCCACAACACGAACGCATTTCAGGGTAAAAAGTCAGAGCTGGGATTGACTGTCACGGGTGATTGGCTGAATTATAACCAGCACACATTTAGAAAGTGCAACAACTGCCTCTCAGCACTGATCGCAACTATCCGCGCTGCAGTGATGACAAATGCACCACACTGTTGACACAACCTGTCAAAAGCACGGCTGTGTTAGCACAGCTGACCTGTCCCAATTTCTTTCCCCGTTGCCCTGCAGGACAGCAGGATTTCACAAAAACAAAGGCTTATTCATTTTAAGCCGGACGTTAACCACATTGCTGTATATTCAATAAACTGCTTTCCACTCAGGTTAGGCAGTGGCACTGTGCATCTCTGAAGAGCGTCTCTGAATGCGGGCATTGAACCTTGAAGCAGATGTGCCACAGCAGCAGAAGACCACACTGTGTGCTGCTCCAACAGAAGATTGGAAAAACCTGGCCTGGTCTGATGAGTATTGATCTCTGCTGCGACAGTCAGATGGTAAGATCAGAATTTGGCATAAGCAGCATAAAAGTATAGACCCATCCCGCCTTGTATCAGTGGTTCTGGCTTGTGTTGGTGGTGTAATGGTGTGGGAAATACTTTCTTGACACACTGTGCATAAATGGCACAGCCTACCCGAGTATTGTTGCTGACCACGCCCATCACTTTATGACCCATCAGTGTACCCATCTTCTGATGGCTGCTTCCAGCAGCATAACTCACCATGTCACAAAGTTCAGATCATCTCACACTGTTTTTTGAATATAACACTGAGTTCTCAAATGCCCTCCACAGTCTTGATCCCACACAGATTGATTGCTTTTGCGATGCTGTCATGTCAATATGGACCGAAATCTGTGAGCAATGTCTCCAGCACCTTGTTGAATCTGTGCCATGAAGAATTTTAAATGCACTGAATGCAAGAAATGCCGTCTATGCGCCCTGCTGAAGGAAAGGTGTAATCCCAGGTGGTCACAGTAAGCCTGTGATTGTTGTAGTGACACACCTGAGAGCGCGGGACAAAAAAGAACAAAAAGGAAACACACATAGAACACCACGAGCAGGTCATATATGGAAAACAAATTTTACTTAACAGATCTGATTGTACACGAGGATTTTAATGTCATTTTGAAGCATTGCTCACATGACAAATCCAAGCATTTAATTATTCAGTTACAGTTTTGATTTTGGATTCATCCAGGACTGAAACTCTTTCAGACTTAGATGTACTTTATTGCAGTCATCGTGGCAGCAAAAGCAGAGCAAACGCATAAAGTGGCTATAATCTAGGACCGCTTTGGTCATATACTTTAAAAATTATTATGGCTTAAGAACGGTAAATGACACACGGGGAATTTAGAGGGTAAAACAGCTGAGAACTCATTAAATATGCCCAGGGAAGGAGGAACAGCAGCGAGGATAAACTAGAAAAATCATTCAGATTTTTTTGCTTTCAGTGGGACTGAGAGGTGCAAAGTAGTTATTGTTTTGGAATATTTCCCATGTGTCATAACTCAAGATTTAATTTTTATTTTCTTAACAGGTTTCCCCCTTAACACGGTCTAACCCTTGACTAGTCACTGCTCTAGCAGAACACATATCAGAGCGTGTGAGTGTATAGGTGTCTCCTTTAAACTCTCTTCATGCCTCTCCCCATCAGGCAGGCGAAGATGGTCATCACCATTTTGGGGTTGACCTCTACCAAGTCTTCAGGCAGGGCGTAGACTTTGGCGCCAATCTTCCTCGCCATGGAGATGGCGTACCTGGCAAAAGGAAGGGTCGTAATTACAAGCATCCCACCTCACCGTCGCAGCGTACTGAACCACAACACCCCACTGCTCAGGTTTTAGACAGAAATATAATGAAATACAAAACTACTGTAAATAAACAGAGTGTAGCAGGTGATTACTTGGCATTGTCCAGCTTGTCTTCATCTGACAGGTTTTCCTTTTTAACCAGCACAAAGTTCACACTCTGTGGCTGGATGGCATCTATCAGGTCGAGAACTGGAAGACTGCTACTGATCGTTTTGTCCTAAACAGACAGGAGGAGCGCACAAAATCACACATCCACAGCCGGCCTTTAACTCTTCACAATAATCCCAAACAATTAAACATACTATATATATATAATTACACATTAATTACTCTAATTTGTGTAAGGAATGCATACTTTCTCTGGCAACAACTAGGTAAAGTCAAACTTACCTTAAAGTTTTTTATAGATGAACTCTTGCCAGCGTCAGACAAAGTCTTGTTGACCCATGAAATGATCAAATCATCTCCAGCAACTGCTCCATGTCCAAGGTCTTCAAGGACATTTAATGTGTACCTGCATGTGGATGTAAGAATATCAGCAGTTTTAATCCTTAATGAGCACTACATTTCCCATAAACCCCAGTGTCTTCAATCATCAGCATACTGCTGTTTCCCACCTTTTCCTTACTGTGCTTGTTTCCCCTGGTGGACTCATTGCTCTGACATTTTAGGAAACTAAGCCAGTTTAAATTCTATCCTGAATCAGCGGCACCCCCTATCTGTCCTGGACTGTTACTGCAACCCCAACATCTCCAGTGAAGCTCTTCTCTGTGGTGTTTTTCCTGTGTTCACGCTTACTCTGGTGTCTCACAGTATTAGGCGTAAAAATAAAAATAAAAATCACCTCCTCATCAGCTGCCACAGCAGTGCCAGGGTCAGAGTAGCATTTCCATCGTACAGGTCCTGTCCACCAATGCCCACCAGGGAAAAACCGGCTTTTTTCTTTCCCAGCTCCACAGCGTAGTTGCAGTTTTCAATCTGTAGACGGAGTTAGCAGTAAAGATTTTTGAGATTTGCAAATTGTTGCATTCTGTTTGTATTTACACTTAATACATTGTCCCGATGTATTAAATGAGGTAATCCATGTGTGTGAAAAGTTCAGGTTTCAGGCTGCTCTAAACACTCAGCTTCAGACAGTTTTCCTACTCTTGACTGTTATTGGTGTGAGTAAGAGGAGATGTCCTTAATATGGCCATCTCAGGTACACAGCTCTGAGCACAGAAGCTCTACCAATCTGTTGCTCAAACTTTCTGTTTATGAGGGGCAGCCAATAAGAAGATAGCTGTCTGAAAGAGAGGGAGAATGGAGCTGAAACAGTTTGTTTCACACTGTATACAATGAGGCGTGGCACCGAGGCCCAATTTAAGACAAACTGTCAATAATGCAAAGCTACTCCACTACAATCCAAGAATAAATATGGAGCTGAAAATGAGCATAAGAGAAGTAAAACTCATTTTTCCCCCCAAATTGTTCTGTAAATGAAGCAGTTTGTATATTTACCTTTTTTAAATGGCCACTTCCTGTTTTGAATGGAGGATGATTGACTCTGTTGTCCCAGTCCACTGGTACCTTAATCTTTTCATAAAGCTGCAGAATCACCATGGCATCCTGCAGATCACTGCACATACACACGGTGTATGTGAGGAGAACGTACGCATGTATTTAAACAGTAAATCGCACATCAGAGCGCCGATAAACAGTACAGATTACATACTGACCCATAGATATGATGAACATGTGGAGAGACGCCAAGAGAGTTCATCCAGTTTCTGAAAGTCCTCTCCTCCCTGGTCTCACCTGGAGATTGCAAGAGACAGAGTCAGACAGAGGACTTGACTTCAAAGAGGAGCGAGAAAGGAAATACTAATCCGTCCTTACTCTCCACATTCCAGTCTTGGTTCTCTGGTTTAGTGAGAGCCGGGTGTTTGTTGAAGAGTGTAGCCACAAAGGCCATGTTGAGCTTTGAGTTTCCACTCACGACATCGGTAGCAGTTACAAACTGCCGGCAGCCCAGACGGTCGGCCTGCTGCAGCATGCACTCCGCCCTCTTTGTAGAATCCTTCTCCTGTAACACACACAGACACATAAACATATATATATATATATATATATATATATATATATATATATACACCGATCGAGCATAACATTGTGACCACTCACAGGCAAAGTGAATAACACTGATTGTCTCTTCATCATGGCACCTGTTAGTGGGTGTGGTAGCTCAAATTGCCAAAAAAAAGTTACTGCAGGTTCTGATGGAAAGGTGTCAGAATACACAGTGCATCGCAGTTTGCTGTGTATGGGACTATATAGTCAGGGTGCCCATGCTGACCCCTGTCCACCACCGAAACCGCCAACAATGGGCACGTGAGCATCAGAACTGGACCGCGAATGGCCCTCTCTTCTCTCATGGTGCACTCAGAATGACATCATAATATAATCTTACACGAATCAGGAAGAAGGTCAACAACAAATCAGCTTCCGTGCAGCCTCTGATGGCCAAACGAAAAGCTGAACAAACTGACCATTTTCATCTGTGTCATTTGCTACTGTGTGTATAGAAGGGTTAGGCCTGACTAGAATAGCATTAAAAACAAAGACTCTACAAGGCAAACAACATGGATGAAGGCTTTATGCTGCCTTTTAAACTCACATATAGACCAGTCATTTCAATGTCAACTCGAGGAACGCCCTCTTTGCTGCCATCCGGGGCAATCTGCTCAAGCAGGTGGAAGTATGCCTTGGAGTCCTGCACGGAAACAAAAGCGTTCTGACCTTATAATTTCAAATATCTGGTGATGTTTAATCTAAGCAACCACCATTCATGTAACAGGATAAATATGACAGAAAAAAAGAAAAGTATAACAGGTCCAGTTTAAGGACATAAAAATTATTTTCTGTCCAGGAAACAACATAAAACAAGGAAGGCCTAACTCAGGCACACTGTGCACTGTGTGAGAGGGAAAAGCACTGCAGTATAACTCATGAATGAAGTTTTTATAATGTTGTAGAAATATTATTAGATATGGGTATCTCAGAGACATTTTCTTACCTTAATATCGCTGGAAAAGTTTGATATGGACATCCCAACTTTCTTTAAATGGAAATTGGCCCAGCGGAGGAGCAGCTCTTCAGGACTGAGTTTCATCAACTGCTCCAGAGTCTCGCCTTCCTCTAGCAATGCTGCAATAGCTGCACACACAGAGAGAGAGAGGAAGAAATGACTCTGATGCCTCGGAGGGGAGTTACTTTAAAACCAATATGCATTTAAATGACAGTTGCTATATTAATTTCCATGTTTTTATCCTTGGACTCTGCTACAGTATGATTTACAGCTGACAATAAACCTTATTTATGTCATACTGGGCCTTGGTGCAGCCCCTCTGTTCATCTACTATCTTTTCAGCTCCTCTGCTGATTGACTGCCCCTCACTAACAGAAGGTTTGAACAGCAGGTAAATGAGCCAAGAGTAGAGAAAACAGTCTGAAATGGAGCGTTCAGAGCAGTCTGAAGCCTGAGCTTTTGGTTTACAGGAATTACATGTACATATACCAAACTCATTATTTGAAAGTTTAGCCACAATATACACTGGCCAAAAAAAAAAAGCCTCCACCTGGGTTCAACTAAGCAAATATGAAAGAGCCTTCCATTGGATAATTACTGCAGTGATTATTTTATTTCAGCTGGCTACAGGCTGTTGATGCAACTGATCCAACCATGTTGGAAGACATATCTAGTGGTCGTGGAAAAGATGTCGTTCTGTTTCAGAAGGGTTAAATTATTGGCATGCATCAAGCACAAAAACTGACTAAGGAGATTGCTGAAAGTATTAAAACTGTGGGGATCATCTTCATCATCTTTGAGGAATAAAATGTGGTCAGAAAATATCTGGAATGATCGTGATAGGATATCACTTAAATGTTTGGAGAAATCAGATCGTAAAAAATCAACAGTAGCACTCACAGCTATCTTTGATACTGGAAGTAAGAGAGTTTCCATATGCACACTGTGAAGACAGCTTAAGGGATTGTGATTAAGCAGCTGTGCAGTACTAGGAAAACCACTTCAGTTTACTAGTGAGCACAAAAGCCTGGACTCTGGAGCAGTGGAAAAGGTCACGTAGTCTGATGAGCCCAGACCTAACCAGTTCCAGAGTGATGGATGCATCAGGGTTAGAAGAAAGATGGATGAAGTGATGCACCCATCATGCCTAGTGACAGTGTTGTGATCTGCGGCTGTTTCAGCCCCGGTCAGTCTGGTCTACGTTGAGCAATGTTATGCTGCTCAAAAAATGTGGTCAGCTGAGTACCTGAGTGTCCTGAATGACCAGGCTTTTCCATCAATAGATTTTTTTTTTCTTCCCTGATGGCACAGGAATATTCCAGGATGGCAAAGCCGGGATTCACTGGGCTCAAATTGTGAAAGAGTGGTTCAGGAAGCACCACAGAGTCCAGACTTTAACCCCATCAAGATTCTTTGGCACGTGCTGAAGAAGAATTTAGGAAGCCGCCTGACTCGCCCAATATCAATATAAGATCTTGGAGAAAAAAAATGTATGCAACTCTGGACAGAAATAAGTGTAGTGACACTGAATATGCATTTTATTTTTTCACAGCTTAAATTTCATGCAAAGACAGACAACTCTACCCCCACATGCACGCACGCCGTACCTTCATTGCGACTCAGCTCTATATCGGCAAACAGTCCTATCTTGATAATCTGCCAGAGGAGCCCGAGCACCAGATGAGGTTTTCCCTCCTTCAGATCTTGAGCTCCAATGTTGACGACCTGACACCCGATGGCTGAAGCCGAATTCAGAGCCAAGTTCAGATTCTCCTGTTGGGTATGAAAGGTCAGGGGTTAGAACACACTGAATAAGCACGCGATTAAGCAGTAAAAGCAAGCAGCTGACCTGTTTGGTGAAAGGAGTGAGCTTCTTTTTGTTGATGGTTCTCTCATCGATGGTGTCACGCACAGAGAGGTTGATGAGTTTACTGCAACAGTGAACGTGAGGAAAGCATCTTAGCACACTGGCTGGGCGTGACATTTAAAAACGACAGTCTCAAGACAACTGCTTTACCAGAGCACGATGCCATCTCCGACAGCTTTAAACAGGTCCTCGGTGTTGGGGTTAATGGGCAGAACGTGCTTACAGTCTGGCTCGTTCTCCAAAGCTGAGTTGATGTAGTTGGCAAAGGCGAAGCGTTCCTGCTCTGAAACACAATGAAGTCAAGTGTCAGATCCTTTTCTGCGATGACCAAAATGCGATGATGTCTGATCAGAGACTCGTGCGATAGGTGACAAACGGTGATTATATTTAGCGTTACTAACCAGAGATTGAATGTTGTGTTCCTGCACTTGAGAGCTCGCTGGTGCCCCCGATGGCTACAATGCCTTGTTTCTTGTTGAGAGCTTTCTTGAAGTTCTGGGTCATGCGGTCATCCTTCAGGTCCCTGAAGATCTGAAAATACATGCAAACACACACACACACACACACACACCAGCTTAGAGCCAATCAAACCGTGATTACTGTATATTTCTCAAGACAATGATCGATGTAGGTCATTTACAGCTTAATATGATATGACAGTTTGCCTTTCTCAATTTTAGTTTCTAATTAAGTGAAAAAAGTCACAGTACATTAATATCTAAACAGATTTTAATATAATCTGGTTACTTTTTGGGTTAAATGTCTGTGAGTAAACTGCCAGCAAAGCTGTGAATTACTATACTTAGTTAGTGTTACCTACAGCCTCGAACTCCGATAATTCAATTTTGCTGTCGTGGTTTATGTCCAGCTTCTCGAGGAGTTGCCTGAGCTGATAACCCGGGATAGGACAGCCGACCTCACGGAAGAGACTGCCAAGTTCAGTAGCACTGATGTACCCATTGCCATCCGCATCTAGACATGGGAGGGGGTCGAGGCAGGAGGGGCAGCGCAGAAAGGAAAGAACATTTTATCGAAGTCTAAACTTGTATTCATGATTTCCGACTGTCACAACACAATGAGTTTTCAAATTCTTGCAGGTGATAGAAGTCTAAACTCACAACAAACTGCACCCAAAAGAAGCTCCTTTCTTATTGTTGTATAGGGAAAACAGCCAGGAAAGAGTGATATGCTGTTCAAAAACAGCATATCACTAATAACATTCAGTTAAGCTATGAATTTATACAGGTTATGGACTAAAATATACCGCTGCTATGAGCCAAAATGCATTTTCCATGTTTCGCAACAGCATGGTCCATAGTAAGAGTCAGCACCCTAAAGTCTCAGCTGTGTACTTAGTAGTATTTTCAATTGAAATGATGTGCAAATCACGGCATTCTCTTCTCTTCTTGTGTTTTTACACAGTGTAAATGTTTCTGGAATAAAACTTGTTGAACTATTCCTTTAGACAATAACTGGAACGCAGCTGTATCAAAGCTTCTGTCTGCCAGATGTGGCACATGCACACAAGCATGCACAAAGACACGTTTGACAGATTGATATCTGAAATACGAACACACACACACACACACACACACATTTTTACTCACCCACTTTCTGAAAAGCCTCCTTTATCTCCACCATCTCCTCAGGACTGAAAGATTGTGACATTCTGATACCTACGAGACACCTGACACCTGCACAGGCAAATGGGTGGGTACAAACTCAACGCAGATCATCAGAAATAATGACTTTTAAAGGGTTTTGAATGGTGATTTGACTGCAGTACTTCAGTTTAACCCTCTGTCCATAATTGCATTTTCAGCAGTGCAGGTTTACATCGGTGATTAGATTACTGCTGTCTGGAATACAATTTCCCGGCTACATTATGCTTTTATTTATTTGCATGAGACACATGGCTGCACTTGAATAAAGCAGTATACCTCAGCACAACATACAGACATTTGTTTATTAGGATGGCTCATTGCTCTGTTATCTTTGTCTATAGGCTACAATAGTATCGTCAGTTCATTATTTCTCCATTTACTGTTAAATGCTTCAGTCAACCTAGAGCCATACTGCAGCTCTCAGACAGCAAAACCCTGTTAACTCCGCCAGGAGCTTGATCTATTATAGCCAGGGCCGTTTAGCAGTGTAGTTACACCAACCTACCATCGCTTGTGTCTTCTAATAGAATAAAACAGGTTGCCACTGGCATATAATTCTAAAGCAGGAGGTTATTGTTGTAGCTTATGTACACAGTTATTTACACCTCTTCATTAAGTGCACCTGTTCAATTGCTTAACAAAATATCAAATCGGCCAATCACATGGCAGCACCTCAGTGCATTTAGGCATTTAGACATGGTCAAAACGACCAGCTGAAGTTCAACCTGTGCATCAGAAAGGGGGGGAAAGTGATTTAAGTGACTGTGAGCATGCCATGGTTTGCATCTACTGTGATTTTCCTACACAAACATCTCTAGGGTTAACAGAGAATGGTCCAAAAAAAGGTGGAACTATCCAGTGAGCAGCAGTTCTCCCGCTGAAAATGGCTTGCTGATGCCAGGAGACAGGGGAGAATAGCCAGACAGCTTCGAGCTGATAGGAAGGCAACAGTAAGTGAAATAACCACTCATTACAACCAAGGTGTGCAGAAGGGCATCTCTGAAAGCGCAGCATGTCGAACCTTGAAGCAGATGGGCTATAGCAGCAGAAGACCACACCAGGTGGCACTGCTGTCAGCTAAGAACAGGAAACTGAGGCCTGCCATCTCAAGCTGGTTTCTTGAGCATGACAGTGACTTCACTGTATGCAAATGGTCTCCATCCAAAGAGGACCTTTGGGATGTGGTGGAACGGGAGATTTGCATCACGGATGTGCAGCTAACAAATCTACAGCAACCGTGTGGCGCTATCACGTCAGTAGAAATCTCTGAGGAATGTTTCCAGCAGCTTGCTGAATCGATGTCATAAAGAATTAGAGCAGTTCTAAAGGAAGGTGTAACTAACTAACCAAGTGTCATTAAGGATAATTTTGTACTGCCATCCAATAGGCTAATACAATAGATCGCTGAATGCATCTGTTTTACCTGGAAAATATATTAAAATTTTATCAGATAAAATCTTCAATAGCAAAAATGCAACTCTGCCTAAGCCTGGCAGCTTATTGGGTTGCGCAATCCATCAGGTAATGTTACAGAATTGTGGATATGCTGGAGTGAGATTAGGCTGCACTGTATATGATTTAGTTTGAGAAGGAGTTTTCTGCTGCAGAGAGCAGAGCCCGGTTACTAGAAGACCTGCCAACTTGATGTATTACACACTCAGGCAATCAATAGAAGCCTAAGGCAGGAAACCAATAACATTCAGACAAATAAAGCATTATTAGGACGAGATATCATTGCTGTCTAACTGAAAATATCGCATAGAAAAAGAGATCAGAGAATTTGGAAGTAAGAAAAGTCATAAATTTTATTTTTATGTTGCTAATTTTGACTCTGTTTGGATGCTCTCCCAAGATATTCTTAATTGCAAGCATTTCGCTTCTGTGATAAATAAAGTTTTTAAAACAAAACAAAACAAAAACACCTGGGTTCCCATCAGGGCTGCATCTCTTGAAGAAAAAAAAACAAACAAAACTCACGCACCCTGATCATGTTACAGCGTGACAAACAAAAAATCAGGCAAAGCTCGAGCGTCAACATGCAAACAGTGGTTTCTCAAGCAGATACACATGGATACAGGCACTTGAGTTCAAGACTAATAATATCTCTATAAAAACTAGAAACAAATGCACCTTCCAGGGATTCTGTTAAGAAGAAAACTGTGGTGGTCAGATGGCAGTTATTCCCCAGGTTATTTGAATAATGAATGGAAAAGCATCTCTCCTGATGCAAACCAGGCCTAAATACGTGCAACATATAGAGTAAATGTATATATTACGCTACCACCAGGTGTCACTGCCTGAGGAAGAACAGTCCTTAAGAGGGTCATGTCCTTGCCTGTAAATGCAAATCATATTATTTTTTTGCACAAATGGACCATCTCAATTTGAATTAAAATAGTTTCTCAGTTGTGACACGTGATCCTGAGTGAACAGCACTGCAGCAGCAGCAGAGCACACTGTAAAAACCCGGGCTGTCTGGATGCAATGTGTACTCCAGATTATGAGGGTCCATTAGTGGAGTCAAAGGAGCTGATGCGCGTGATTGATGTTTGTAGCCTATGGAGCCTGACGCATGTTTAGCATGACGGTGCGTTTCACACGGCTGCTGCTGCCGCACTGTCTGCCAATCACACTCCCGCACTCACCGTGGGCAAAGCCCACCTCCATCTCTGTTTCACAAATAACTGTTTAACGTGTTGTACAAGCTTGAGTGGGAGTTTTATCAGACAGGCTGCAAATAACGCACAACTGGCTGTAATATAACATACTGCAAATGTAACTTAATAATATTCCTAGAAGACAAAGTCATGAAATAACAATACATTGGGTGAAATTACTGGGTGGAAAAAATGTACTTCCAGTATCTAAACTACCTGGTATGCATAAATACTACGTATTTTGAGTATTATCTCTAAATATATCCCCACCTAAGATCTAAAATGTTTTTTCTAAATGAATTAAGAGCAGCTGATGTGCCGCAGTGAGTTTTAAATTGTATTCCTCCGCTGACTATAAGTCAAAGAAAACGCCCTAAAACGCTCCTTTCTCTTACCTGAAGTCGGCTGATGGAGCCCTGTAAAACCACCCGGGGGGAATGAATCCCTCTGTCGGCCTCTCGCTGCCTCTCTGTCCCGTTTTCAACTGCTGACACCGCCCGGTGAGCGGAGCCGCTCCGCCCTCTCAGCGCCACCCCTTCCCAAACCAACCCTCCTGCTGCCAGCAGTCATGTCTGAGCACAAAGCTTCAGCATCATCATGGGACACAATAGCTTTTATTTCGAGCAAAATTTCACAAGAGTATATTTACTACATTAATGAAAAAGAGAGAAAAAATAATTCTGCTAACTAAAATTCACTTATGGCCAACTTATATGTTAATGCTAAATATCTGTAATGTAAAACACTTGCACTAGCTTAATTAGCATTAATAGCTTGTGTTTAACAATTTCACAGGTTAAAACCTTTGGCACAGACACGAGGTAAGTTATATATCCAGTAATGTGAGGAAAGATAACTATTTTAGCCTATTTATACCATGTTTATAACACTATATAAGCAAAGTCCTTCCAGAGGCAGAATCTTGAAACCCCTCTGGATACTGATTTTCAGTTATTTTGATGTGTTATTTAAATTAACCTCAATATCAGTTGTCAGGAGGGCATAAAAATACTATCTAATGAATCACCAGTCAAATATAATAATGATAATGATAATAATAGTAATTCATGCCAACCATAAAGTACGGACTCAATAAAGGATTCTTAGTTTTTGGTATATTTCATAGCACAATAAGTAATTTTTGAGGTTATTTAATAGAAAAATTAATGTGATATAAATATACATTGATTAGTGTGTAATTATGTCTTCCAACAAACTGATGCATTGTCATAAACTGTCATAAATCTTCCTCCTTACCTCAAGCCTCATCTCCTGAATTAAAGTCAGGGCTCTAACACACAAAAATGTGGATAAACATGCACATTTATTCCTGATTTACTTACTATCAGCCGATCAGATATGTGACCCACAGCTGACAATGAGCTGGCTAAAGCACACCCGGTTAGAAGCTAACATTATGCCAGCTAAGGTCAGGCTTGAATGTCCTAAAAAAAAAATCACACTTTCCCTTTAATAAACAGTTTGATTACATTCTCACATCATATGAGAGTTTATTGGCTAAATGTCCGAGTCCAACAATGCCAGATCCACTTCAAAGAAAGTTTCACTAATGCCAGCTAACAGAGGCTAATGCCAGCTAACAGAGGCTAATAGCAGCAAAAACAGCAGCTTCAGGATATCCCCAACAACTCACTCCAGGACTACTGTCGTGGGATAAAGGTGAAACGTGTCAGGGTTCACTGACTCTTCAACTCCTGTCGGACCTCGTTTACAAAGTTTTACAGCCTCCTACAGAGTAAATAGATGTGGACACTGATTGACAGTCATAGCTAGGATTGTGCACTTCAATTGGGAGGGTTAAGAAAAACAGAATTCAATTCACTGCAAACTGCAATCCACTGATGCCTAGCAGTGAGATTTTACACACTGTACCTTTAATTTCAATCTTTTACAGTTTCATTCAAATTATGAGCTTTTTATGCATCCAAGATAACACCAAGCTAAAGAGATGTTGCCCAGGAAGGGGAAAAAGTGGCCAAAAATCTCCATTGTGAATGAGCTGCTTTTTCAAAGAAAATATATTAGCATAATATTTTCATGTGAAACAAATGTGGCATTTAGGAACACACTTTCATTATATACAGTTTAATATCTAATCTATTTATAGTTCAGGGCCTGCCACACCCATGTGCCGCTGAAAGAACACCATTGACAAGTGTTTTTTAAACTAATGTGTAACTCCTATGTCCAGACAAGCAAGAGGAAGTTTAATATGAAACATATACTCTATCATCATGCTATAATCAGTTTATTTGGGTAGCATAAATCCAAAATAATAAACAACAAAACTGTACAGAGATACTGAAGGCATTATGTCAACTTGAAATTATAAAGTGTATCACCATCATGTCATCAAGCATGCGAGCTGCATTGTTTTTATCTGCAGTCTGTTTCAGATTATTCTACAGATTGTTACATTTTCTGATAAAATATGTATCAGTGAGTGTAAACTGTTGTGTGTAAACTGTCAGAGTCCTGCTGCTCCTGCCAGTCCGTACATGCTGGAATTCCTCCTCCTCTCATACCTTTCCTTCCTCCCCCTTTCTGTATTTTCGTCTTTCCCCCTCCCCTGGTGTCTCTCTCTCTTTTCCTGGACTGATGTGCTGAATCTTGTCAGAATTGTCAGAATTCCTTGAGTGTGGCAGAAACGCAGCGAGAAATTTCCAGAAGGCCCCATCTCTGTTCACCACCCTTTTTCAGAGGGACACAGGGGAGGGTTTCAATTCATACTTAATGTTATTGTAATGCATGAATACAGCGATGCAGCAGTAAACTGAAACGAGTCTTCTTTGTAACCTTACATTAGCTGGATTAGACCGCATTGACTCAAACAGTAAAACCCTGTGGCTGGATGTGACTGAACCTGATTGCAAAAGAGAATGAGCTGTTTACGCCCAAGCCTATATCCCATTTTCTTTTAACAGATGAAAAAACCTGTCACACACCTTTACCTTCCACCTTTTCAAATCAGAGCAGGGGCAAGTGAAAAACCTATGTGGGAGCTCACTTTAAAAACCACCAGACTCTTGTTAAGCTTCAGTTTAATGAAGGAATGGTTACCGAAGGATGTTACAGTGATTCATGCAAGAGTAAAAAGTGTGACAACCAACCCCTTGTTTCTGGTATCTTGTAATGTTACACTCATAAGATAATAATGTTTACTGAATTGTTTTAGATACAATTTTAAAAAAATAGCCCGTGCATGTAACTGGAATGACACAAAAAGCAGTTTTGAATTGAAACATTGCCCACAGATAGGGATTCGTGAACGCAGCCACACAAGGACCTTGGATTTGCAAGCTGCAAACCAGCTCATGCGATAACACTGATAGCATGTGAGTAAGCCAAACACGCTCCAATTCAGCATTGTTTGCTCTCCAGTAGTGTGTGTGAGACACACTGACAGAAAGACATGGAAACAGAACGAGGCATGGACAAGCAGGAGACGGGAGAGAGTCAACAAATCCAGACTGACTGACTGAGCATTGTGCAGTTTTGCAGGAGTGGGGTGAATGCTTTAAACACATGCTTCTAACAAGCTCGCCAGCCAAAGCACACACAGAAGCTCACAGTGTGCAACAAATGTGCTTCTTATCCACCTAAAGATTATATCTGATTGCACTGTAATGCGGCCAGATTTCTTTGTGGTGTGTTAATGAGAGTAAATAGCGGTAAACCATTAAGCTGCAGTACATTCTCATGAGATAACAGAGCTTAAATGGCACTTCACACTAAGCTGGAAATTAAATAATGAAGTAACTGAAGACATTTTTTATGATAGGAAATTCACAGGTGCAGAGAATGACTGTTTCATCCGATGCCAGTGTGCCAGCATGCACAATACGGGGTTCCTAAAACGCACACAAATGGAGTGCGACCCCGATTAAAAGCTTAAATCAAATCAAAAGCTGCCGTTTGCCTGTTAACGAGCACGGGCGGCACATGAGGGCCGGGAATCACTATAGCAACTTACAGTATAATACATCACAATACACTGTCCACGATGACAATGGTATCATAATACAGAGATTCTGCGATACAGAATATATTGCAAGATGATAAATAGTTGCTTTTATGATGCTGGCGGTGTCATCATGAATAGAGTTGGGACCGATGAGACATTTGCATGATGCATGATGGGTGAGAATGAAGTGCCTAAAACCTTTTCCCATAACTGTACCATACTATGAAGTATTATACACACATATGGACATTATTATTTAAATGTGATTAAATGTCATTCAGTCCCACTCATTCTAGTGAGCAATATATTCTTCAGCTGTGAAATGTCCAGCAGAAAACATTTCCTGGAATAGTCGGACATTAAAAAAGAAAAGAAGCGAGTGAGCTATTTCCTCTACTTCGTAATTCTGTAATTTAGGATGCCATCCGGGGCTGAGCTCTTCATTAAAATTCCTCCCATGCTTGGTGATTTGATCTTCCCAAACCAAACTGTGGAAGTCACAGAAAGGTGATGGTTTGTGAAGTCATCCCCAGTCATGACACTGCTGTATGGCTTGTCGTGCATATGGGGAATTATCTATCACGTACCTGCTCCTGGCTGAACTTACACGCAGCACAGTTTCACACTGCTCGGTGTAAAAAGACAAGAGTCGGTTTTATGTTAGCGAGGCTAAAAGCTGCAGTTAGCTATGAGATAATATTGTGAGGCCAGCCTTCAAACCAATATGACCCGAGATCTGTGGAATTTTCATTCGTTGCTCTTTTCGCTGTGTGGGACTGGCAGGAGCCTGCCTGCCTGTTATTAGCTGCCATTCTCTTCTTGGGTAGAAATTAAAGCCACTTTATTCTGTTTGACCTTTCAGGCTCTTGTTTTCTTTGTGCTTTGTCTGAAAAATTGTTACCCCGCTAGAGTCAGCACGCCATCAGAGCCCTTTTCTGCCCCGTTCTTTGTGCTCCTTCCTCCTCTCCTCACAGGGAAAAGAAAGCATTCGTCATTACAACAACCTTCACTTGCTAAATTGAGGTATTAAAAGCATGAGAGGATGTTCCATCACATGCTGTGTTTGTGAACAGCTTTGACCTCTGACCTCCACTGTACACTCATGCTGATTCAGTAAAGGAGTGGGAGCAAAGAATGCGGACACTTCCACTGTTGCTCATGAAGATGTTTTTTTTTTGTTGCTTTTTTGTTTTCTTTTTATACGGCACTAAGCATTTGGTTGCATGTCATCCTGTCATAGAGGCAAATCAAACTCTAGTCTCGTAACTTTACACCTGTCCTGTTGTTGCACCTCATTCGGGGCATTTCTGTCCCTTAACCACACCTACAGGTAGCCTTAATCAGCTGGGTACCATCATGCAAACCTTTCAAATTAGTTTGAGGACGAAGAAATAAGTATGAATTATAAATTTCTAAAAGTCTGCAACATTTAGAGCAGTGAGGGAGGATGTTTTCTTGTGTTGTTGAAACAAGCTCATCAGGGAGGGAGTGCGTGTGGTTTTAGGCCGGTCCTCTGGAGAACAGTGCTCTGCACCAAAACCACACCCATGTTAAAGTCACCCCCCACCCCACCCCGCCTCCTCCCTCTTAAGCCCACTTGTCCTTATTTGGTCGTGCTGTCAGCTCGGCTGACGATTGGTTCAGTGAAAACCATTTTGACTGACACACGCACACTCACCTGAGCAGGCTTGCGCACACCTTTAAGCTTGTTCTCAGCATCCCCCCATGTGCACACAGGTACAGACATGACAAGTGTTTTGATTGCAGCTAAAAATAATGTAGTTACACAATAACAAACAATCAATAAACAATAATTTGTCTTTTAATTAATCCTTTCCGCCAAATGTTTGCTCTGCAGATTCAGTGTTGAAAGTCTGGAGCGATGTTTGAATCATGCATGAAACACCTCAAACAAACAGCACGTCTTGTCCAAACAGGCAGACCAGAAAACCCTCAGTCTGCATGCCTAATTCTGCAGGCACGGCGCTATCGTGACATCTGGAAGTTTCTTCTAAATCTGCTGGAGGTCTATGAGGAGACACTGAAAAGTCCAAAGCAGCATTCCAGATCCAAAAATATGCCACACGCAGCATTTTAAGGAAGCAGCTTATCAGCAAGTTGAGGAAGTTGTTTTGTTATCACAGACAGAACATTTGTGTCTGCATTTTGCCCCCCCAGCCCACATTAGCTAATAGCCATGGACTGTGACAGTGGCTTTGACAGGAAATCTTACAGTTTTGTTTTGTTTAAGAATAATAACTTATGAGCTCAAAATGTTAAAATAGGTTTTAAGACAGCGTGAAACTCATTTTCATAGGAGGCAGAGCTGAAAACAAGCAGGAGAAACAGCGACAGCTGGTGCCCACAAAGTAAAACACAAGGACAGCTTCACATTGTATTTATTTTACATACACAGATGAGCTTGACCAGTACGGACTCTTTATGAACTCATGAGAATCTTGTAGCGGTGGTTAAGAGCGTCACAGTGGTCCGCTCGGCATCATCTCATTCAGTCAGATGAGTCTCCTGCAGTCTCCAGCTCAGATAAAATGGCTCTGAAAGGGGCAGAGAGACAAGATACGGTGTGTGAGCACTGGGAGAGTGTGAATGTGACTGGGAGCTATGATGGCACTGCTGGTGTCTGAAGAATACAGAGGTGTGGCTCCAGGGATTCTAGCTCCAACAGAACCACCTTTATTTTATTCCTCAGGGCTGAATCAAAACTATGGATTGTTCTCTGTCCAGTTTTTCTTATAATATGCTCATCCATCACACCTGCCACCTCTAGACGAAACAATCAAATGGGCAGAAGCTGTGAAAAATGTGAACACTGTAAATCTCTAGTGACTTTTAGCCTGACTCCTCCTAATGCAGTCTAATGATTTCTTCTTGGTCTTAGATAACAAAATGAGCATCCATCCATCCATCCAACAAATTTCACATCTTAAGGCACTTTTTGTAATTAATGGTTTTTAAGTTTTAACTTAAAATACTGCCCCCCAGTGGTAAGGTTTAGAAGTGGTTTCACTGCACTGATCAAACTGAATCCTTCTGGAGGAAAGTCTGGTGAGATGAGCCAAAGCTTAAGCTTCCTGGCAGCATTTACTACCCATATGTTTGGACAGGTGACCATGATTGGACCGTGTATACACATTTAGTCCCTGTGCTTATCTCAGAAAACCCTGCATAAATGAAAACTTGCACAATAAACAGTTTTTTCCTCTTAAAGATGTTTTTTGTAAAAACAATTCAGCCCCAGAAAAAGACAACGGCTGAAACAGTTATTGAAAATATTATCTTTACATCCACGTACATGATGAGCGTCTGTTGTCTTTGTGTAATAAAGACGCACACCCCTCACCTTTGCTCTTCAGTCAAATCGAACTCAGCCAGCGCTCGCTTTGCCAGCCTCCATGTTGTTGGCAGGCAGAAGGCTGCAGACAGCTGCACCAGCTCCACTGCTTTCTGGGGGTCACCATGACTGTGACACACTGAGAGGAAGCTGTTCAAGAGCCCCTCGCTGTAGAGCAGTAACCCAACAGGAAACAGTCACAAACAACTCAGCCTGTAGGGCTCTATTGTAAGGCATGTGTACGGTTTTTGTTGACAGGAAGAATTCAACTGTACTACTGGTAATTACTAGCTTTAGAATGCCCTAAAATCCAGTTGCACAGGTGGGGTTTACTAAATAAAACACCAGCAATTCTGGTTCATGTGTGACATGATGAGACTTACGAAGGAACTCTGTTCTTGGCTTTGAAGAGCTGCAGCATCTCCCTGCAGAGAAAATGTGACATTAGATTGCAGCAAAGTGAGAATACAGTGAAAGATCTCCTACTGACAGACGTGGCTGTCGCTCTCACCACGCTTGTTGGGTCTTGTCGGCTCGCAGCAGCAGCGTGGTGATGTGTGAGAGGGAGGCAGCGCTCCACTCCATACTGGGCCTCACGTCAAATACACTCTTTACATCCAGAGCACATGCTGCAAAAGACTCCTGAACCTGCAGGAAGATGCAGTCGTATGCTCATAACCACACTCAACATTATTAGCTGGTTGAAAACTGATGAAAATGCCTTCAAACTGACCTCAGGACTGTGCTTCTCTCTGGCCATTAGGCCAAGCAGCTCCTCCACCAGATCAGGCTTATTATCATGGCTGAGAGACTTGATGTCTAAAAGAAAAGAAAAAAAAAAAGCAGGTCAGTGTGACAGATCCTGACATGCACAAGAATATGCTTTTTTACACTATCCACACATCATCTACCGTTTTCTTATCAAGATGTGCAGTAAATGATGCATGTTTGGACTCACCTTTCCATATAGATGGCAGCAAGTCCAGGCGGCTGTCCGTGTCCAGAGCCTGCAGCAGGTCCCTCATTCCCTGAGAGTTGGGGTAGTACAACTACAAACACAGCATATAAGGAAAGGTGGTGTTAATTTACGAAATTTCACAGAGTGAGGAAAAAAAAAGAAAGCATTCTTTTTTCTGTCTTGCTCCTTTTTCTATTTTATTCCACCTGAACAAGGACTTTATAAGAAAGAGGCACCCAAAGAATCGTGAATAAAAATCTACGGGACAATTCTGCACGGGCAAAGCTCGAGTTACTGCACCGAGGAATGCATGCAGTTAAGCTTCACAACACCGTCAAGCTGACAGTGAATGTACCTCTAGAGGAGTAAAAGAAGCCATCTATGTCCACTGTGAACAACCATCTTTGAACAACCATCTTTGAACAGAGGAGGTGGATTACGTCACCAACTTTCCCCCGCTTACAATGCTGTCCTGAGCTCCC
>JAVDPK010002245.1:71634-124855 GCA_034780415.1 Cichlasoma orientale | reverse complement strand
GAAGCCTTTCGGATGAGAGGTGAAACGTCTTCAAGCAACAAAAAGAAGTCCAGTCGCCTTTTTTCAAGCTCCAGAGAATGTACCTCTAGGTTTTTTCCTTGGCTTACTGTACCCATAACCTGAATTAGCCTGGGTCAGGATTAGCTGCCGCAGTTAATAACTGAGGTATTATACACGTATATTTAAACTGCATTTTCTGCTGCAGTGCTGTACAAATGAGCAGACAGAGAGAGGCAGGCATGCACTGACCGAGGGAATGATCTGCTTGTACCACTTCAGCACCACATCAATGTGCTCCATCATGCACAGCAGGTTGAAGAAGCGACCACTGCAGAGAGGGGAGGAGACATCTTTTCTTAAATCATTCCATCTACCCACATTTACTGCTTATAACTGGATCAAATACTGACTTTAGAGTGTGAGTGTACTGCATTACAGAACCATATCATAACCCTTAGCTGAGGGTTCCTACTTACTAGTAAATACTCTGTTGGAAGGGATCTCCCAGAAGCCTCCAGTTCTCCTCGACATCTACCAAACTCTGGACTCTATATCCCAGCTCGATATCTTTACTGTCCAAACACTGTAAGGACAGACACAGAAAGCAGAGCATAGCTTCCTTGAAGGAATCTGATCTGTTAGCCATGTCACCACTGACCTGTGCAAATCTAACAGGGAGCTAAGCAACAAAAACAGGACTTACTATTCTCATTGCGCTGGAGAAGAACAGAACTGGAGGAAAAAAAAGACAACAGCATCAATATCCACACATCATTGCTCTGCTTGGGCTTTTTGATTAGACAATGTTTGTTCAAACATCTTCCAAATCTGTCTCACACCGTGACATACCATCATCAGGGTCCTGGCAGGTGAAGCTGCGTCCCGCCAGCTCGGCCATCACTTCCTGAAGAATGTCGGGGTTGTTTTGCGCAGAGGAGGCTGGAGAGGAAACACGTGGACTGCATAAATGAAAGCGCACAAACACCAAATACCACTGAGGTCTGTGAGGGTCGTGTATAAGAGCAACTTCTGTGCTACCTGATTTGTAAAAGACTGCCAGGATGTGGTAGTAGGAGGCCAGGCTGGGGGCTGAACACACACACACACAAAACCTGTTAGTGTAAGATTGGGAAGAAAATAAAACTCACCCATGAAACACCTGAAAACACCAGTGTGTCTTTTACCTATCCCCAGTGCCTTCATCTCATTCAGAACGTGCGGCGCTTGTGTTTTGGCCAGAAAGCCGCAGCGTCTCAGCGCTTTAAGAATGCTGTTGAAGGTCAGCAGGTTAGGACGAACTTTCTGCTGATTCATCTGGTTCAACAGCTCCTACAGACAGACGAGGAGACACAAATGTGAATATTAACTGGGTGCAGGACGAGCTGGACAGTGAAGAGAGCAGTGACACTGACGAGCACAGCAGTGTTAGGGTCTTACAGCAATGAGGTCCCATCTCTCGTTAAATTTCTCTCGGACATCTGGAGCCGCAGATATCAGGGCATTGAAGATGTGGACGTCAGCTGGGGGCAGAAGATCAGGTTATCAGTTCCAGTATAAACTAAACGGACCAAAAGCATTGGGCCACTTATAGATTACACCTACAGGAGCTGCCCAGCCGTGGAGCAGTTTTTGTGCTGATGTTAATGCCAGAGACGATTTGAAACTCTGCAGTCACTGAGTCAGCAGAGCTTTGGTGCCTTTTACACACAATGACAAACACCTGAATTCAAAGATCAACCATGTGGCCCAATACAAGAACATCGCCCACAGTGAATCTGTTCAATTTAAATTACAAGAAAATAACGACATAAAAACACACAAAAGTCAGTGTTATTGTTGTTATCTGACATGTATACTATGACCTTTTAACCAAAGCAGTGGAAATAACCAAAGCAAAGCAGCTCACCTGTCATCCTGTTGTTAAGCAGATCTGTGTACATACTGAAGGCCTTTGCATAGGCTCCATGCTGTGGAGAGACATACAAATGCACATTAGGATGCACCAAAATGACCCCGTCACTGTCATTGCAATGCTGCAGGCGTGCATTCAGCCTGTGACTTTGGTGCACCTTCTTCTACTGCTGCACCTACCTTGACCATGCCTCTGATGAGGGCAGAGTAACAGCGGGTATCTCTCTCTGGCAGCAGGTTAAAGATTCTCTCTGCATTGTTGTTTTCTTTCCAGGTGAACTTCAGCAAGTCTGAAGCTCGGCGGATCCGTGGTGCTCTTCTCTTCAGCTCCTCTCCAGATTCCTGTGGAGCAAAAATACATAAATAGTACTGCAGTGTTAACAGGCCCAGGCATCCTTTTAACTGTAGCAGCTACTTTAATAAGTCTTTTTCTTATCACTCATTATCACCCTGAGGTTTGGATTTTTGGGGGAGACTCACTGTGTCTTCAGTCTGTGGTCCCCCTTCCTGGACAGGGTCCCTGTCACAGTAGAGACAGATAAGGTCCAACAGGCTATGAGTGGTTTCCATGGAAACAGCAGTGCCTGGAAGAAAATATTCAACATAAAACATTTTTAAATGCGAGGCTTTTAGTTCCAAAGTAGCATTTTGGAAAATGCAAATAACTTATGGATACAATATACCTAAATTACTAATGCACACAATCAACTTCAATATATATAACAAAGTATTTGGAGTACAACTTTAAAATTGTTTTTAGTGTGTGTGCACGTGTGTGTGTTCTCACCAGCTTGCAGTAATTGATCATACATGTCAACAGCAGCTGTGACTTTCCTCAGGTTGATTCTCTCCTTCAGCGCCTCCTCACTCACCTCCTCAAGATGCAGCGACACCGTCTCTGGCATCAGACACTACACACACACACACACACACACACACACACACACACAATGAAAAATACACACATGGCACAACCAATCACTTAGTGCAATCACTCAACAGCTCCTCTGTGGGTCTGTATTCCTTACTGGTATATGAGGTTCAGCAAAGTCTTTGGTGAAGAGTCTGGGGTTGTTGTTGATGATGTATTTGGCTGCAGATCTGCCCGACTCCTGAGAGAGAGAGAACAGCCTCTGCAGAGACACAGACAGATGCAGCAAAACACAGTTATTCACATAAAACAACTGCTGCAGTGGTGCTATCAGTGTTATTGTTGAAAAACTGGGGGCTGCATGAGCTTAATGTTGTAATGCTTTGTATCCACACCCGTCCTCCTAAATATGTTTCAAGTGCAGGTCTATTTTTAGTCGCTAATCAGAAATTAAAACATAAATATTTTGATGGAGGCCCTCGGTACCGAACGTGGTTTTCCATCATTACCAAATGATTGCTAGTGCTGATGTAACTGACAATGGCCCTAAATGTATAAAGAAGCATAAAGACATGTTTGAACATACAAACTCAGCAGAGGTCCGGGGAGAAAGGTAAGGATCATCCTGGAACTGGTAGGGATATGCTGTGGGATCCTGGAGGGGAAAGAAATAGCAGTCAGCAAGAACTCAAGCTAAAATAGAGCTTCATAAACACACTGAAAAATGTGAAGAAGATGATGAGGGTGCTCTCACCCTGCTGACAGTTGAAGCCAGCGCCTCCAGCACTGCCTCTTTGCTCCTGTTTGATAAAAAAAAAAAAAAAGGAATGTACCGTAATGCCTCGTTTAAAGAGCACTTCAAACAAAAGATGTGTAAATTGCTGTGAGCATAAGAGGTTTCTTTAAACCTGAGGCTCTAATATCACTTCACATAACAGGCAGATCAATTCATACCATGTTTTCTTCCTGGGGATGACAACAGACTCTGTCGATTCTGCAACAAAAAGAAAACCTTGGCTTTGATGTAATAAATGCCTCTTGCATCTTGATATTTTCCTGCTCAACTAAACTCACTGATGGAATACTCCTAAAAGCTTCCTAAATTGAACCCACTGATTAATACGCATTTGATATGACAATGAGTAAAGATTACAAGTCTTTCATTTACCTTTATTGGTTTCTGCAGCTTGTTGTCGCAGAGCTGGGGTATAGCCAAAGCCCCTACAAGATCATTTTTGCCAGTTGAGCCACAACAGTTTTTTTCATTGTTCTTAAACATCAATACTCTAAAAATGACAAAGTGTGTAAAAATGTGGCATTTAAGTACAATTTACAAACCGCACACTACACCTGCTTCAGCTAGATGATGTCACCACATCTGTCGGATGAACCAGATCAACTCAAGCTCCTCTCCATTAACATTACAATATGTTCCACTTAAAAGTGGTCTACATTATTTTACAATCAGCTGAATATTGAGTGTGTATTCAGTTATGTGTGAAAGGGGGAAAGAAAATAAATAAAATGAAATAAAATAAAAAGGCTGAAACAATACCAGTACAGTCACTGGCTATTGGACAAATAGTTATTTTATAGATCTTGATTAGTATCAACCCAGAATATCTGTCACTGTGTCCTTGGCCTCACAGTTCCAACACTTCAAAAGTATTGGAACTGTGACATCAATCCCTTTATTTTTGCTGTGGGTTTGACATTAAAAGCTGAATATGAGACAAAAAATAAATAAATCAACATGTCAGTTTTTATTTCCAGGTATTTACATCTGGATCTGATACACAGTTCAGAAGATAGCACCTTTTGTCTGAAGCCACCCATTTTTCTTGTGAGCAAAAGTATTTGGAACAGATAAAATAGATTAAAGTGAATAAGACTAAATATTTAGTTGCAAATCCTTTGCTTGCAATAACTGCATCAAGCAGTTTAAGTCTGGAGATTGATTAGGCCGGTCTAAAGCCTTCCACTTCCTGCCCCCGATGAACTCCTTTGTAGTTTTGGCAGTGTGCGTTGGGTCATTATCTCGCCGCATGATGAAGGATCACACAATCAGTTTGCTTGCATCTTTCTTTACACTGACAGACAAAATGTTTCTGTAGACTTCTGAGTTCATTGTACTGCTGCCATCATGCGTGTCATCATCAGTGAAGATTAATGAGCCTGTCCAAGACAAAAAAAAAACAAAAAAAAACCACACAAGCCCGAGCCATGAGAAGGTCCTTTCTTTCTCTAAACTTTAGCCTTTCCATCACATTGGGAAAGGTTCATCTTTGTCTCATCAGTCCATAAAACTTTGTCCCAGAATGAGGCTTGTCTCTGTACTTCTTGGCAGATTCCAGCCTGGCCTTCCTGTTCTTCTTGCTAATTAGTGGTTTGCATCTTCTGAAGCCTCTGTTCTTTTGCTCATGAAGTCTTCTGTGAACAGTAGATTGTGATACCTTCGCTCCTGCTCTCTGGAGCACAGAAGCACAAACACTGACTATGACCAATGTTTGTGCAATGGCTCGGATTGACTTTCCATCTTCTCTCAGCTTCACAGTTGCTTGTTTTTCACCCACAGACAGCTCTCTGGTTTTCATGTTGGTTACTCCTCTGACTGTAAATGCACAGTGTGCACAGGCAAAACCCAAATCTGAACGTGAGTGTAGACATTCAGCGCTATTTATTGCTTGAATAATCAGTATAACAGGACACACCTGTCAATCACATGATCTAAAATGTTTGTTTACAAGAAAAATGGATGGCTCAGACAAAAAATGCTGTCTTGTGAACTGTGTATCAGATCCAGATGTAAGAACCTGAAATAAAAGCTGAGATGTTGATCTTTTGTCTCGTGATTTTTTAAATTTCAAACTCAAATGTTTTCAGTCTAAAGCAAACAAAAAAGGGATTGGCCTCACTGTTCCAATACTTCTGGAGGGGAGTGTAAATGACCACATGCATCTTTTACTTCTTCTTTGAGCTGCTCCCTGCCACAGAAGACCATCTGCCTCCATCTCACCTTAATCTTGCATCCTCTCCTGCCACACCAACCCTACTTCTCTAAAACCTCCTCTGTGGTCTTCCTCTGTTCCTCCTGCCTGGCAGCTCCATCTTCAACATCCTTTGTTCAGTATGTCCACTATCCCTCCTCTGCACATGTCCAAACCATCTCAGCTTTGCTTTTCTAAAGCTGTCTCCAAACCGATGAACCTGAGCGGTCCCTCTGATGGGACAACTGGTCCATCCTGGTCACTCCCAGTGAAAATCTTCAGCTCTACCTCCTGTCTTTTTATCACTGTCTCCAAACCACACATCATAGCAGGTCTCACTACCATGTTGTAAACCTTCCCTTTCACTCTTGCTGCTATCCTTCTGTCACAAATCACCTCATGGAGACACTCATCTCCATCTACTCCACTCTGCCTGCACGCTCTTCTTCACCTCTCTTGTGCACTGTGCATTGCTTTGGATGGTTCACCCCAGGTATTTAAGCTCGCCCACAATTGTAGTGATGGCGGGTGCTCTTTAAATCTTCACCATTACGTTTGCCTCTCTCTCATTCACACACTTCTGGTCTCACTTCAACTGACTTAAAAAAAGCTTCTGATCTCGTCGAAGAGTGTTGGCCACACAACATCTGATCAGGCTCTGCTACTTTAATCTGTCCACTGATTCATCTGTGACTGGTTTGTTTGCAGCTAGTCCTCTAAGCAAACTCCAAATGTTTCTCCATTACATTTGGACTTCTCAGCTGCTATAGCTAACATTTCAGCAGCTCGAAGCTACTTGCTTCAGATACATATGTGATGAGATGTGGATTAAAAGGCGGTTTGCTGGTTATTGGAAATGTAAGTCAGTATCTCACCCGCTTTTTAAACATATTCGGTTACTATTTTCTTCATTAATGGACACATGCTGGCAGCTGAATAGTTGGAGCTCTGAGGTTGCAGCAGCTCACTGATGTAAATGACATGATGCTGTGACCTCCTGTCACACGGTGCTTGATGCTGTCCCACTCATGTTGCAACAAATAAATAACAATATAGGAAACGAATGAATAACTCATGTTTAAAACAAACATTTTCCAACTCGTCCTACCTGTGACCCAACGACTGCTCAAGGTTATACAGAAGAAATCGTACGTTTCTCTGCACAAAACGCCCTACGTGCCTGCCGGGCGCCGCCATATTGTTATAAACTGAAGGATTCTGGGAGGACGAAACTATCTTTGCTCAGACGAGGGGAGATTAAAGTGTTATTACTATTATTTTGGAGAATAAAGAGCACTTTTGTCCCTTTTTACATAGAAAAAATCAAATATTTTAACTGAGATAATTTAGATGTAAAAACATTAAGTACGTTTGGAGCTAAATTTAATCATGTGTATTTGTGTCTCCCCTCTCGTGTAAGCTTACGTGTTACGGTCCCACGTGTGAAACCGTGCGCCATGAATTTATGTCTGTAAACGCTACAAAGTGCTAATAATCCCCCAAAAATGTTGTTTGGAAAAGAAGTGCCATGGCGGCGTTTGGAGGGCATGTCGTTTGGGATTTACACGGCCGAAGAGATAAGGTGAGGCTACTGTTAGCGTCTGGCTACGTGCTAAACAGAAAAACAACATGCCTGCGAGCGGCAGCATGATGAAAAGTTATGCCCTCTCACAAAAATGCAACATTTAGCTTCTAGTTGTTGTGTTATTGTTATTATTGTATGACAGGATTCAGCTGTAGATGGTATAAATGACTGCCAGAAAATATGTGAACTGCTCTTTAACTCTTCATCTCACTGCCTTTCAAAATAGCCAACGAAAAGTTACCAGAATAACATCAGCCACTGAGGAAATGCCCTCTTAATGCTATGTCTGTTGGTGATGCTGATGTATTGGTGTATTTCTGATAATATATGTATATATTTTAATCTCTCTTATCTAGGAAGTTGAGTGTGAAGACCATCACTAACTTCAGGTTCCTGGATGGTGTTGGGAATGTGGCCCCAAACAGCCTGTACGATCTGGCTCTGGGACCAGCAGACACCAAAGAGGTACATCCTTAAAATCCTCTGACTTAATGACACGTGTCACAGATTAGTCCGCTGCATTTTCTTGCCTGTTTAAATTTAATGTCTGTACAGCGAAGGTTTTAGAAAAGTTTCCGTGTTTTCATGTCTTATTGTTTTTGCCCAGGTGTGTTCAACCTGCTGTCAGGATTTCAACAACTGCCCAGGCCACCTTGGACATGTCGAGTTACCTCTACCCGTATACAATCCATTGTTCTTCGATGTAAGCGTTTCAGAAATTTGTTTACAAAAACGAGTCATTGTTAATCTTATCTTTCTCACCTTAACATCTCCACCGGCCTCTCTCCTCCATCAGAAACTCTACCTGCTGGTTCGTGGCTCATGTCTAGCGTGTCACATGTTAACGTGTCCCCGAGCTGCCATGCACCTGCTGCTGCACCAGCTCAAATTGTTGGACCACGGCGCCTTGCAGGAGGTCTACCAGATCGAGCAAGTTCTCAGCCAGGTGGGTTCTGTCCTTACAGCGGCATCAAGTTCACAGACAGAATGTGTAGCTGGAAGGGAAGCGATGAATCCTGTGATGGAGTCTTTCACTGTCTTTCACTTCTGCTTCAATGTGCTTTGTAATTATCACAGTCCAGTGTTCCTCTCTTCATATTTGATTTATTCATTTGTGTGTGTGTGTGTGTGTGTGTGTCAGTTCATGGAGGTGAATGCCAAAGCTACTACTGATGAGATCGTGCTTGTGCTGCGGGAGTTTACAGACTCGATAGTTGGAATGAATGCTGGAAGTTCAGAGAACACCAAACCCGTGAGTACACGCTTGCAAACGTATAAAGAAATGCATGCACATATTTTGTGAATGATTTGAAACCACATGTAAAACATATTGTGATGTTTCAGCTAAACCATTTCTTTCCTGATTTTTGTGTGTTTGTTTTTCAGATTAAGCACTTGGTTGAAAAGAAGGGCAGTCTGATAAATGACTTCTGGAAGATCCAAATGAAAACCAGGAAGTGTGCTCACTGCGGGTAACTCGATTTACAGCCTGCTGTCTACTGACTACTGACAGTATCAAATAAATAATTACCTACATGAAAATATTCCGCTTAAAATAAGCTTCATTTTGATATACATTTTATAATCCAGATGTCTCAAAATGTTTTTATTAATACAAAAAGATTGATATTCTATATTTGGAAACGTTACAGTGTGAGGATTAGCGTTGTGATGGACTCTGGAGGAGTCGCGGGCTGAGGCCGACACTTCACCTCAAAATGCCGAATGCTGCTCGCGAAGGAATAATTTGAAATTTTGTGATCAAACAGATCTCGTCTTACATTTTACGCCGGTGCAGAAGCAACATTTCTAGGAAGTCAGACTCCAGATTTACTCTGTCAAAACTTTGTGATAATAGTACACAAAATACTCGTTTTTTTGTTTTGTTTTTTTCTTTTTTTTCAAAAATGTGACACAATGGCAAAAAGGGAAGTCTCTAAAAATCATTTTGAGCTGTATTTGATCAAAATCAGTTGTGATTTACAACCACACATCACACCGAGAAGCTATTCATGCTCTGTTCTGAAAATCTGCATGGCGGTCGTTCAGGTCACAGCTCACGTCTTTAGATTTCAGCGCTGTGATTGGACGAACTACGTCATCAACGGTTCATTTTCAGGCTTTTGTGCACATGTGACGCTTGTTTATATTTTGCAAAAACACCAAATATGTTTTGAAGACTTTTTTTTTTTTTTTTTTTTTTTTTTGCCTGGAAACTTTATGAAACATGGTGCAGCAATGATTTATTTAGACACTTCTGATTATGTTGGAGTGAACTCTGCCATAACCAGTCTCTTCCCAAATTTTTGTTACAGAGAATCAGAGAATTGTTTGTTCATAGCTTTGTAACCCTTGACTGATTTTAAAAATTCAAAAAGCGTTTGAGAGAATTTATCATAATTAAAAAATATCAGTCGATATTGGCCCTGTTCTACTGATTTCAGTAAATAACATGGCATTACCTGATGTCAGTGTTGTGAAGAAGTTGTGAAGTTGATTCAAAGCTCAGTAATCCATCAGTGTGATGTTGGTCTCCTGGGGGCAGCCTCACTTACTGAGGTTTATCTGTGAGCACAATGAGGCTTTGATTTCTGCACAGTCCACTCTACTCCTGCTGATATGTTTAATACTAATGGTTCTTTACACTAAACTCCTTGTTGTCTTGTTCAGGCTGTGATCATGCTCTGTCTCTCTGTGTGTGTGTGTGTGTGTGTGTAGTTGTGGCAGGTCTACAGTGCGTCGTGAACACAACAGCAAGCTGATTGTCACGATGCCATCGGGAGCACAAACCAGTGAAAAGACTGCAGGTGATCAGTGTTGAGAGGGAAAGGAAGCTGCCAAGTGCAAAAACACAACAAATTACTGAAACTTGCTGCAAATCTGGAAACAGCGCGTTCTGTTCTAACTCGTCTTTGCATTTTCTCTGATCCCCAAATGGTGTCTCCTTGCAGAAGAGCTGATGGCTGGGAAGAAAGTCTACATGACTGCCAGTACTGCTCGAGAGCACATCAACAAATTGTGGGAAAAAGAAGGTAAATAAAATGTCCACAATATCCAAATGTTTAAAGCTGCAGTAAGAAAAGCTGTTCTCAGCCACTGCCACCAAACACGCACAGTCATGTTTATTTACATGCATCTTGTGTGCTAAAAGGGTCAACCCTAGTTTTGAGCTGCATGCGAGATTTAAAATCCACAACTCAACCTGTAACTTCCTGCACAGACTTTTCTTTATGCTACTCCCCGATCTAGTCTGAAAACACGTGATTGGCCAAAATCTCCGATCAAGAGTCGATTTTCACTTCATTGTGCTGAAAAGTTATTATTGAAACACGATGCCTGCTCCAGTTTAAATGCTGAGATTACAGCATTCATGACTATTTAAAGCTGGACGTTTGGCCTAAATCTGATCTTATTAAAGGGCCAACATGAACCAAACTGTACGACACTGGTTATATATATATGTCTATATGGCTTTTACTATCGCTTATTTTTGTTGTACCTATTAAGTTCTGTGTTCATGTTGGGTCATTTTCCCAAAAGTGTCTAAACTTGGGCCCACATTTACTAAATGGGGCAAATTAGTGTGAGGTCACCACTGTAAAAATAAATAAATAAATCCACCAATGGGAGTGGAAAGATCTGCAGGTGATCTGCCAACAGTGCACTAAATTATAAACAAAGATGCAGCCAGTTCATTTAAACAATGATCAGCATTCTAATAATGTTTAAGGGCACGTTTCTCTCTGGAAACAGCGTGATAGTTCAGATCAGTGAGAGGCAGCTGGAGAAGGAATTAATATGTGCTATGATGTGAAGGCCAACTCTTCTTTTAGATTTTACACAGATATCCGATAAATGAACACAACTGTCGCAACCACAATAGATACAAAATAAACATGCGGTTTTGCCCTTAAATTCAACACAATTTGCGGTAAACTGCACGCTGCAAACCTCAGTAAATCATGTTTGTGTGATGCATTTAAAAGCTCTCCTTCAAAAAGTTTGCGCTTTTTTTTTTTTTCTTCAGGTTTTTTCCTGAAGTGTCTGTTCTCTGGGCTGGAGGAGGGCATGGGGTCAAAAGAAGGAGGAAGATGTTTCTACCCTGAACTCTTCTTTCTGGAGCTGCTTGTGGTCCCGCCATGCAGGTATAAGATGAGCATGTACACAGAGCCACTGGTAATATCCAGATGGCAGATTAGCAGAGAGCGCTTCTTTTGCACCGATTCAACCACCTATCAGCTGTTTTTACTGCTGTACACGCAGCTTATTTAGTGTGCAGCTGCATCTCAAACACACACATTCCTCATCTCCTTCCCTGTCAGGTATCGTCCAATCAATCGACTAGGTGACCAAATGTTTACTAACGGACAGACAGTCAACATGCAGGCTGCCATGAAGGACTGTGACATCATAAAAAAACTCCTGGCTTTCATAGCTGGTGAGAAGAACACTGAGCAGACAGAGGTGAGTCCGAGATGATGAAACACTGAGCAGGTCCAGCTGAAGCACCGTGTTTCTCTGATGCAGACCGTAACCGAGCAGCTGATCCGATTCCTTTCAGGCTGTCGAACAGACGGACCAGTCGTTTCTGTCCGGGATCCTCGGCGCGACTTTAACAGATAAACTGTACAACACGTGGATCCGCCTGCAGAGCCACGTCAACATCGTCTTTGACAGCGACATGGACAAACTGATGACAGAGAAGTACCCTGGAATCAGACAGGTATCCCACTGCGCGCACTCGAGCGTGAGCACAGCTGGTGTGCGTTCGTGCACGTTAACCTTACATTTTCTTACATCATGTTCCAGATCCTTGAGAAGAAAGATGGATTGTTTCGGAAACACATGATGGGCAAACGAGTGGACTACGCTGCAAGATCCGTCATCTGCCCAGACATGTACATAGGCACCAACGAGATAGGAATACCTATGGTAAATCCCTGAAAGGGAAAGTAACTCAAAGAACAGGAAATAAAAATCATACCAAGACGTGAGCTCAACGTTTTCTGACTCTTTTGCGTCTTCATGCAGGTTTTTGCCACCAAGCTGACCTACCCTCAGCCAGTCACTCCCTGGAATGTGAAGGAGCTTCGCCAGGCCGTTCTCAACGGGCCCAACGTCCACCCCGGTGCCTCCATGGTGATAAACGAGGACGGCAGGAAAACCATCCTGTCGTCTGTCTCCCTCGCACAGAGGGAAGCGGTGGCCAAGCAGCTGCTGACACCCTCTCCAGGTCCACATAAGATGCCCATGAAGATCGTAAGTCGGATGCAGGGATTGTAATCGCAGTCAGGTACATGTTTAACCCCCACTGCGTGACCTCTCACTCTCTTCTGTTTTGTCTGCTCAGGTGAATCGGCACATAAAGAATGGGGATGTTTTGCTACTCAACAGGCAGCCGACTCTGCACAGACCCTCCATCCAAGCCCACTGTGCACGCATCTTACCAGGAGAGAAGGTAGCGTCCAGTTTCACCGGCTGCACTTTATTCTGGAATGACTTTGATCTGTACTTGATCTCAGCTTGATCTCACAGGTGCTGAGGCTCCATTACGCCAACTGTAAAGCATACAATGCCGACTTTGATGGTGATGAAATGAACGCTCACTTCCCTCAAAGTGAGCTGGGCAGAGCAGAGGCCTACATGTTAGTCAGCACTGACCAGCAGTACCTCGTCCCCAAGGTATGCATGTGTACACAGTACACGGAGGATTTACAGGTGTCAGTTTGCCTTTATGAGACTGCATTTTTTACCTTCTCCCTCTTCTCTATTCAGGATGGTAAACCTTTAGCCGGGCTGATCCAGGACCACATGGTATCAGGAACGAGGATGACAATCAGAGGCTGTTTCTTCACTAAAGATCAGTACACCGAGCTGGTGTACAGAGGACTGACGGACAGACCGGGCAGAGTGAAGCTGCTTCCTCCAGCCATCCTCAAACCACAGCGGCTATGGACTGGAAAACAGGTGAGTGAACCTATTTTTGATTTTTATTTTGGGTTTTAGTAGAAATTTCAATGTGTTAATAATTGTTTGTCGTGTACTCCATGTAAGAAATAACCTATAAATAAGGAATTACTGTCTTTAATATCTCTGCTTGCTCAGCTTCACTATTGTGCCATCATTCTGGTGCTTCTCAAAGGTGGTGTCAACCGTCCTGCTGAATGTAATCCCAGAGAAGGCTGTTCCTCTCAACCTGGTTGGCAAATCAAAAATTCCCAGCAAGGCATGGATCCAGGTCCCACCGCGAGCCACTCCAGGGTACCACTCTGATAGCATGTGTGACTCCCAGGTATATACACTCTTCAACTGTTCATTAAATAATGGAGGTCAGTTTGCTTTGGTTAGGGGTATTAGTGCCATCATTAACCTCGTTTTCCTCCGTATGTCTTTGTGTCCAGGTGGTGATTCGTCAGGGGGAGCTGTTAGTTGGGGTTCTGGACAAAGCTCATTATGGCTCCTCAGCTTACGGTTTGGTCCACTGCTGCTATGAGCTGTATGGAGGGGAGACCAGCGGCAAACTGCTCAGCTGCCTGGCTCGACTCTTCACTGCATACCTGCAGCTATACAGAGGCTTCACTCTGGGTAAGAACCTAGATACAGATGCAAAGTTATATTATATTGCCAAAAATATTCACTCACGCATCCAAATCATTGAATTCAGGTGTTCCAGTCACTTCCATGGCCACAGGTGTATAAAATCAAGCACCTAGGCATGCAGACTGCTTCTACAAACATTAGTGAATGAATGAGTCACTCTCAGGAGCTCAGTGAATTCCAGCGTGGTACCGTGACAGGATGCAAGTCCAGTAGTAAAATATCCTCACTAATAAATATTCCACAGTCAGCTGTTAGTGTTATTATAACAAAGTGGAAGTGATTGAGAAAGACAGCAACTCAGCCATGAAGTGGTAGGCCATGTAAAATCACAGAGTGGGGTCAGCGGATGCTGAGGGTCATAGTGTGCAGAGGTCGCCGACTTTCTGCAGAGTCAGTCGCTACAGACCTCCAAACTTCATGTGGCCTTCAGATTAGCTCAAGAACAGTGTGTAGAGAGCTTCCTGGAATCGATTTCCATGGCTGAGCAGCTGCATCCAAGCCTTACAGCACCAAACGTAATGAAAAGCGTTGGGTGCAAAAACTCTATGGATGAAGAATGGGATGTTACTCAAGTTCATGTCTGTGTGATGGCAGATGAACGAGTACTTTTGGCAGTTCAGTGTATTTGTTCCTCTCCTGAATGCTGTAAGCAGCTCATAGTATGCCAGTAATATTTGTTATTATTTTTTTGGTCTGTGTGTCTAGGTGTGGAGGACATCCTGGTAAAGCCAGGTGCCAACAAGCGGAGAAAAAAAATCATTCAGGAGTCGCTGAAGATTGGAACCAAAGTGAGTAAAAACAGTCTTTACGGAACAGCCTGGAGGCACGAATGCGCACACACTACATTTAACACCACAGACAGACTGAGCCACAGCCCACGCTAAATTGCAGCCTTGTCAAATTCAGTGCTTCCTCCTTCCTGGATGCCACTGGCCAAAATGGCTGCCACAGTGAAGGCGTAGTTCATGGGCCCCGCGGTGCTGAAACACAGCCGTTGGGGATAAATATGTACTACGCACAATAATTATATTATGCTGCTGTAACCTGCACACAGTTGTTAACCGGCTTAAGGGTGTTTCCAGTTAAGCTGTGTCCACACTAATACTTATCATTTTCAAATGCTCACGTTTCATGATTAGGAGCAGCAGCAGGCAGCCGGGTTTCTCCTGGCAGAAAGTCTGTTACGAGACATTTTCGTACTACAGCTCCTGAGGACGCGTGAAACAGCAGCTAAAAACAGCACAAATTATTCTGTTAATTGCGGCAAACGGAGCACATTATTAGGCTGAATGTTAAACGAGCAGAGATTGAATCTACAGAGAAAACAAAGGCAGTTCATGGCTGTGGTGAGATATGAGTTTGCAGTGTTGATGTTGTGGCTGCTAAAAAGCCTCTCGATGCATTAAGAAGCCATGATAATGATTTAGTCTTTTTGCATTAGGCCCAGTCAGTTTCTTTACATTTCCACTAGGGGGCAGCAAAGTCTAATATTTTTAAATTATCCACAAAGTAGCTTTAAAGACAAACTAATTCAACTTTTTGGCAAGTTTTTTATTTTAATTTTTTCATATTTGTCATTCAGGCCCTCCAGGCAGCATTTAATCTGCCCTCCAATGTGGATCAAGCTGAGGCTCAGAGTCGCTGGCAGGACGCTCACCTCAACCCGGACCAGAGAGACTTCAGCATGGCTGACCACAAGTTCAAGGAAGTGGCCAACCAAGTGAACAATGATATCAACAAGGTAACCCATCACAGCTAATTTTTGGAGCCACCTCTTTTGTTTCCGCACGAATGCGCATCAGCAATGCAAAAGAGTTTGAAGCACGAGGTTGTTTCATTGTAGAGGACGAGCATCTCCAGAAACTCATCTGTTTAATTTCTGAATGATAATTCCTGAGACAGTTTGTTTTATTGTAATAAGTATTGGATTACTCGTTCATGCTCTGCCTGCTCAGATCAGCCGGGCCTTGTTCCAGGAAGCAGGTTTAGCTAACAGCTCTGTGTTTGTTAACCCTGAGATGAGGGGAAACGCCGGGTTTTCTGTTCCAGGAAGAGAGTTAACTTCAACTCTGTTACCGGGGTCAACTAAACCCGCTCGCAGAGTTTGTCTGTAAATCTCATTAAGCATTTTTATCCAATAGTGACAGCTAAAATCAGTCTAGGTATCAGGCTTTCGATCAGGCTTTCACTTTACCCAGATTGTTTATTGAGGCTACTTTTTTATAAAATTCTGAATTCATCCATTTGGAATTACATCATCTTAAGTATGCAAAAAATAGAATGTTCTGCATGCTGAAGGGACTGTAAATAACAACCATGTTCAGATTAATTTCACTTTATGATGCTGTAATGTTCAGATTACATGCTTAATCATTCATTTCTGTAATTCAGACAGCAAACAGTGTGTTGTGGTTTCCTGGTGTGTGCAGATGTGGTTTTCATGGTGACGTAAGTAACATATTGTTTTACTATGGTTATGTACGTTGGTAGGTATGCATGCCTCTTGGACTGCATACCTCTTTCCCAGACAACAACCTCCAACTGATGGTCCAATCAGGAGCCAAGGGATCTACAGTGAACACCATGCAGGTACAACCCCCACATTCACCTGGAGCTTTGATACATAATACAGTTTTATTTATTCATTTATTTTTTTAATCTAAGCTCATAAACGTCCTGATCTTTGTGTGCGTGTGTGCGCGTGTGTGTGTGTGTGTGTGTGTGTGTGTGTGTGTATTTCAGATCTCATGTCTGCTCGGCCAGATTGAGCTGGAGGGCCGTCGGCCTCCACTGATGCCCTCTGGGAAATTCTTGCCGTGCTTCCAGCCCTATGACCCCGCACCCGGTGCTGGGGGCTTTGTTTCTGGCAGATTCCTCACAGGCATCAAACCACAGGTAACTTTTAAAAGCTACTTTCACACTGTAGCTCCTGCTGAGGAGCCAAACGGTGCACACGGAAGCACTTGAGCTCTCCTCCATGCTCTTTTTAAGTCATTTAAGGAAGTATTAGGAGACTTTCATATTATGCGCATTGTATTGTAGTTGTTATTTTCCCATCAGTCTATACTCGATAAACCATAGTAACATAATGAAGACATAATTTCACAGTTTTTGTTAAAAATTAAAAAAGTAAATCTTTACAAAAATCATTTACAGAAGACCGTTCTGACCCTGAGTTCTGTACTTGGTAAAAGCTCCTTTGGCAGCAGTTATCATGTTGAGTCTTTGGGCGAACCTTGCAAACCTGGATTGTGGCAGTTTACTACTTTTTATAGCAAATCTTCTCAAAATGTGGCAAACTAAGTGGTTCATCTGTGTGCTGCTGCTGCTAAGTTTCTGTTGTGTGGGGGTTTTCTCCTCACTCCTTTACAGAGTCTGAGCCTAAGCATCAGGTTAGCTGCTGGTGAGCAGTTTGTCTGTATGGACCTCTATATTTTGCTACATTCACCATTAAAATAGTCTTCCCATCTCTGACGCACAGAAGCACAACCATAGCGTGATGCTACTGCCACCATTCCTCGCTGCTGGGATGGTATAGGCATGCGATCAGAAGTTTCCATACATAGGTACTGGAGTCCTGCCCAAAGAGTTAAAGTTTTATTTATTTTGCTCCTTGCTTGCTTCGAGTGTTTTAAATGCAGTTTTGCAAACTCTGAGCAGACTGTCCCATGCTTTTTGCTTAGAGTGGTTTTTATGCTGCTGAGACGTCACCGTTCTGACGGATTGTGTAGGCCTCTTGAGGCTCTCGTTTCCCCTAGTACCTACTTGTCTCGACTCAACTCGGGTTTTAGGGTTTTCGGTTAGGTGGCAGTCCCTGGTACCAGCTACTCTTTTAGTACCTACTCAGCCGGGTTTCCAACGAGCTGAGTTGAGCTGAAAAAGTGACGTCAACAAGGCTGCATGCCACTGATTGGCCAGGGAGTGATGTCACTAGATGAGTCATGAGAGCGACTCCCTTCACAAGAATCGAAGCTGCTGTTTTTGAAACCCGGCAATGAGGGAAATGGCTGCACACTGACCAACACAGATGTTTTTATGCTTGGTGGCTGATGACAGAGTTCAGAGGGAGCTGGACGGAGCGACCGTTTGTGTTTGTGTGGCACACAAATGACGTCACTGGACTGTCAGGTCGCCTTGCTGAGTGCCGTACTCAGTTGTAATGGAAAATGACCGAAGTCGAGTCGATTCAAGCCAAATACATACTAGTGAAAAAGAGGCATTGGAGTCAGGGTTGGGTTCTTGGTCAGTCCCCTAGCAAAGACACTATTGAGAGTCCTAGTTGGTTTCAGTTTCTCTAAGTTCTCACCTGTTGAGACCACTGTGATTGGAGGACGGCTGTTTTAGAAAAGGTTTTATGGCCTCAGACTGATCTATGCCCTGCCTTCCTTGTGTGTAATTATTGTCTGCAGGAGTTCTTCTTCCACTGCATGGCTGGCAGAGAAGGACTGGTCGACACAGCGGTGAAAACATCCAGATCGGGGTATCTGCAGAGGTAACGGAGGTTTTACTAAATAAAAGAGCGCAGAACACTTTCCGCTCGTTAAAAATAAATAAATAAAAAGGTCCACCGTGCTTCTCTGTCGTGAGCAATGCAAATATTATACAAATTTTAGTCACTATTATTTTGGCTAGCCGTGATTGCTGAGAAAACCAGTACATTATTCAAATCTCATTTAATGCGCTTAAATTGTTTTCTTCACCTGCCCAGAGGCATTTATATGACTCCAAGCTTGACAGTACTGGTGTGAGCTTTCAGGCAAGTGCTTTGGCATGAATACAAACGAAGGGATGAGGATGTTTAACCAAAGCAATATTTTGATATGATTTCATAGGAAAATGTTGCTCCCGTGTGGATTTTGTAAATGAGCAACAGGGAATTTAGAATTTAGGTGTCATGTCAGTGCAGCTGACCTGCCTGAGCAAAGTACAAGGTCATTACTGAGACGTTCTGCATGTCCTTTCCTCAAATCCTTCCCTGTGCAGGTGTGTCATAAAGCATCTGGAGGGTTTGGTAGTGCAGTACGACCTGACGGTGAGAGACAGCGATGGCTCTGTGGTCCAGTTCCTGTACGGCGAGGATGGGCTGGATATCCCCAAAACTCAGTTCCTGCAACCGAGACAGTTCCCCTTCATAGAAGACAACTATGAGGTAACATATGAAAAAAAACAAGCATAGAGCTACTGTGGACATATCAAATATCAGCGTGACATAAGGCTGCCAACGCTCTGCCGAGGCTTCCCTTCCACTAATTCACGTCACTGAACTGGACGTCACCACTGTGTTGGTGTCGTTGGGGCTTGCTGTGCGGGGAATTGCGCTAACACACTGACCTAAAAGTCAGTGCTTCCCTTTTTTTTTTAATCAAGTGGAATTCATGCATGAGCTCAATGGGTGCACCAAGCTCGGTAGTGCTAGCTGATGACTCCACCCTCGCGTCCAAAGCTGCAAAACTAAACTTGAGCCTTCACGCCGAGAGCTCACAAACCAGCGGGTGACATTATATCCATGGCTGCCTCCATATTTTATCAGCAGCCTGTTGTTTTAGACCTGTATTTGTGTACAGCTTGACAAATTATGACAAAGTCTTCATGGCAAACATCAGCTGCAATGGTGTTGTGTATGCTTAGACAGTGACTATTTTTTATGGAAATCTGAAATAAATCGATCTACACAAACAGGTTGTCTTTGTGAGGTTTTAATTTGCCTTTGCAAAGGGGTCAAACAACAATACAGCAGCATGCTATTTGACAAAGAATAATAACAAGCACAGAATTGTAATCCTAGGAGCCGCTTGTCTACCCGCCGTGATCACTGAATACAATCAGAACGTCTTGTCCAAAGGGCAGCCTGTACAGAGAAGTATCTCTTGTACTGGAGGATTATATGAAGACAATAGCATGATGCTATGGATCCTTCCCTGTAGCCATTAGAACAGAATACAGAGAAGGTCAAAATCCTAAGTTTCCAACACAGTAGTGTGAGCTGATGACTCCACCCTCTCATCTAATATTGTTACAGCTCCAAAGCTAAACTTGAGCCTTCACGAACCAGTGGGTGACATTATACCCATGGCTGCCTCCATATTTTCATGGTAAAGATCAGCTGCAGTGGTGTTTGCCAGCATGTTGCATTTGCTTAGACAATGACTGGTTTTCTTAACCTGAACTTCTGGAAGAGAGCAGCCTTGTCAAATTCAGTGCTCCCCCCTTAAGGGGTGCCACTGGCCAAAATGGCTGCCACAGTGAAGGCGTAGTCATGGGTCCCAGGGTGCTTCAACATAACCACTGGGGATAAATACTTACTTCAGTAACTTCACGTAATGACGGACGAAAAAACAGCTGCAAAATGGGCGAGTCCCAAGTTGAACCTTTTCTCATTGATTGAAGCAACTACCAATGAGAGCGCAGGATATGGTGATTGACCCATGACAGAGTAGTAAATAGGCAACCGCAGCTGCGAATGTCCACCAGCAACCAGCCATGAGCGACAGAGCGGTTTGCAATGAGAATCTCTACAGAATGTGAATTAAAGGAATAATGCCTGCGTAAAATGACCGTTTGAAAGCAGCAGCCGTCTGTTTCCCTTCCTGATAGGTCATCAAGAGGTCTCAGGGCCTGGATGAGGTTTTGGCACGTTTAGACCCTCAGAGTGCGAGTCAGCACTTTGCTGCCATCCAGCGCTGGAAAGCAAAGAGAGAGTTGGCATGTCCATGGAGAGGTACGTGAGACAGATTGGGCTGCTTGATTTACAGAACTGCATCTCCGTAAAGATGCACCGATGATAACATCCAGGACGAATGTCTGCTTCTTTCACGTCTTTGTCACACAATTTTTGAAAAAGTATAAAATAAAATAGTACCTCCCTTCACTAATTCGAGACCCGTAGCAGTTCATGAATTCATCAGGAGGATCCGGTAAATAGTTGGATGCCAGATTTGTGCGTTGCCTCTGTAAATGATGGTTGTGTATTTGTGTTTTAATCTCTGTCAGGAGCGTTCTTGCTTTATTCCCAGAAGAAGGTGGCGAAACTAAAACAGACTGAAGGACTAGACCCCGTCTCGGGCAGAAATCCCGCTGTGCTGCAGGTACTGATGGATGCCAGAATTAAAATACCAAAGATTTGTTCTCAGTTCTTCTTCAGAACTTTATTGTATGAAGTGGGCTACTGACCTGTGGTCTAGTCTAACCAAGCAGTATATTGAATTCTGTTCCCGTCCCAGCTCGTACAGCAATGGCACTCTCTGGATGAAGCCAGCAGATCAAAATACAGCAGGAAGTCCTCCCGCTGCCCGGAGCCGTCGCTGGGCCTGTTGAGGCCTGATGTCAGCTTTGGATCAGTATCTGAAAACTTTCATGACCTCACAGAGAAGTACCTGCAGAGCAGAGACACTGTGAGCCAAGACAGACTGGACACCCACAGGTACTCAGTTTCTTCCAAACTGTAATGCATCTTCAGTGCAAACCGGTCCAGCCTCTGATTTACACAAGCAGCGCTGCTTTTAGGACAGCACAGTCTTCACAGGCGTGAAGAGAAACTTTTCTTTATGGATGAAACCAAGTGTGGATTGAAGCTTTTTGTACCATTAAATTCTTCTTAAATAATCTTTCCAGTGTACATTTAAACTTTACTTAATGCAGTCATGTCAAAAGGAAGGTTTTCACAGGCCTCTATGCAGTCCTGTGGAAAACCTATGTACATCCTTACTGCTTCAGTGGGATTTAAGAGGGCAAACAGGTGCTGCTGATCAAAAGCACTTCATTAGCTGATCATGAGCAAGTTTGACTGCCTCTAATAGCAAAAGTTTAGATAGTTTGCTGGTCTAGAGCATTCAGGCATGCATTAACTCAATGCCCCTATCCACCCAGGAGCGGGCGTCCCAGTGAAATAACCCCAAGGTCAGAGAAACAACCCAAGAGCTACATCTCAGACTCTACAGGCCTCAGTTAGCAAGCTAAATGTTAAGACTGAGCACATGTGGTTTGTTTGGTTAGGAGCCTCGTTGTACAAAATTTCAGCAAAGCTTGGGTATGCAAAGTTGCATCTGAATAAACCACAAATGCCAAACACAGCATATCAGCGCAACCATCATACCAGGTTTCACATACAGTGGTGGGTGGAGGCGTGATGATTTGGGCTTGTTTTGCAGCCACAGCCACCTTGCAGTCTTCAAGTCGACCATGAAAGTATTGCAGAGTCAAATGTGAAGCAGCTTCCACAAACCAGCGCCCGCTCCTGTGTATTTTTAATAGATTAATTCTGTTTATGAGAATGCATCAATTTGTTGGAAGGCATAATTACAGACTAATCAGTACCACATTCTTTTTTTTTTTTTCTATTAAGTAACCTAAAAATGTAACCGTACCCTTACTCTGAATGTGAAAACTGTTTCCTTCCTTATCTGGAAGCAGAGCTTTGCAAAATATGTTTGTGGTCACGCTGAAACCGTGCAGCCTAATATGTATAAATATCATCTTTAACCTTCTTCATTTGAGTTTTTAGTTATTTCCCCAAACTTTATTTAGTCTGAATGTGTTCTTAGGTGCACCCATAACTTTCAGTTTGATCATATGATTCTCTCTCCAGCCTTCGCCAGCTGTTGCATTATAAGTGGCAGCGTTCACTGTGTGACCCAGGTGAAGCTGTGGGTCTGCTGGCAGCTCAGTCCATAGGTGAGCCCTCCACCCAGATGACCCTCAACACCTTCCACTTTGCCGGCAGAGGAGAGATGAACGTCACTCTGGGAATACCTCGGTAATGACTCCTCCTGTCATCGTGGGTTTTCTGTGGCAGTGGAACATTCACAGACGACTGCTTGAGGAAAACAAGCACTTATGTATGATTTGGGGTTGCATGTCAGATAAAGGGACAGGGGAGAGGGCAGTCATTACCTCAGCAGTAAGTGCAGGTGTACGCTCAGGCTTTGGACGCTTGTCTCATGCCATCAGTGGAAGATAGGTGTGGTGATGATGAGATCATTTTTCAGGATGATAGTGTTTCATGCCGCAGAGCAAAGAGTGTTAAAGCCTTTCTTTAGGAAAGAGCAAGAAGTCTCTTCCAAAAGCATAAATGAAAAGCACAAGCGACGTCTCCATTGGAGAGTTTTGTCTTATTTGGCAGGTCCAAGCGTTTGGTTGTCCCAACAGTCCAATGTAATGCTCCACATACCTCACAGGAGGACTGTTCCAGTGTTCATTTTAAAGGCAAAATATTTTTTTTACCTCATCCTCATCTTAAGGTTGGGGTGTCAGCATGTGTGCAGTGGGTAGCAGGGTAGACAACACCCCGGTGACACAGGCTTTTACAACAGGTCTTGAGCTTTATCTGTCCGTGTGTCTGTCCTCCTCAAAGCCTGAGGGAGATCCTGATGGTGGCCAGCGCCAGCATTAAAACCCCCATGATGAGTGTCCCAGTGCTCAACAACAAGAAAGCCTTGAAGAGAGTGAAGGTGCTGCGTAAGAAATTGGCGCGGGTGTGCCTGGCTGAGGTCAGTTTTGTTTATTCCACTTTTCAGTTCCTCTATTCTTTTTTTGTCCTCCGTGTCATTAATCTGTGGCTGTGTGTGTCATAAATGAGGGCAAAGAACTCACTGCAGCTGTGTGTGTATATGTGTGTGTGAGAGCAGGTGCTGCAGAAGGTGGATGTGACTGAGACACTGCGAATTGAAAATCACCAAAAGCTGCGGGTGTTCAGAGTCGCCTTCCATTTCCTGCCCCCAGAACGCTACTCTGAGGATAAGCTGTTATCACCAGAGCAGATCCTCCACTACATGGAAACAAGGTGTCTGTTCCCCTCTGTCAGAAACCATAAAGGAATAATTGCCATTGCTCTCATCTTACTTATACTTATTTTTTTGTGTCCTTTCAGGTTCTTCCGTCTCCTCCTCGAAGCCATAAAGAAGCACTCTGCCAAGCTGACCTCCATTGCTGTAGAGACAAGGAGGGCCACCACCAGAGATAGGGACAATGACGATGATGGAGGAGCTGCCACGGGAGGGGTCTGTTTTCAATTCAGTGTTCTTTTGAGCACTTTAAGCGCTTGTGGCGTTTAAACCGTTTCTTTCCCTCAATACAAACAATAAAATCTTTGTCATGTCGACGTCCCGCAGTTAGACGACGGGGGGGAGGAGGAGGAGCGAGAGATTGTTGATGACCAGGAGAACGAAGGAGATGCTGACGCTTCAGATGCCAAGAGGAAAGGCAAACAGGAAGAGGAGGTATGAGGGCATACGGTGTGTTTGCTTAAAGACCAATCTCTCGCCTGCCTGTCCCAGTTGAGGGACAGGCAGGCGAGGAGTGGCTCAAAGTTTGCACAGTTAGGAAAAAAATGTGCAAAAAAAACCTCAGACTTCCTCTTTCGTTTGGTCTGTGTGTGATGCTCCTCGAGCTTTCTTTTTGCCAAGCAGTCGGCCTGATTGTTAAAATAGGCAAAGCATTCATGCGATCCACATATCTCACAAAGATAAATATTCTGCCTATTCAGTATGTTACCAGGAAGATCAGCAACCTGGAAAACAGCTGTAAAAATGCAAATGGTGCATGATAGTTGTTTGCTTTGGCATAAAGTTTGATTCTCAGATATGCCAGTGTTGGCCCTGTTTCATCGTTTGATGTGTTTTTATTATTAAAATAAAAACGGAACCACCCACAAAAGCGACCACACCAGATCTCACAGCAGAGTTCTTAGTGGTGTGACACTGTCCACTTGTTTTTGCAGGTGGACTATGAAAGCGAGGAGGACAACGACGGTGACGACGCTGAGGATAAAGAGGATCAGGGGGAGGAAGAGGCGGAGGAGACTGCAGAGACCGACCTTATGGAGGAGCATCAGCCGGCGCCAAAGCCGGAACCTAAAGAGAGGAGGAAGAAAGGAGCAAAGAGAGTGGAAGCGGCAGAGTCCATGAGTCAGATGAGAGTGAACACTGTTCTGCAGTCAAACTCAGCCATTGAGAGATACTGCTATGACTACCAGGATGAGCTCTGGTGTGAGGTGAGTTTGGATGTGTCACACAAGTGGTTCCTCTAGTGCTTCCTTCACTGTGTACACAATGGTGGAGGGCACGCATTGACATTGATGCATTTCCTGTTGTCTTTGGAGTGGCGGCAGTTTTTCGTCCAGCTAGTTTCTCTCTCTAACGTCTCTCTCTGTTTGTACATGAGTAGATGTGCAGAACAGCACCTAGGTTTTGCACAGTTCGCATGTTTTGAAAACAGGAAGGCTACGAAGGGTTTTCATTTTTATATGTGCTTGTTTGTTAGTGTGGCTCATCAGAACATGTGAACTGGCAGGAAACTGCAAAGGTTGCAGCTCTCTCAAGGACTGCTGGTCCAGACTACACGAGTAACTGAAGTGGTTTGTCAAAAGAAAGCAAAGACAAAAAATGAAATAAAAGAGTTATAGGTTGATATGGATAGGTTGATATCACAGTGATGACTTTTTGAGTGGTCTTCATTTTTTTTCACGTCCCCTTAAAGGACTGTTTGAGGGTCCAGACTGGGTTTTAGGGTTACAGTTGGAAATAGGGGTTTGGGATTTATCTCATCCAAGCAGTCTTATACTTGGAACTGCACTTAGTCTGGTGCCGATGAGTATTTGTCAAGAGAGACAAAGAACAAACATTATCAGTCAGCAGTGCCTTCACTCAGCTGTCATCTCCCCCTTCATAGGTTGATCTGGCATTGCCTGTGAGCAAGGTGCACTTCGATCTGACCTCGGTGCTGTCGTCACTGGCCCAAAACGCCGTCATCATGGAGACCAAGGGCCTGACGCGCTGCCTGCTGAGTGAAACGACGACAAAGGCCGGGGAAAAAGAGACCGTTCTCAACACAGAGGGAATCAACATGCATGAAATCTTCAAGTACAGCGACGTACGTGGCAGGGAATTTGAAACCGAAACAGTGGTTATATTTTTTTGCATATCTGCAAGTCTTTTTAATTTAATTGGAGATCGACGACTGGTCAGAATTAGAAGCTACTGTAAAAGGATTCCTCCATTTGCATTTTGATTGGTCGGCTCTGGAATAGAGAGAATTACTGTGAAGATATCTCCTCTGTAGTTTGGAAATGTTATTGTGTTTTACCAGTCTGCATGTTTTTAATCCTCCCATCACTGCGGCTGTATTGATTTTCACCCAGATCTTGGACATCAACAGACTGTACTCCAATGAGGTGCATGCCATGGCTAAGACATATGGAATTGAAGTGGCTCTGAAGGTTATAGAGACAGAGATCAAAAATGTCTTTGCTGTCTATGGTAAACACACTTATTCTACATACACTCAAAAAAACAAACAAAAAAAAAAGCAGCGATGCTTTCAGAACCGCTCACATTTTCTACGTCACTGTCTCCAGGTATCGAAGTTGACCCCAGACATCTGTCGCTGGTAGCGGACTACATGTGTTTCGAAGGCGTATATAAGCCACTGAATCGGCATGCTATCAGGTCCAACTCCTCTCCTCTGCAGCAGATGACCTTTGAGACCAGCTATAAATTCCTCAAGCAGGCTACCATGCTGGGTGAGGATGATGGCGTTCATAATGCATAGGAAGCTGAAGAGAAATCACACTTTATATAAAGATCACAGAGGGTAGTTACCAGTCAGGGTTTCAAGTTCAAGTTTGATAATTAGTCATAATTTAAAAAAAAATGTGTAGAAAGACAGCGTTTGTTTTTTTTCGTTTTTTTTTTTTTCTTCAGTGTTTTTATAGCCCAGTCACAAGTGTTATAAAGTCTTTTTCCTTCCCTCTCTCCCCCCCCCCCCTCCCCTCAGGATCACATGATCAGCTGGTGTCGCCCTCAGCCTGCCTGGTGGTGGGGAAAGTAGTGAGAGGAGGAACAGGACTCTTTGAACTGAAACAACCTCTGCAGTAGAGAGAGAGAGAGAGAGAGACCCACACTGGGTTAGAACAGCTGCTCCAGTCTGTCGCGCCTTTCATGCTAAACAGCGCGTAATAAATATGCGTTTTATCTGCTTTTCTGCTTTTGCATTATGAATGCGGAAATAGCGGGTTTTGGAAGTGTCCCCGCCTGTGACGTGACATTAAAAAAAAAAAAAGCATGAAAACCTTTTGGAAAAACATCACTTTTTTTCCATTTCATATTAAAAGAAAATGTTTTTTAATTTTTTTAATGTATGTATTTATTTTTTGATAGTGGTGGGTATGTTCGATATTTTTCTCCCAGTTGTGTTATTTATGATTCATTAGTTGCCATTCATTTCAGCCTGCGTGAACACGCTGATAGCACTCCTTCGTGCTCCCGGGACACTGAAATGTTGGGAGGCTCTTATTACGAAAGAACGGAAATGATGGGGGGAGTTAGCGCCAGCTGATTGGTTGGTTTTCCCAGAGGTGACAAATGAGGGTGGTGATGATAAAGCTGCAGCATTTTTATGTGATTATTCTGCCAAAGGATGCATCATGACGGGTCGTGGACGTCCATGGAAGAGTAAGTAAATAATTAAATGAGCGGAAGTAATAACGGAGCTGGGTTTGAAAGCCTTTTGTGGTTCAGGTACCATTTGGTCAGAAAAGGCCATAACGGTTTCTCCGTGAGCTGAGGCTGTGCTTCGTCCTTGTGAGGCTGCTTTACTGCGTTTGAGGGCAGCTGAGTTTAATAGCAGACGATGATGCGCGGAGGTATTATTCACTATATATAAAATAAAAGACTTGCAAATAAACAAAGCAACATCCATCCTTCTTCAATCCTAATATAACACACTTTAGCAGGATTTTATTGAGCAAGCGTTTAAACTCATCCAAATGCGCCATCGATACCCCCACGCAGGACCGTCCCGGGGTATCTCGCTCTGCTGGAGACGTTAGCAGAGCCATTTCTGTTGATGTAGTTGGTGGCGAAGATACCAGAGAAAACTGCAACAGCAACTATTTGAGTGATTATGGCGACAAATCACAAGCAGTCGTCTCAAGGCGCTTACTACGAGTAAGCTGTGAACTGGAAGGACGCGTGTTTACAGAGGCTCTCAGCTATACCTTCACAGGCTTTTTCCCCCAGCCCTTCTGGCATTTATAAAAAAAAAAGTACGCGAGTATTGATTTGGTTAGATGTAACGACAATCACAGCGGTCCAGTATTTGTTAACAGCACGACAAGTCCATGGTTCATAATTAAAAACAACTTGTATGAAGAGACATTTTTGGTAATATTATATAAGAGATGCATTTTATTATGATTTTTACTTTATGATAGGTTCTTTCCGCTGGGTGAGGCGGGAGGAGGTGCAGAGGCATTCGGAGACGGTTTTCAAACATTTTGAAAGTAGTATGCTCCAGCAAGGCACAGAGAAGTAAACAAAATACAGAATAATGGTTAAGAAGCAAAGACCAAAAATAATCAAATGCATATCAGCAAAGAGGTTCAGGGCTACCGCAGTGTAGAGACTATTCAGTGTGTAAATGCAAATGAATGTAAAACTGTACGGCGCTAGAACAAAGGCTGAGCAGGATGAGTTTGGCCTGTGGTCAGTGACGGGAAGGGAGCCAAAGAGGGGAAATAAAATGTATCCGCAATTTCGCTGAAAAGGGTCATCAGTGCGACTGTACAATCTTCAGCCTGTTAGAGGTCATTAGTGCTGCTGTCAGTGGCACGTTAATTATGGAAACACGTACACTATTTCAGATTAAATGAATGAATACACACAATATTCTCAGTCTTGTGGTTTCTTCTCGCAGATGCAGGGGATGCGGAACAAATGTTTTCAGGCCATTTTAACGCGCCAGAATTAAAACTGTCTGTTTAAAAAAAAAAACCTAGTAGGTACAGGAAGCTTTTTGAAAGACTAAGTGATCACAGTTGTGATTCTAAAGTGTAAAAAAAAAAATGTTTGTAAATGAGCACTATTTATTCAGGTTTGGATGTAGGCATTTATAAAACCGTTTAACGTGTGGTCAGATTTGTGTGTGTGTGTTGTTTGGAGCATTTGTGAGTCCTTAAAAGTTACACATTTGTAAATCTGAAAATTTGTAAATGAGTTTACACTTGTGGATTATGTCATATGCATTTGTAACCCTATTGAGGCGTAATTATCAACATATTACAGCCAACTAAGTACAATAAACGTTTCAAAGAAAGAATTAGTGAAACCAAAGGCAAAACCTTTTCCAGCTTTAGACATTTTTAGACAAAAAACCTCCAGAAACAGATAAAAACAGAATGCAGTGATTTGCATATTTCATAAACCCATATTTTATTCACAAGAGAACTCATAATTTGATGATAAAAAAAATCCTTGATGCTTCGTTTAAACTCTGCAGCTCAAGTGTCCCCATGTAAGCAGATTGTTTCACCCGCGTTAGCAGCATTAAAGTTCTCCGTCGCTGCAAAGGATTTCAGTCATTTGGAAAAAATGACCCTCTAACACAGAATGTATCATCGCTGACATGTTTTTGCACGCCTGCACTGCGCCCTACACCCGTGTGTGTGTTAGATACCTGAACAGATCGCTATCACCACAGTTCTCTAGAACTTTATGCTAGCTGCAGCAACCTGTTTATTCTTATGCTCACGCGGGATCACTCCTAGGTACTGCCCACTTTGTGTAACTGTGATGAATTTTAGCACTTTGAAGAGGCTCTGATGCCGGGGGGGCGATGTAAGGAAATCCAACAACCGAATATTTTGACTTACCTACGTGCAACTTTGGCATAACTAAACTGGACTACAAAATCGCTGTGAGAAAAACAAGATTAAAATTATGCGGCCCAGATTAGGCCTCTTATTAATTTATGCTCCACACAATTTAAGGCTAGGTGGAAAGATATTGAATTTGAAGTTCCCCCTGTACATGCAGTACTGGCTTATACACATTTAGACAAGTTTATAAAAGAGATTCAAAATCCATGGATCAAAACTCAATTAAAAACTTGGAATAAAGTGAAAGGAGAGTATCAGTTAAATGATAAAATACAGATAATCCAATGGTGTGCTTTTGACCCTGGATTTAGACCTAACTTAATGGATAATCATTTTAAATCTTGGATTTCCAAAGCAGTAACAACATTCTGTTCGCTCACTGAAAAGGGGAATTTTAGGGAAAATTTGAAAAAGGAATATCAGCTTGAGAACTCAGATTTTTTTTCAGATACTTGCAAGTTCGCAGTTATTTTGAATATAATGTTAAACCCAAAACAGATTTTAATGATCCCATATTAAAACTGATTTTGAGTGCATATGGAAATACTGTGGTTAAGGGGATTATTTCAAGGATTTATAAAGGTCTACAGATGAAAAATCCCCATTCCACAGACTATGCCAGAGTAAGATGGGAAAGGGAATGTAATAGATCTATATCCACAGACGAATGGTTACATTTATGTAAGTTTCAGTGGAAATGTACAAACTCTCTTATGTGGCAGGAGTTCGATTGGAAATGTCTTATTCGTTTTTTTCTAACACCAAAGCAAAAAGCACATTTTGACCATGGCGATGTTGAGTGTTGGAGGCTGTGTGGCTCTCAGGAAGCTGATCACTGGCATATATATTTTGTGAATCTCTGTCCAAAAATAAAACAATTTTGGGCAGAGATTCACAAAACTATAACTACTGTACTTAATAATAAAATACCTTTACAGTTCTTTCATTTATTTATGGGGAATTGTGATTTTTCTGACCAGTTCTGCCAATAAGTATTTATTTGCCATCTTTATATCAGCTTGTAAAAAAGCACTTACATGATGCTGATTGCTTCCTGAGCCTCCCACAGTCTCTGATTGGATTGATATTGTTAATGAGATCTATATAATGGAAGCAATTACTTTTTCCATCCGCCTTAAGAAAAGTAAATTTAATAATCTATGGTTTAAATGGGTCAGATACAGAAAACCATTAAAGCCAGATTGTATAGAGGCATTGTATTAATAATCCTGTGCATTTTGTCTTTCTTCTGTTTATCTCCTTTGCTCTTTGTTCTGGTTTAATTTCTTATACCTCCCACTCTTATGTCCCAAATAAGGTAATTGATTCTTTTGTTTTTGTTGCTTTTCTTGCTACTTCACAATAAAAATAAAGAATAAAAAAAAAAAATACTCTGGTAAAAGTAGCTCTTTGGAGGACATTTCTACCAGCTATTTTTGTGTAAAGCTAACTGAACCTGCTATATTAATATAATAATATAAAATAATCCATGAGAATACAAATGCTATTCCAATCTAAATTTTAACTCCAATGAATGCACTCAGCTTGAATCTGTAATGTAGGACGCAAGCTGTGAAAGGGAATTTAAAAACAGCTATATTTTCTGTTGCGTACATAGTAGAGGGTGACTGTGCCTCCACACCTAAACACAAAAATGTGAATACTCAGGGGTTCAAGTGGGATTCAGAAGGTGGAGGAATCCTAAGATCAGTTGTAGTGGCTCCGCATGGGGAGAAGAATCACAACTTTCTATTGTGAGCTCCAGTAAATCTTTTTCGGTGTGCAGGCTGTGATCAGCTGACCTGCTGCTGATGCTCCACATTCCAAGGAAGTAGCCCTATAGCCCTATATACAGGTAAGGGTCAGCTTTACTCACTCTTGCCTTTTTTAACAGTCTCTTTACAATTTAGACCCCCTTTTCTGACTGTCCATTAGCCTGTGGATACAAGGGGCTAGAGGTGACATGTTTAAATCCATATTTGCTTTGCAAATTCGCGAAATTCACTACAGTCACATTGGGGACTGTTGTCACTGACTACACATTGTGGAATTCCATGTCAAGAAAAAACCCTTTCATGTGTGATGACAGACAGTGCTGATGTGCTGGAAAGCTGCGCAACTTAAGGATAGTTAGAATAATAGTCAATCACCAGAAGATAATCCTTGCCATGGAGATGAAACAAATCAGTACCTACTTTTTGCCATGGTGCAGTGGGAAGAGCTGTTATAAGCATCGGCTCCTTTCACATTTCTGTACCATCTCCTCTAAGTCTTTGTTGATGCCCGGCCAGTAAACTGATTCTCGTGCTCTCCTTTTGCATTTCTGCATGCCAAGATGTCTTGACGCTTAGATTGTGCGATGAGATTCCTCTTGATTATCCATTGTGGGTATGGTGGATCACTTTCTGCAGCAGTGGGTCTTTTGCTGGGAGAGAAGCAGTCACCATGTTTTTTTTTTTTTTAAACTTTATTGCCAACCAAACATAGGCAATTTACATACAAACATTTTTATCCTGAGACTGAAATTGAGACTTCACATTATTATTCGTACACAGAATCCCAATTTTTCCATTTACCATCACACAGGGTAAGGTAGGACAGGTAGCCCAACACAACAGACAGTGAGACAGGTCAGAGAAATATGCACCTTAATTAAGAAAAGTCACAATAGGCTTCCACAGTCTTTGAAAGCTCTGAGCTTTCAGTTGTAGTTGGGCAGTTAGTCTTTCCACTATATATACATGCTTAATTTTCTCAGTCCAGTGATGCATATTTGGTGGGTCTTTCTTCATCCAGTTGACTGTAATCATCTTCCTGGCTGTCATTAGAAGGATATGTAGCAGAGTCCTTTGGTCATGTGTGAGGTGATCAGAGAACACATCAAGTATGAAAATTACAGGGTCAAAAGGGATGTTTAATTTTAGTATTCTCTCCAATACCTCTAACATTTTTCCAAAAAGGTTGTGTCTGAGGACAGTCCCAGAATATGTGGGTCTGATCGCCTACTTGGCCACAACCCCTCCATTTATCACTTATACTGCTCTTTGAGAGAAAGCTTTTGAGTGCGGTTTGAAAAAATCTTATTTTACACTTCCAATCAAATTCTTTCCAGCGCTGACTCCCAATTCTTTTGTGGCAGCCAGTACAAATGTCCTCCCATAATTCCTCCTCCAAAGCGACATTCAGTTCCCTCTCCCATTGTTGTTTAATATGCTGAGTGTCATTTGCCTCATCTATCATTATCATTTTATACATTAAGGAGACTTGTTTTTTCATATTTCCTGATTTTTTTTGAGTAAATCAATTAAATGTTTTTCTATGTTTGTTGGTTCTTTCTTGATGTGTTCCCAATCTGAATGTTGTGTTAAATAATGTCTAATCTGTAGAAATCTATACAGATCAGTTGAGGGAAGGACAAAAGTATCCTTTATTTTGAGGAAGGTCATAAATATATTGCTTTCAAATAACTGGTTTATTGTAATCAGCCCAGGTTCAACCCATCTGTCAGAGGCCTTATCATACAGAGAAGGTGCAAACTTCACATTCCCCTTGATAGCCATGGCCCTTGATAGAGCTATAGTTCCCTTTAGTCGTTTCTGTATTTGATTCCATACTTTCGATATTTGTTTGACCAGTATATTACTTATTTTAATTTTTTTCAGAGATTGCATACTAAGAAACGGGAGAGTTGAGAGGCTTATACCTGGTAATGAGTGTTCCTCATAAGAAACCCATTGTATTTCTGGGTCCTTAATGATCCATGCCACTATTGATCTTATTTGAGCAGCCCAATAATAGTCTTAAATTGGGTATCCCTAAGCCTCCTTTATTTTTACCTGACATCAGAACCTTGAGTCTTATTCTTGGGCGTTTGTTTCATCACATATTCCCTGGATCCTGGGATTGGACCGAATCAATTCTGCGAGCGGCTCTATACTAAGCGTGAATAACGAGGGTGGCAAGGCATCTCCTTGTCAGGTGCCACGCCCCAGCGGAAAAAACTCAGAGCATTGTCCATTCACCCGAACTCTAGATCTGGGGTTCTTGTAAAAGACTTAGATCCATCTAAGAAAAGTATCACTGAAGCCCATTTGTTTGAGTGTCTGTTGTAGAAAGTCCCAGTCCACTCGGTCAAAAACCTTCTCAGCATCAAGACTGAGAAGCATTGACGGAGCGCCTCTCTTTTGTGCCAGCAACTGTAAATTTAGGGCCCTCCTCACATTGTCAATTCCCTGTCTTTGTGTTATGAAGCCAGTTTGGTCCAGTTTTACAAGCTTTCTTATATACAATTAGATTCTATTGGCAATAATAGAGGTCTTTAAATCAACACAAAGAAGACTGATCGGCCGATAGGATGTGCATAATGTTGGGTCTTTTCCGTCTTTATGAATGGCACTAATTATAGCTTCAGACCATGACTTGGGAGGGTCCCCTTCTGTCAGTGCATAGTTATAAACCCTCACCAAAACTGGGGTTAGCTCATGGGCATACATTTTATAATATTCTGCAGGGAAGCCATCCACTCCCCGGGATTTATTATTCTTGAGTATGAGGATACTGTCTCGGATTTCTGTGATAGGTCGTGCCATAACATCTGCTTCCTCAGTACTCAACCTGTTAAGGTTGATTGAGTTAAAAAATTGCTTAATTTTTTCCATCTTGTTTGTATGTTTTTCTTCCTTGTAAAGTTCCTGGTAATACTTGGCAAACGCTTTTGTAACATCCTCAGGATGACTAGAAAGTCCCCCCAGTAGCTGGGCATTTTAGCTTGTAGACAGCCCTGTTTGATTGTGTTTTACACAGCTGAAAGGCTAGCAGTCAGCTTGCTCTATTGCCTGAACAGCATCATCCTTGAGCTGAATTTTGTAAGAGTAAGGTAATGTCCCATGCCCTTTGAAGACAGAAGTAAACTTATCCACTATGTCTGTGGTCCCCTCACACTGGTGGTGCTCCAGTCTTTTGCCTTGTTTGACTATTTTCATGTTTTCAGTGTTTATCTGATAGATCCTCTTTACCAGACCTAGGTCTTCAGATGCTGTCTCTCCTAAAAGTAACTCATGTCCATGAGGCACAGTGATGAACAACAAGTTATGCTGTTTGCCTTTGGTGTAACCTGAAGTCTGCATCCACCTTTTGTTTGTATTGGCTGGTTATCATAAGCCTTCAGGGGTCTGACTTTTTCTGTGAATTTTCTAGGCATCTCTGTCAGCGCCTTAAAATCTTTCTCACTGAGTCCCATTAACGAGCAGTGGAGCATTCCATTTATCATTAGTCACTGAATTAGCAGTCTGGCCTGTATCATCTACTCTTGAGGACCGTGTGTTTACAGTTTCATTGTGTGACGCCATCTTTGTGAAAAATGTTTCACTCAAATCATCGCTGTCATCTGTGTCTTCCTGCACTGGGTGCACACTCTGTCCCTTCTTCTTTGAGAGACACATTCTGGCATAGCGGTTTTGTCCCTTACATTTTACCATAGGCAGGACAATGTCGTGGTCTGAGATTGGTGAGAAAATTATCAAATGAATCACCCTGGTGCTGTAAGCGTGAGCGAAACACGTACCTCTCGTACCTTTCATTTTCTTTGATAGACAGTGCTCATCAAATTTCTTCAAGACCTCGTCAAACTTGCCTTTGTCGCCGGCTTGAGCAAACACAAAAATGTTTAAACCGAGAAAATGCATTTTTTTAAAAAACTAACTGCAGGCGGACTAGTTCAGCACTCAGACCCTTACTACAAAGCCATGCTGTTGAAATAGATGCAGTATGCAGTTTATGATTGTCTTGCTGAAATAAGAAGGCCTTCCCTGAAAAAGATGTCATCTAGCTGAAAGCACATGTTGCTCAAGAGGGTGAATACCAGGAAGGCAGCGGGACCAGACGGAATCTGTGGCAGAGTCCTCAAAGCCTGTGCGGAGCACTCCAGTATTCTGACATCTTTAACCTCTCCCTGACCCGCACCGTTGTCCCATCTTGCTTCAGGAAATCCACCATCGTCCCTGTCCCTAAGAAACCTCAGCCAACCTGCCTCAGTGACTATCGCCCTGTTGCCCTCACATCAGTCATGATGAAGTGCTTTGAAAAGCTGGTCAGACACTTCGTCACTTCTTCATTGCCAGACACCATGGACCCAATGCAGTTTGCATATCGTCACAACTGCTCCACCGATGATGCAATTACACATCTGCTTCACACCACACTGACCCACCTGGACATTAGGTGGGGTAATTATGTTAAAATGCTGTTTGTTGACTACAGTTTAGCTTTCAACACTACTATCCCTTCCATACTCTCACACAGAGGGCACAACATCCTACTTTTCCAAAAAGAATTTCAAAGTTGAATTTGTCTCAGAACAGTTTTCACTTTGCTCCAGAGAAGAATGTGGCAGTTCCGGTTCATGTTCACCCAGTTGCTTCTTTGCACGATGGTGGTGTAACCTGCATTTGTGGATGGCACGGTGAACTGCGTACACACAGCGATTTCTGAAAGTGTTCCTGAGCACAGGCAGTCATTTCCATGACAGAATCAGGGCCCCAAGATCACCTTGTCCCTCGTGCGCAGAGATTTCTCCAGATTATATTTTTATGTACTGTAGATGAGATGATCAAAGTCTTCACAATTTTACACAGAGGAACATTTAGAAATTTTTCCACAATTTGTAGACAGTATTTTGCAGGTTTGTGAACTCATCTTTTGAGAAACTCTGACTCTCTAAGATGCTCTTCTTATATCTAGCCATCTTACTGACCTGTTAATTTAATTCATTGAAAAATGTTCCTTCAGTTGTTTCTTTTTAGTACCACTTACCTTTCCAACCTTCTGTTACCCCCATCCCATCCCAATTTCTCATATGTCACTCCCATATATATATATATATATATATATAATGGTTACTTAAGTTGGAGATTTCTTATCTGGTGCTCCTAATAAATTTATATTACCTGGTTAATGGAGATTGAACAGTTATTACACACTTAATGTTACAAACACAGTGGATATTGCACAGATAATGAAGTGTAAATTGCACGTGTAAATCAGACAGACATTGCACCAATGAGTGTTATTTTAATAAATAAAATGTTGCACATCAGGTTTTAACTGTGTGAGTTCGGGCATGCCATCGGTCTGACTATGGCGGGGAAGAAGCTTTTACGGAATCTAGTCCTGTGTGTGATGATGCTGTCTGCTCTACTTTTCCTCAGGCTGCATGTTGTGTGTTTGTGGGCAGCGTGGTGTGGATCTCTGATTATGTGCTGTGCCCTCTTTTTGCAGCGTTGTGTGTAAATTGTGTCCACTGATGGAAATTTAGTCCTGATAATCTTTTCAGCAGTTTTTACGACTCTCTGGAGAGCCTTCCTCTCTGCCTGAGTGGTGTTGCCATACCACACTGAGGTGCCAGTGGTTAGGATGCTCTCCACCAGGACTCTGTAGGCTTGTGTGAGGCACGTAGCATACCATTGCCCTGTTTGTATCCCTGAGATCATTATTTTACTGCCTGTGGGCTGGATCTGTAATTATTAGGAACATAGCTGTTGTTGTTGTTGTTGTTGCTCTGTATTTTGGATAAGTGGAAGATAATGAGGCAGCACGGTGGCATGGTGGTTAGCACTGTTGGCTCACAGGTCTGGGTTTGAATCAATCTTGGCCCGGGCCTTTCTGTGTGGAGTTTGCATGTTCTCCCTGTGTCTGCGTGGGTTTCTCCGGGTACTTCGGTTTCCTCCCACAGTCCCAAGACATGCAGTTATGGGGGTTAGGTTAATTAGTGATTCTTAATTGCCCATAGGTGTGAATGGTTGTCTGTCTCAGCCCTGCAACAGGCTGACAACCTATACAGGCTGTACCCTGCCTCTCGCCCTATGACAGCTGGGATAGGCTCCAGCCCCCCCGCAACCCTGATCAGGATAAGCGGAAGATAATGAATGGAAAAATCATGTAGACTGTTTTAATCTATAACACTCCAGGCATGGCTTTTGCTGTTTTTGTTCAGTAAGTCATGCTGCCTTGCGTTTAAGCACCTGCACTATCCTCTTGAATGTATCTCCCCTTTATCTGAGCAGAGTGGCTGACTGCAATTTGATTTTTGTGACTTGCTGTAAGCATATGCTTTAGTTGTTAAAAACAGGATGCACTCACCACCTCAGTGGTGTATAAAGCAACAAAGATCCGGAAGCCGTGAGCCTGAGGTCAAGGCAGAGTTACCAGTAAGGCATGCATTTGCAGACCTGCTGTGGTCTAGTAGCTGCAAATCCAGCAGTGTAAAACAGACTAAGCAGCAGATTAGAATCAAGTATAAGAATGTTTTAAACATTTTCTGAATCACCAGCATCACTGGGGCTAGCTTGGTAGTAGTGACTAACAGAGTCTGACTGACATAGGATTTTTAAGCTCAATACTGATATATGGCAATTTAAAAATCCAGTCAGCTTTTATTATTTTTCTTTCTTTCAGACACATGAAGCCTAACCAGGTTTCCCTGACATTTGTTATAGATTCTAGAACACGTGCTTCATTTGGTAGCAGAAAAGTCTGGTAGCTCCTGATCTTTACTCAAACGTTATTATTATTATTATTTGTTGTTGTTGTTGTATTTTGTCCGTTGGGGAGAGGATGTGTTGTCACAATTTCAGGAGACTCTCTCTCTCCTCCCACATGACTGGATGAAAGCTGGCTTTGTAATTGGAGCCAGACAGGACACGCTGGGAGAGGCGGGGGGAAAATGCACAATAAAGTTACTAAAAGCCATCCTGAACAGCTCTTATCACCCACTTTATAACATCTTTATGGAAGAAAAAACATCAGTGCTGGAATACTCCTCTCTCTCTCTCCGTTGTAAAATGGAGAGATGCAGAAAATCATTTGTACCAACAGCCATCAGGCTTTTCAGTTCTCATGCGAAGAGCAGATGAGCTATGACAGAATTTCCCTCTGCGATCAATAAAGTTATTCTTATGCACGAGTCCTCACTGAGATTCTTTACTGAGATGCTTGGTAAAGTCTGTGTGTCGGAAACTCTAGTTTTAGTTCTGTGAACTATCTACTATTAAACTCAAGTCATCCGTAAAACACTGCTATTTGAGTATTTCAGTGTTCGTTAATAATCAGCCTTTCTATTGACTGCATGTGACTGTGTGACTATGCCTGTGTGTACAGGTCAGGACCGCTGAGAGCCAGAGGGCTTCATGCTTCAGCAGAGAGACCAGAAGACATCCCACAATAGAGACCAACATGAGGCTTCACTTACACAGGTGACAATCACACGGCACAAAGGACTCCTACTGTTCTGTGAACAATGGTGGTTTTTTATGCAGGATCAGGAGAGTCGTGCACATGGAAATAAAGCATTTTGTGATTTTTACCATGAATTATGCAATAAAATATTACTTTTTAATAGATTAATAGTTCATTTAGAAACACTTCTTAAAAAGGTCTCCCTAGCAATGCAAAGCTATTGGCACAAAGAGCAGTGAAAAAACCCTCCCCAGTGGGACCAGGAGTGACATGTTTAGCCGCGTGTTGTCCTTAAATTGCTGGCTGTCTGAGTGGTGTCCAAAAAATTATGGGCTTTATAGATAACTGGGAAACTTTCTGGGGAAACCCTGGTCTCATCCACTTTGGATGGAGCAGCTCTCATTTCTAGAAATCTGGTCAAATATATGAAACCCCCTCAAATGTGACTGTCCAGACTTCAGACCAGGAAGCAGAGTTGCAATCTTACATGCCTCTCTGCAGCTTCTCTTCTCCTGTCACCCCCCCTAAAAATCCATCCCCATAGAGACAGTGTCTGCACCCACGCCACCAAAAAACAAACCAAAAACCAGGAAAAAAAAGAATTTAAGCATAAAAAAAAATCACAAAAAAAATACAGCATCTTCAGCTGCATCAGAGAATAAAACAGTTAAATATGGATTATTAAACATTAGGTCGCTCTCTTTTAAGTTCAGCTAAAGAAAGGTGTCATAATGATGGATCTTATTTCAATTAAAACCTCTGCTATGAAAACACCTCTTTGATAATCCCCACTTAGCTAGAATTTATCCCCTGTTAATCTACGTTACAAAAACACAGGTGGGTCTGCAGAACTCCACTTTTGGAGCCTAGCTGTCATAACACTTCCTAAAATACAACATGAGGTTACAAATGTCATGTGAAACAGAGATGTTCCTGCATCCCACCAAGGCCTCAAAAATATATGAGTAATAGCTATAACAGGCCTTACCTTTACCGCAGTAACCTCAAAGCATTCAGTGTTCATTTATCCAGCGTGTGTGACTAATAAACATTAATGCATGATATAAAAATAATAACAGTAAAAATACCAATATAAAAGTGATTAAAAATTCCCAACAGGTGTCTTACCACATACCTACTGCGGATGGCATTACCTTGGCCTCCAGTAACACTGCGAGGAGTGTTGGAGTCATTTTGGACCAGAATATGTCCTTCAATGCACACATTAAACAAATATCTTGGACTGCTTGCATTTGCGCAGTATGTGTACAATTAGAAACATCCTGTCTCAGAGTGATGCTGAAAAGCTAATTCATGCATTTATTATTTCTAGGCTGGACTATTGTAATACATTATCAGGCTGTCCTAAAAGCTCCCTGTTAAAGCCTTCAGCTGATCCAAAATGCTGCAGCAAAAGTACTGACAGGGACTAGAAAGAGAGATACTTTGCTTTTTGATCAAGCTTATAGTTAGGGCTGGATCAGGTGACCCTGAACTTTCCCTTAGTTATGCTGCTATAGGCCTAGGCTGCTGGGGAGTTCCCAGGATGCACTGTTTCTTTTTCACTCACCTCTTTTCACTTTGTGTGTTTATACCCCACTCTGCGTTTAATCATTAGTTATTATTAATCTCTGACTCTCTTCCACAGTTTGTCCTTTGTCCCGTCTCCCTCACCTCACCCCCAACCCGTTGCAGCAGATGACTGCCCCTCCCTGAGCCTGGTTCTGCTGGAGGTTTCTTCCTGTTAAAAGGGAGTTTTTCCTTCCCACCGTCGCCAAGTGCTTGCTCATAGGGGGTCGTTTTGATTGTTGGAATTTCTCTGTATTATTGTAGGGTCTTTACCTTACAATATAAAGCGCCTTGAGGTGTGTGTTGTGATTTTGAGCAATAGAAATAAAACTGAATTTAATTGAATGGCTAATTTTCATTGCTTTTTCTCCGGTGACTAAAAGAGTCATGGAAATGCTAAATGGAGATGCTAATCCAGTAGCTAATAGGAAAAAAAATTGTATTCCTTATTTGAATCCATCCATTTTGAAAAATTTTTTAAAAATCTGTTTGTTTTTTTTAAATTCTGAATGCATCGTGTATTTTTAAATGATGTGTTTTTCTCCTGTAAACCCTCTTTTAGCTCAGCTCTTTAGAAGACGAAGCCAAGCTATTCGTCTGTAGTCATATAGTCACTATAGTCATAGCCTTGGCATTGACAACGTTCATTCTACAAAAACTTGTTGGCCAAAACCCAAGAACAATGTAACCTAGGACGTTCAAATTCATGCCATAGATGCATACTCTTCAAGCTACGCCCATCAGACTATAATAGCACTTTAGTTAGACAGGTATCTGAATGTGGTCTGCCCTCAGGGTCTTAACAGAGAATACCGGTGCAGTGTCATTCCTAGTCATTACGCCATTTGTTTTCAGTTGATTTGGTTTTTGGAGGCTTTGTCAAAGCATGTTGACATTGACAAAGGCGAGCAATGAAATGAAAGTCCAAAAGGACCATGACATGGAGATGAGTTATACCTGTAGAACCTAGGTTGTTCGTCATACCAGCTACTAATTCTGACATTAACGCCCTGCCAGCCCAGACTGCACGTGGTGTTTTATCTTTTGCTTTCTGAAACTCTCAGTTGTATTTTTTCCATCATTACATTGCTGTGAAAATGAATCTGTCCCTGCATGCGTTTACTTGCATGTAAATGCTAATGAGTTCAGCACCTCGATTGCCATAAATGATCCCTGATCTTTAGCAATGAGCTGATTGTGGCCATACCAGAGCCGCTTCAAATTTAAAAGGCAGTTATTTAAACGACCCACGGCTGTGATGGAGTTTTCACCTTCTTACTCTTCACAGCCTTCTTGTGAAGTTTGATTTATAGTCCTGCCCTTTTTATGCTGCATATACTTTACACTTGTGTGCTTATGTGTCTGCCATCACGAGTGGAACTGAGCTGACTGATCGTGTTAGGTGTGGGTCCTGTTCCAAAAAGCAGGTTCAGCAAACGTTTTCTTGTTCCTGAAAGGCCGAAAGGCTCATCACATAACAGCGATCGTTGCTCAATACGTTGGCCCTGAGGTAAGTTCGTGCATGAGTAGAGGAAGGAAGCCATCGTCAGTGGAGTCCCATTACCACAGGGCGCCATGGCAAAGGTTAAAGTGCAGAGCCTTCATTTGAAGCCGGTGGACTGAGAAATATGAACGCGTGTCAGTGGCGATCATGATATTTATCATAAAAAAGGGAAGAAATTAGTCATTTGAAGCAGCTTGGCCCACTCTGTCATCATTATAGACAGAATCAAAGTTTGAGATATAAAATATATAATTTCTTTATACTGTTATTACCCAACTTGAACTTTCATTGGATGAACCATATATTTTCTGCCATTATTGGATGAAAATGCTTAATGAGATTTACAGAAAAACTCTGCTTTAATGTTTTTAATGAATCTGATCTAAGGCTTCACTCGTGTCTCAGCTGTTATAAATTTGAAAAACTTCAGTGTAGTTTTGGGATGATGAACCATTTTAAATGAGGAATTGGGATAAAATAAGTCACTATGAACGGATCCAAAACCGATTCAGGTGGAATAAGCTGAGAAATGACTGAAGGCTGAAGTGGAACCGGGTCTTATCTGGTCTGAATCTATGATCCTTATGCATTTTGGATCCTGCTTTGCAAGTGGGCTCCAACCCGGACGTGGTTTGCTGATCCATCCTGTAGCCTAGGATAGCTTTGGGCGGCTCAGGCTCTGAGTAGATCCACTGTAACTTATTTAGTTGATTTTCAGTGGAAAATCTGAGATTTCAGACTCTGCACCTTTCAGAATGTTTGACATTATTTAATAACTTAATCTGTGAGTACATTTCAACATGAAATGTAATTAGATTACAGTCAGACTGCCTGCAGTCTGCTTTTAAAAGTCACTTTAAAATACATTTAGTTCTGTTTTAGTGATTTCAGCCTCATCTTCACTCAGATAATTACATCATCTCCAAGATCCCAACAGTTCTTCATTAGTATGACTGATTGCAACACGACAAATGTCTAATCATTGATCGGTGTGTCTCAGGCTTTATACAAATACGTTTGATTGCTATGGTAACTGTTTCCAGTGCAAGGACACTGGCTGACAGCCTGACAGCTGCACTGCTGTCCACAGAGTCACACATTTAGAGGGAGACAATAGACTTTATTCTGAGCTGATAACAGATCTGCAACATAATCACTGTCTCCATTTTTACATTGATGACTGATTGATTAGAAAAGCAGAGGGAAGCTGCAGGTTTTCTGTTCCTGAAAGAAGACTCTTAAGATCCCAGCTTCATGGCTTAGGCTCTCCTGAGCTCTTCCAAAATTCAAACCTGTGCCTGGATCGAGACCGTTTGTTCCCTGTATGCACAGATGTCTGTAGTTCTGTTACTCCCAGTAGAAAAATCCATCATCCAAAGATCATTATTGCGACTAATAAGTAACCAATGCATTACTTTTAAGTAGGGCTGCAGCAATTTAATGACGCAATCAGATAAGAAATACTTTTGTCTTATTAATGAGCCATAATAAATATTCAAAAGAGAAACACACGGGTCTTTTAAAATGAACCGCTCATTGTTTTTTATTTTAGGAACTGCAATGTTTTAACAGTTTATCTGCATAGAACATCTGTCAGAAAAACTATAGCCTTTGTCTCATATTAAAATTGCATTTAATGTCAAAATAAGGTATGCATTCAACCTAAACCACGGCATAAAATAAAATGGCCTTTACTCTGTCTTCTTGGGAGGCTTTCTGATATTAAGAGGAGACAAAGATTCAGTGTTGTACTGAGGAGGTAGTTTTTTGCACGTGACTGCAACAAAGAAAAGCGATCACTGCTCTCAGAACTGAAGTGTATCCTGTGCTCGGTGCAATGTTTCCTGCTGCAGAAAACATTCTGATGGTGTAGATAATAAAAATTAATCTTAATAATAATTCAGTGCTAAACCCAACAGCCGCAGTTCAGTGGCTCAAGAGTTTTACTGGCCCATGTATATTTTTACTAGCCCACAAAAAACAAACAAACAGCTCTTTGGTGTGTGTGTGTGTGTGATATATATGTATATATAAATCTATGACTGCAACATTGTTGGTGCTGCTGTTGTGCTATCAGTGGTTTGGTTGAGGAAGCTGGGGACTGCAAGCATTCTCGCCTTTTTCAGTTTCATATTGTCTCTGGCTTTGAGTTTTCTGACTGGTGTTTATCCTGCATTATGACTGCAATGCTGTAGCAGAAAAGCATTAATAATAAATCATTTTTTATTGCTTTAGCCTCTAGTTACAGAGAAACTAGGAGGAATTGATCAACTCGGATAATTGAATCCTGCATGGTTCATGTAATTCCCTTGTGGCTTTTAAGAACAATTGAAGCTGGCCCTGAATCACCTAATTGGCCCCTTGCGCCCCAAGAGCGCTTATTGCAGATAGTTTCCACCAACGATCATATAGTCCAAAGCCAAGAATCCTCTTTACCTAAATCAGGCTTGGGGTTGCGGTGCTGTGGTATGCAGATATTTCTGAGCATGCTGTTCTAAGTTACTTTATGCCATAGTCTTGTGGATAGAATGAATTCAGTGTGTGGTTTGTCTTGAAATTCATCAGCCAGTTCCCATGTTCTGTCCTACTTTATAGCACGTGTTTCTAAGTCTGAGTGGTTTCTCAGCTTCATCCTGTTAAGCCTGCAGTGGTTGTCATATCACCCACAGTTTAGCCCTGATCTTTCTCCTCGTGCACTTTCAGTCTTGTTTGAAGTAGCTGCATTTTTTTTTTTTTTACATTGTTACAGTTATCTCCTTGAACCTGAAGCAGTTAGTGTTAGAAGATCAAAATTGTTTCTGAGCAGCCAGCTGAACGTCCCACATATTGTTTGTCTAGCACTATAAATAGACTAGGCTTAGATTATGGGACATCAGTTGATTAGGTTAGGTGAGTAATGAAGATGTATTTATCCCCACCATTTACAGTACTTTATGTGGTTTAAGCAAATGGAGCTTCTGGGTAGTTGCATTTCTTTTCTTGTTTTTCCAAAAAAAATTTTTTGGGGGGGGGGTCCATGTGGTGGATTTGGATGAATGAATTAATGAACCGCACAAAATCGAATAAATGTTTTCACTCTTGGCAGTGATTGTTTTCCCATGCTGGCATTATTGCTGCCCTGCGACAGTCTGGCGACCTGCCCATGCTGTAGCCTGCCAGCTGGGATAGGCTAGCTTCGGTTTTTTTGCACCATTATTTTATTTACATCGTTGAATCTATTTTATTCAGCATGACTGAATTATAATACATTATGTTGTTCTTCACTTTATGAAGCCTTGTCCTATTCGTTTATTTTATCTAGCTTTTAATCTTAAATTTGCTTGAATTGCACTGACCTCAATGAAAAGGTTGACACAAATCAAGGTTTATTATTACTAAATGTATTTTTCCTTGTATCTCTTCTTTCCCGTGTGTGTGTGTGTCCAGGTGTGTATTGGTAGTGGTTGTGGTTTTGCTGGCCCTGGTGATGGCCTCTCTGGTCTCTCTGCCCCTGTTGGGAACAGGACCAAGCAAACCTGTGGAGCTGTTCGTCAACCCGTCACACAGAAAGGTGAGAGCAAAGTAGGGCAGAGTGTTCTGGGTGTGGGTTGACTGAGTTCCCGGTGAAGTGAAGAACAATGATGTTTCAGAGAAGAAAAGGAAGCCCAACAAAGCCAAGAATTCAGCCGGAGTTTCCTGTCTGAGCCGGGTTATCGTAATGAGCTGCGTGAGCTCAGTACTTTTTAGTGATTCGTGTCATGTAGCTCGGTGTGGCAGGCAGGATCGGACCCCAATGCAGGACTCGCGAAACAAGACGTGGCTTGGAAACTTAGTTCACTTAAGCACTTGACAGAGGATACTAGACACTTACCACTTGATATGCACAGAGGGAACTCGAGACGAGGACGCAACAAAGTAAAAGTGAAAACGCAGGCAATATATACAGAGGGGATAATGAGGGAAGTGGAAACATCTGGGGTGAGCAGGCGAACACGATACACTAATCAGACACAGGAAGCAAAACAAAACACAAAGCAGATGGGGAACGGGACTGTCCGAATAACAGGAAGTGACCAAACATGACACAACGCAGACTTGGCATATAGGGAGGCTGGCACACAGAGGGACTCTAAATATACGACTAAACACAAACCGAACACAACACACAGGCTTGACGTAACACGTGGTGGAGTGACCAACAAGTATAACTAATGGCATAGAATACTGTTACCCTTTTCATGCCATTGAGGGCCAGCTTAGTTTTACAATAAAAAAATATTAATTAGAGAAAAGCAATAAAATCAAATACACTAAAAGGTATCAGGAATTCGTTTATATAATTGAATTGTTACAGAACACTTCTGCTGTTCTCACATTTGTCCTGATGTTAAGGGTATTACTTCACGATTTGAGGAAACAAGTTGAAATTATTTAAGCATTTAAATCAAAGTTCAGAAATGGTATATCCTTAATATTTTAGTTAATTATTTTTATCATATTTATTTTGTCAGTTCTCGCTGTGCTGGTTGTTTTGACCCATTAAACCTGGTCTACTTCAGATTTTGCTTGTTTTATTCACTGGTATTGAAACTCGATTGGCTCTATCTTTTCTGTGCAAGCCGCTGTTCTAATGTAGAATATAGATCTGGGCTTTCCAGAACATTCACCTTGTCGTCTGTGAACCATTTCTGTGTAGCTGTTCCTGTATGCTTGGGGTCATTGACTTGCTGGGAAATTAATCTTCTCCCAAATCGTAGTTCAGAGTGAGTCAGATTATCCTCCAGGATTTAGCGATACGTTCCTGCATTCGTGTTCCCCACTACCTTTACGAGACCTCCAGGATGCTGAGAAGCATCCTTAGAGCATGATGCTGACACGACCGCGCTTCACAGTGGAGACGTTGTGTTTGTGGTGATGTGCCGTGTTTGGTGTTCGGCAAATATAACGTGTAGTCTGTCTCTCCCATCTGAGCCACTGAGGCTTTAACGCCTTCAGAGTGGTCGTAGGTGTCTTGGTGGGCTCCCTCACCTTTGGGATGTCCACTGAGTTGGAAATCTTTTTGTAGCCTGACTTTTAATTTTCAACGATCTCTTCTGTGAGTCACTCGGAATAGCCTTTTGTCACTCGACACACATAAACTGCACTCAGGTGTTCTCCATTTCACTAATTGTGACCCTGCTGGAATCAACCAGCTGGACCTCTGTTGAATTAGGTCAGTCACTTTAAAGGGGGGGGGGGGCTTTTCTGCAAACATTTGTTACATTATATATTTTTGTTTTGTAAAACTTAGCAAATTCTTGTCATAAAAAGCCAAATCACATCGACCACGATTTCATTTATTAAAGTAATAAAAGAGTGAAACTTACTTATTTTACTTAATGTTTTATTGTATCGTAGATTTGTACTTATTGAGAAACTTGATTTTATTTATTTCGCATTCTGTTCGTTTGAGCTCCTTTTTTAGTGGAATCTTTACTTCACTGAGATATTTGTTTTGTCATGTTCCCCAACTTTCGGGATAAATTAATCCTTATTTTTTTTATCTTAAAATCAGATCCATGTCTTTAAATCCAACTTTAATTCCCTATTTTGAAATTAGATCAATATAGTTTGCACTGCTTCTCACGCATACTCTCCCGTTTCCTGCAGCTGGTGCACGAACATGTGCAAAGAGTCCTGGAGAGTGAATGTCGCCCTGACAGCGCCAGGCAGAGCTTGTTAAGTCAACTCCCCGCTTCCAGACACATGATCCGGCCCTTTCTGTGGAAGGATGAGACGCTCACCGAGGACATGTTGCTGTATCCACCGCCGTTTGGCTTCAGTGGTCTTCAGAGCAAAGTAGCGGAGCTGCTAAAGCTGGTGAACGCAGCTTTTTTCTGTGCTTCAGTATCTGAGCCAAATACTTAAGCGGCACATAGTTTATGCATGTTTTTTTGATGCGAAAAAAAACAACAACAAAAACAAAAACCTGCATGTGAATATGCTGCAGTTGTACACCACAACTGGCACAGATTTTGCACATGATAACTGTAAACTTCCCTCTGCAGCTGCCAGCCTCTGACTCTGGACCCAAGCCAGACCCTGCAGGTAAATGTAAGCGGTGTGTGGTCGTGGGAAATGGAGGCATTCTCAGAGGCCTGGAGCTGGGCCCACTGATTGACCGCTTTGACACCATTATCAGGTGAGAATCTCAAATTGCAACATTTATTAACCCAGCTGATATATAATGGTCCCTTTCATTGTTCATTGTACTAGTGATGAGTAAACCCGAGCAAGCAAACAACCTACTTGACTAAACGATGCCCATTAGTGTTAAAGGTTTGACCTGAGCACCATGTGTTCTGACTTTGCACAAATATTTATGTGAGAAATCAGTCAGTTGGTGACTCTTTGTCCCTCAGGCTAAACAGAGGCCCTCTGGGAAAGTTCAGCGCTGACGTTGGAAATCGAACCAGCATCAGGATGAGTTACCCAGAGGGCACGCCTCTCAGCTGGATCGACACAGACCCGCACACTCTGTTTGTAACGGTGGTGTATAAAAGCGGAGACATCGCCTGGACCTCTGCTATGATCAACAGGCTCACTGTGGTGAGGAGTGCCGATTGATTAACTTGATTAAGACTAAACGTGATACACCTAAACGTGATACGACAGGTGTATTATTTCTAACAGTGTTTTCAGCTAAATATATCAGATCACGTCCTTGGATAAAAGCTGCCTTATTTCTTACAGTTTTTATAGATTTGCCACAAACGTCCTGGAGAAACCGTTAAATACTGAAAACTAGGCCACTTTAAAGGTGACGAATGGCTGCACATGGTCAACAAACACTCAGTGTTGAACAGTAGTAACTATATATATAAATAGCAAACAGTGCAGATCTAATGTGAATTTTGAAAACAAAAAAATCATTTAAAAAGTAAAAAATCTTGAAGTACAAACAGCCTTTAAGCATGAAAGATCATTTTAAAACCATGTGCTGACAAGAAAAACATTCTCAGATTTTGTAGATTGTAGCCACCATTTGTGGCTCACGCCTGAGTGAAGTTCATCTGGACAGGGAGCTGCACGTGGATGTGATTCATCTGTGCTTGATCAGTTTTACCACTTGATTGAGTCCCTGATTGCATCAGCGTCAGGTCAAAGGAATTTGTCCCCTGGCTCTTGTTTACTCACATGTATTCGCCTGGACTATGTAACTCTGAGCAAAACTGAGGTCTGAGGTGAAAGAAATAGTTTGTGCTTTGTGTTGCAGCCTTGGTGGGATTGGCTCTTTTTCTGGCAGAAGGTTCCAGATCAGATCCCTCTTAAAGCCAGCAGCTTCCGACTTCTAGATCCCCATGTGATCAGAGTGACTGCAGTAGACCTCCTGAAATACCCTCCACCCAGGCCACGCCTGTGGGGCTGGGACCAGGTAATAGATGGTTCACATACACAGTGAAAGGTGTGTTTTTAAAAATGTGATCAGATTGAATTCTGTTTTATACATACATCTTTTGCAAGCACGGAGGATCTGTGGAGAGAAAGAGAGACAGTGTTAAGCAGGGGCCAAAGGCAGTGCTGTGGTGGTGTGTTAAAGGGGAATGAATGGGCTTACTCGCAGAGCGAGGCTCAGGGGTAACTTGTCAGGGTTTGGGCTGGCGGGGAGTTTCTAGGGTCCAGGGGTGAGTTGGTCTGTGATGCCAGTAATGCGATTCACCCAAGAGGAGCAAACTGATGATCAGGAGAGAACAAGGTTACAGACAGGCAGATGAGAATAATACACAAAAGGTGAGCTAGCTGGATTACCACCACTGAGGTTGTATCGTCTCAGCCAATGCTAAATACTCCAGGCCTTGATTGATAAACCAGCCACAGGTGTGCACCTTGGCAACAGCCATGAAGGCAGAGACACAACCGCCTGCCCACCGGACCACCTGGAAACAGACAGACGCACACACCTGCCCCATGACACTGCCCCATGACACTAATAGAAAACAAGTTAATTAAGGCTGTGCATAAACACGTCCCTCTGGGCATGTTGCAGCACATAACAATTAACACAGTGTGTTATGTTGGAGTGACTCCCTCTTGTGTTAACTTTTGACTATTGCAGTACTACATAGATACTTTAGATAGATACTTTATTGATCCCGAAGGAAATAAATAGAATCCAAACAATGAAGGTATAAATTATATACAGGGATATAAATGAGTCTGGTTCAATATACATATACAAATGTGAAGAGACAGATGTGCAAACAATGCAGTAATGTACAGTATTAAAGTGATAATATAAGTGTGACCATTTATAGACCCCATTAGAGTTATAAAGTCTGAATTCATATTGTGTCTGTGTTCATATGGCAGGTTTAGGAGTCAGTGGAACCACTAGCATGTCTCTTAATAAATGTTTAACTGCTTTTTAATATATATTTGCAGAATGTTCCCACCCTGGGTGTGTCTGCGCTGACTTTAGCCAGCCTGCTGTGCGACGAGGTCAGCCTGGCAGGCTTTGGCTACAACCTCTCCCAGCACATCGTGCCACTGCACTACTACGACCACTTGCCCATGAGCACCATGCTGCAGCAGAATATGCACAATGTGGACAGAGAGACTGAGCTCCTGCAAAGGCTGGTTAGAGAGGGAACGATCACTGACCTGACAGGGGGGATCCACTGCTCCTTCTGCCATAGCTGAGCCGCCAAAGCATTTCACTGCAAAGCACTTCCTTTCTGATATGAAGGGTTTTATTACACATTCTGAGGCACTGGAAAGAAATGATGCTAGAGTTGTAGGATGTTTTTTAACAAAGTACTTCTTGAAGGACTGAACTTTTTTTATTTGAAATGGCCTTGAACAGCATGACATCTGGGGAATATGTGAGCTTACAGTTTGTAATAACTGTAAATTTTGTCAGTATTGCAGATTCCCTTAGTATTTAATTTGTTACAGCTAGTCGTTTTTAGTTGTGGTACGCAACAGGAAGCTTGAAAACAGTGTTATTTGATATCATGGTTGTTCTAATGTAAGCTACATTAATGTTGAAGGATTCCTAAAGAGCGCATTGAACTTACTGACGGAACTGTTTCTTCGCCCGTTCTGGAGACGCGATATCCTCTTTCAAACTGATCCAGTGTCTGGCAAACAGCACGTGTTTGTACAGCACATTTATGCTCATTTATAGTATCAGTGGAACAAAATGGATCTGTATTCAGTTGCACAGATTTGTCCAAGATGTTTAAGAGTCATTTTTATAGTGTTAATCATTCCAGTGTAATAAGGCATTGTTGGTCTGGCATCAAAATAAATCTTATTTATGATTTTTTAATTATTTCTACATCGTTGTTTTCATTATTTGCAGTGTAGTTAATAACACTTCACTTGCACATGTTTGAAAGTTTTTATGTGTCACAGTTTACAGACACCTGTCACGCTTTGCTAATAAACTCCAAGAAACATGGAAGTTTTCTGTTCTTAGCTTTTAATTTTTAATTTATGTTGATGCCTGGTTTGGTTTTTACTGAAATGCACAAAAGAAGGTGTCATCATGCAGAGTGGTTTATTTGCAAATGGATTATTATCATATTTGAGAGTTCTGAGTTATGTCATCAGTTAAGATGTGTGTGTTTTTTTTAAAGCTTTTGTTGTTCACTTATTTTCCTGCTGCCATTTGTAAGACAATGAATAATAACTTTATACAGTGAGATGACATGCTGTCATTTTATCGTGCAGATTCAAAGTGTGAAGGCCGGTGGTCGGAGTTCAGGACAGTGCAGATTAAATATTAACAATTACTTGCTTCTCATTAACTCTAAATAAGAGACGCATAGTCTCAGAAACGGGAGGGCAGTTTACACTCTGCCCTTTGTGCAGGTAATAACCACACTGGCAGGTGTGGTGTAGCCATGGGAGACCCTGCAGGTAAAATCCTGCCATGAAGTCAAAAAATGTTTTTGAATTACAGCAGCTGCTGTAATTCTGCAGCATCTGACCTTTAAAAGACGGTTTGTGCTGGAAGCAGTCGCTTTAAGCAGCTTTCAGAATCATGAGTGCAGCAGTGTTATGCACTAACGCTGTCACTATCTGCGCTTTTATTGTGAAACGTTTGTCCGGAAGTTTTAAACTTATGTAAACCCGCGGTCAGGTGTGCGCGTGGTGAGGCGCGAGAAGCCGGTGGTGCAATCAGTTGTGAAGTAACAGCAGCTCAGGTGAGTTACTAAATGTTAATTATTGCTGAACTAAACTGTAGTACGTTTGCTATTTTATACAGTATGCTGAAAAGTGTAGTAATATAGGTTAATTAATACATCATATTAAGAAGACTTATTAAAATCAATTAAGGTAAGTTAATTGGGGGTCAAGCGAAAACGCGCGAAACGTCTGCACGCGACAGAAAAACTGCGCGATTTAACTTACTAACCTGTTATTGCACGCGCACGTGCCGTTAATAATAATTGGTACCTGGTAGAACTGTTTTTAAAATACCGTGCGCGCTTGTGTGCCATCACTGCGTGGCATTTGTGTACACTGTAGTGGTGAGTGTGTTTGTGTGTGTGTTGTGGTTGTTAGGGAGGGTGTTTAGAGCCTCTTGCAGGTAAACGGAGGCATTATCCTGGCTTCCGTGCGACCGCTGTAGGGTTTCAGGGGAAAGGTGACTTGTTTCTGATTGGCTGATATTCACGCTACTTTGATTGGTTCCCGTGAATTGATCCCTTCTCACAGTAAAGAGTATGGCACAGATCACACCCAGGGGCTGCGCTCAGATTTGATAAGTGATGGTGGACTTTGAGGTAGGAAAAAAGCAGATAAAATAAAGACATGCAAAGAATAATACTAATAATGAAAGTGAAGCTGTAAACAACCGCCCCTCCACTGAGACCATTTCTCATGAGGCTTCAGTGAGCGGTGGATGGATCAGCTGAAGGGCCAGATGGATCTCTCAGGTCCTGTGTCAGGTCTTTGGTGCATTTCTTAAGGACATGGCTTTCAGATACTGTTCTGCTGTAGATAGCTTTTTTAGGCCTGCCACTTCTTTTGTTGTCCACTCATCCAGCTTGCTCAAATATTTTAAGCACGTGCTGCACACCATGGTGAGATATGAAAAATTTTGAGCTCAGTCATTTTGAGTCTTATTGACTAAAAAATAATATACTTTTAAACTCTTTGTCACACCTGTATTTCAAGGTGGTGGATTATCTGTGCTATGAACTAATGACTTGTTAATCACAGGTGGTTGTACCATCACTTTTGCATATACTGCAATGGGGTGTGTGTGTGTGTGTGTGTGTGTGTTGTGGTAGTTAGGGAAGGTGCTTTGAGTATGTGGTTTCACAGATCTGCCCCTCCTCGTTAC
>JAVDPK010002245.1:14385-26099 GCA_034780415.1 Cichlasoma orientale | reverse complement strand
AGTATTGTAGGGTCTTTACCTTACAATACAAAGCGCCTTGAGGCGACTGTTTGTTGTGAATTGGCGCTATACAAATAGAGTTGAATTGAATTGAATTGAATTGTCTTTGTGGATCTAGAGAAAGCATATGATAGGATGCCAAGAGAGTAAGTGAGATACTGCGAGGACAGCGAGACAGCAGTAAGGTGCACAGTAGGCGTGGCAGATGGGTGCCTTCTTGTTTGCAGTGGTGTAGGACACGTTGACAGAGGAGGGTGCTAGGGATAGGGTAAGATGGAGGGAGATGATCCACTGTGGTGACCCCTAAAGGGAGCAGCCGAAAGAAGAAGAATAATTAAAGCCAGATGTATAGAACCCCAGCCAATTCACTGTGAGGACCACATGCACTTTTTTTTTTTTTTTTTTTGTAATTACTAGTCTGACTCAGCAACTGTTGGATATGGAAAAACGCCCCCATCTGCCCCTCTATGGTGCAGTTCTTTCAGTTCACATCAGCCAGTTTTGAATGTACACGTTTTGGTTTCAACATTGTTTGCTGGATAGAAGCAACTGTGATTTTACTATTGCTGTTTTTCAGTGGAGAGGAACCGTGCTGTGATAGTTCACATAAACACTCGATTGATAAAGACACAGCTACTGGAAAAGCGATGACCTAAAGGAGTCTGTCTCATGACTGCAAAGATCACGCTCCAGTATCACCACAGGCAGGGTGAAGTCAGGATACACGTCCTGTTCTTTTAAATTGTACTGAAGATGCTGACATTTAAAGTGCGCTGCCTTTCTGCTTGTGTGTCTCTGCAGGGCTGAGGACTCGTAGTGGGACAGATGTTGATGGTGGCAATGTTGCCCAGACCTTCCATAAGCTGGGCTATAAGATTCAACTGTTCAATGACCAGACTGTGAATCAGATGAATAAATTAATGTTAAGTGGTAAGAAGAGTTTGAATCATTCAGGTTTACCCCTGTGTTGAGAAAAGTCCAGTTTGTCAGCTGATAGTGATGAAGTGTTGGATTTATTGTTGAATTTCTGCATGAGGTAAACACCAGCTCCATTCGCACTCAAAAAATTCAAAAATTCCAATTCTAATTCTAAGCCTTAATTATCAGGATATAATAAAAAAAAACACTTGGTCTTTACCAGATTCTAAAATGATTTAACTACAGTCCCAGATAAACAACACAACTTCCAGATCATAGTTTTCAAATCACTTCTTTGTCCCTCTCGCCTCGTCATAACCTTTGTTTTGAACTACCCAGTTTAGTATTTTGGGTAAAATGAGACATCTGCTTCGCAGCAGCAGCACAGCCCCAGATTCCTGTTAAACACCGTAGCTGATTTAAACCTGCTCAGGCTAATTTTCCTCCTGTGGCTTTCTCACTTTATACTGTTGTCCGAGTTTAATCCAATTCCCATGACAGAACTCCCAGAGATAGTCACTCATATATGCACATTTTTTTGTCCCACTGAATGCTCCAGAAACCTCTACTTTAATAGAGGTGGTTACACTTGCTGCCAATTAAACCAACTGCTGATAAGGAGGGTGGCCTTTAATAGACAGGAGCTAAAACAGAGTGTTTGACGCAGAGGGAGAAAAGAGGCACTGTTTTCTAAACCTATTCTAGTAGCCCCCCCCCCCACCCCCCAAAAATAAAATTACAAGGTTGGTATAAAAGGGTTGTTTAAAATCAGCTGGACTAATAGCTCCATCTTGTTTCCCATTTATTCTTTTGTGTTTCCAGCATCCAAAGAGGACCACAAGAACAATGCATCATTTGTATGTGTGCTGCTTAGTCACGGAGACGAGGGTGTGATATATGGCACTGATGGCCCTGAAAAGCTTGATAACCTGGTACAGTGCTTCAAAGGACGCCGCTGTAAGGGTCTGGTGGGGAAACCAAAGCTCTTCTTCATACAGGTTAGTTCATTATGCCAGTGTCGCACACTTCTGTGAGAAATCCCTCAAAATGTGTCTTCACATTCCTGCGATTCAGGCTTTACATAGCAATGTTTTAATTAGTATGTTCAGAATCTTACCTTAATTATAATTTCTTTTGCAATGTTGAAAAAAATCAGTTTAAATAATAAAAAAACCTTTAACTTTCAGACTATGTTCCCTTCCTTCAGTTTCAATACTACCTTAAAACACATGGAGCTAACACCAGGGGCATTTTAAGAGCGAGACATTAGAGAGATATTTCTTTTTCAGCCACTCTCATTTCCTCCAGAGGTTTTGCCTTTTTCCAGCCTGCTCTTCTGGTTAAATGAAGACGACACTGAAGATACTGACATTACACCATCTTCTGGTACACGCCGGTATTACACTGATACATCCAGCTCCAGTTCAACTTCAGCATAGCATTCTGTTGTTTGGTTTAGTTAATTTGGGGAGGTTGTAACTACTTTTAAACACAAGAATTTACACATCTGGTTGACACTGACAGCCTGAATGCTGCTGGTTCACCTAATCACTGAAAACACCCAAAAAAACAGCAGGAAATGTCAGTTTGTCTGAGAGAGCAGTATAGACAAGACATATAAATCTTGCATCTGATTTTTGGAACCGCTTTGAAATCTCTGCACTCCCACTCTCACTTTGCTTTACTTTGCTTGTTTATGGATACAGCAGCCCCAGCTGCCAGGAACACCCGGAAAGCCCATCAGGAAGATCTGGTATGACAAGTTCATAGAAAGAACAAAAGTTGTTGAAAACTCCACAACCAGCTGGTACTGCCGGTTCCATAAACAAGTCGGACAGCAGGATTCAGGCTGTTACAACACACCTCTGCAGTATTCAAAGTCAAAGTCTGGGACAGTGCCTTTGGATTGGCAAACTGGAGTGGTAATCCTCCTTGGAGAGCATGTTCCAACTTTGGAGGGATAACTTCTCAGCCTTCCTGTGAAGGTCTGTGCCAGAATACTGGAACAATGCAGTTTTTCACCCTGGTCATGGAACGCTGGACCAGCTCTTTATCCTCTCAAGGATATTTGGGGTATGTGGGAGTTAGCTCATCAAGTGTTTTGCAGACTTGGAGAAGGCAAATGGCCACGTTCCTCGGGGTATCCTATCAAGGCTGCTTCAGGAGTATGGGGCATGTTTTTGTGGGTTATTTGGGCCCTGTACAATCTTAGTGAGTGCTTCTTGGGAACACCAAGGCAATCCCAACCACCTTACCTTACCCAACCACCGTGAGGGGGTGGCTGGGTAAGGGAGGTCTGGGCATCTCTCTTTAGATTGCTGACCCTATGATCGAGACGTGGATAAGTGACAGAAAATGACTGAAAGGATGGATGAAATTTATTAAAAAAAAAGTACATTCAAGCAGTTTTTTATCAGATTTGATTGGTGAATTCATACATAGTTTTTTAATGTACCAGTGACCACTGAAATTCTAATAACTGCGCAACCAGGTTTCCTGAGGTGTTTCGAGAAGACTGCTAAGTGGAGAGATGAGCTTCAAGATGGACTATGGTAATATCTACCTGTCCTTCCTTTTTAGGCATGCCGTGGTTCAACACTGGATGGCGGAGTCATCGAAGTCGACGCTGTAACAGAGCAAAGGTCTGAGAAGATTCCTGTGGAGGCGGACTTCTTATATGCCTATTCTACTGCTCCAGGTAAAACAATGCTTTCTGTTCTCTTAACAGACCACGTTTGGCTAAAGAGTGGACTCAAAAGGCACGCTTTATTTTAAAGATGATGGCATACAAAAAGACAAGAAAAGGTTAAATAATACACACACACACACACACACACACACACACACACACACACACACACACACACACACACACACACACACACACACAGGGTAAACAGGGGTGAGACACAGCTGGAGGACAGGAGAAACTAATTAGGATAATGACACAGGAGAAGTAAAACTAACAAAACACAGGAGACAAATGACTACCAAAATAAAACAGGAAGTGAGAAACGATAACTGAAACAGGCAGACGCAGAGACCAGAACAGAAAGAATAACACCGAAGAACCACACAGAATAAGCTCTAACTACTAACAGAGAACATATGAGAACATAAGAGGAGCAGAATACTAATGAAAGCAACAGACTTGCACAATAAACATTAAGAACCAGAAACCCTGAAGAAAAAAAAATCAAAACCCAAACAATAAACACAACTCCTAAATTTGAAAAACTAACAAAATCCATGGTCTAAGCCCAGGACTATGGCAGACTGGCCATTTTAGTAGTGGTATGTGATACTGCACATTTTTGGCATCCCATACTAAGTAAATACAGAGCCAGGATTGCCAATACCAAGTAATTGTAACTTATAAAGGCATCTCATGTAGGGGAGAGCAGCGTGTCATGATTTATGAGATGTTTTATGAGTGTGCCTGCATGAGAGGAGCACTGTCTGCACAGGCATGTCTCCTTTCTGATGAACAGGAGCGGCGTACTGAACTTAGAGGAGATATTTGGATCACTCTGCCCAGCACTGCATTTTAAGGTGGTGTCCTGCCATCAGGAACTGACAGACTGTAGGGTGGCGCTTTGGAAAACAAGCATCAACTTTTCTGTCTTTTTCATTTCCTGTCCATGTCCCCCTTTTCTCGCTCCTCTTTCCCCCCCAACCCCACTCCGGTTCTCTCCCTCCACCATAGGGAATCACAGGGAATTGTCAAATTGTTGGCGTTCCCACTGACAAAGTGAACATAGAAGTGAATTAAAGAGATGGCTCCCATGGATCAGCCTCTTTTCACAGTCACCAATCCGGCTACTTTATTAGTGTCAGGACTGCGTATTATAGATTGTGAGCTGTCACCTCTGTGTTGCTGCTGCCATATTTTCTAACCCTGTCAACTGTCCTGCAGGCTACTACTCATGGAGAAACACAGCCAATGGCTCCTGGTTCATACAGATGTTGTGTGAGATGTTGCAGCGCTATAGTGGAAAGCTGGAGCTGATGCAGATCATGACCCGGGTCAACTACGGTGTGTCACGGTACTTTGAGTCCTCCTCCGACTCAACTGAATTTAATCACAAGAAGCAGATCCCCTGTATCGTCTCCATGCTGACCAAAGACTTTTACTTTCTTGCCTAGATTTACAGTCTTGTATCTAAATGTTCTTTGTTCTCTGACCAAATGCAAAGTCTTGTGGTGTGCCACAGGCGATGCAAAGCAGGATGACAATGATTAAAAGGGAACAAATCAGTGAGATTTCTGTTCACTCTGAGTCATTTTTATTGGTTTTATTGTTGGATCGGTTTATCTTTTATATTAACAATATTTTGTACAACAATAAAAAAAAAAACTTAACAGTGTTGTGTCAGTTTCCATCAAAGCTTACTTCCATCCTTTGTCATGTGATCGTGCTGCAGAGCTGCTGCAGGTCTGAAACTTCCTGTGTTACTACTGCTATCACCTGTGCTCACCTCTAACTAGGTGTGAGCTGTGTCGGGAGAATCTGGTCGTGACTCTGTCCAAAGATGTTCTCACGTGGAGATAGTTTGCACCTGACATTCTGTCTGTGCAGCCTGGTTAACATGTATAGGAGGCAGGTCCCATGACTCCAACTCACTGCAAACATTTGGGTTCTTAAATGCACCACCATCAGGTAATGACTAGAAGCAGCTTTATATAGCTTCAACGACCTGTGTTAGATACTGAATGGCCTCTGTTTCGGGCTTTTTAATTCCAAAAGGCAAAAAAGGAAAAGAGGACCTGCTGAGTGAAGTGCCATTTTTATACATAGTTCCCCATTTTCAGAGACTCAAAAGTAATTAGCTGACAGGCAGTTTCATGGCCAGTTGAGGCCTGTTCCCTTGTTATTCCACGACAAGTGAAATGGATAAAACATCTGGATAAAAGTGTTGAAATTGTATTTGGTAGATGTTTACTGGAACTCTCAATATGAGGTTCAAAAACATGTTGATGCACGAGAGGAAGGCAATCATTACCTTGGGAAAAAAAACTATGACACATAGCAAAAACTTGTGCAGCAGCCAAATCAACAATCTGGAACATTCTTAAAAAGAGTATACTGACACTGGCCAGTAGCTCAGCAACACCCAAAGACCTACAAGATCACAGAAGACAACTAAAGTGGATGATCGCTAATTCTTCACTTGGTTAAGAAAAACAGCTTCACAACCCCAAGAATGTTAGATAGAAAGCACTTAAATGTAGAAAAAAGTGTTGCTGTATAAAGCACTTTGAGAGCTCGAGTAGAGTAGAAACGTGCTATAAGAACCAGTCTATGTACCATTTATATAACAAGGTGCAGACCACTGTTTACACACAAGAACAAGAAGGCCAGATTAGGCTTTGTCAGAAAACATCTGAAAGAGTCTGCTCAGATCTGAAAAAACCTCTCTGGACAGATGAAACCAAGACTAATGTGTAGCCTACCAGAATGATGGGAAGAGAAGAGCACGGAGAAGGAAAAGAACAGCTCATGATCCCAAGCACACTAACATGGTGGAGGTAAGGTCAGTGCATGGGCATGTATGGCTGCCAGTGGAGCCAGGTCACTAGTATTTATAGTGATGATGTGACTGCTGATAGAAGCAGCGGGATGAATTCTGAATTGTTCAGGGCTCAGCAGGGCAGAGCTTCACGGCACAAATGGATAGCGACCCACGGCATTCTGCAAAAACAACCCAAGAGTTTCTCAGGGCAAAGAAACGGGATACTCTTGGAAAAGTCAGTCACCTGATGTCAATCCAGTAGAGCAGCTTTTCAGTTACGGACGACAAAACTGAAAGCAGAAACAAGCAGATAGTGAAGGCGGCTGCAGTAAAGGTCTGACAGAACATCTCAAAGGAGGGACTGCAACAATTGGTCATGTCTATAAGTTCTTGACTTCAGGCAGTCATCCAAGTATTAAAAACAATCCTTTTGAAGCTCATATTGAGAGCTCCAGCGAACATCTACCAAATACAAGTTCAATACTTTGATCTCCAGATGTTTCATCTGTTTCATTTGTCATGGAATTACAAGGGAACAGGCCTCAGCTGGCCATGAAACTGCTTGTTAGCTTCCAATTACTGCTGAGCCTCTGAAAACGAGGGACGATGTATAAAAATGGCTGTAATTTCTAAGCATGCAATGCAATACACCTCAATTAAAGTCTGCACTTCAGTCACATCTTGATTGTCTGATCCATTGTGGGAGCGTACAGAGGCAACATCACAAAAACTGTCAACGCCCAAATACTTATAGACCATATAACAGGCTAAGTGTCTTGAATAGGCTGGATTAATAAAAACAATAGACAATAGTGTGAACATGCAACCACTAGAGGAGGCCAGAGAAACATAATGCGATCCTCAGAGGCCTTTAATGAATCAGCAGTCCCGTCAGAGGCTCCAGGAACTGAAACTGTGACCCGGTTTAACCCTCGATGCGCAGATCAGACAATGTGGAAGTGTAATTTTGAAGACGAGAAAAGAAATAAGACTTTCTGTTTAGACAGTAAGGCCGCATATTTGACTTTTACTTGCGCTCTTGGCATATCCTCTTTTTTTTTATTATTATTCCGTTTTTCTTTTTACTCATCTATAAGGCAGCTTCTGTGTGGGGCACATGAGGCTTGCTGTTAAATAGAAACTCCTTGTACTGTATAGGTTACCCCTCCCCAGCCTTAGCTGTGTGTGTGTCAGAGAGATAACCCTGACTCTGTGCAGAGCTGGCACACAGATCTGGGACACAGTTTCCATTTGTTCAGGATCAAGTGTGTGCAGGCTGGAGCTTTCCAGACATCATATTTTCTGTTCCCCCCTTTTTTCTCCAAAGCTATTTTCTCTTTGGTGTAAACAGAAACAGTGTGAGTGAGTCACCGGCAGCAGAAACGACACCAAATGTAATGATTATAAATTGATGCAAATTTGTATTTAATTGTGAACATGCTAGTGGAAGCTTTATCTTCAGGTTTTGATTAAAATGACATATGCATACACGGGCTGCATTGGCCTTGCACACATTTTAATCTGAAACTGCGCGCAGTTCAGTTTCGATTCTTCTTTAAAAAGAACTGATGGGATATTTGCGTGCAGTACCGCAAACTGTAGCTTTTGAAACTCATCGTCACAGCTACACACTTACAGGGAGAAACATGAAAATGCGCCCTTTCCACAGAACTGCAGGTGTTCTGTTGTCAAATCTCTCAAACGCTTGTGAGAAGTTTCTAGTTTCGTTTCCAACTGCAGCGGCGGAGAAAGAGGAGGATGCACCGGGGGAGACGTGGGGGCGACGGAGGGACAGAAAGATAGAGGAAGTGAAAATGAAATTCAGCTCAAAGGTCGTCTATGTTTTCAGGAGACAAGATTCCGAAAGAGGCGCTTATTTCCCCCGCGCGTTCCTTCGACCTGTTCACATATATTTAAATAGGTATTTGCTGCCGTTGGCTAGGGCACTAGCATCTTCAGCCAGGCACTGAACTACTCATGTGCGGTCTGCCGGATAAATACCCCAGGAAGTAAAGAAAAGCTCCGAGCATCCAGGCTGGTCTTGAATGGCGGAGTGAGACCTCTTCGCTTCAGTTTGGTTTTTTTTCCTTGTGTGCGCGCACGCGAGACTTCACGACGCTCGAGACCGACGCAAAGCGAGAGCACGAGAGCAGGAGGGGGATTTCCAGCTCTGGCCCCCCACTTCCCGAAGCTGCCGTTGTTTTGCTTTCGGTCTGAATGCAGAAACAGAAATAAACGACGACCACACTTTCCCTTTTCCACTTAAAACCTCGAGCGCGGTAACCTGCCCATCTTTGGCCGCTCTTGATATTCCGACAGCGGGACTGCGGAGCCAGAGGCCGTCCAAACCTAACAGGTAACATTTGATTTCCGCATATTAACGCCGCTGCCTTGCGCTGCCCCTGCCACACCGACTTCCTACAGGGCGACATGACGGATCCCTAGCTCAAGTGAAAGTAGTTGTGCAGTTCGTCTCCGCGTTTGATGACTCGGTATGGGATTTATTTTCACTTTTGAATTTGTTGTTTTGGTTTAGCTCGGTGGCAGACGGTAGACAAACACAGAGCGATAAACTTCTGACTTGACCCACGCTGCCTCATCAAACTTGACTCCAGAATAAACATGTTACTAACGATGCAAAGTCAGCGGTAATGCGGCTGTTTATCTGGGATTTGTTAATATTTGCTAGCGTCCTCCTGCTGCAACATACATTCGTTTAAGTTGACAATTTTAACAGGATTGAACCGGGTTGTAATTGTGTGTTAACAGCGTTATTATGTACGTAGCAGTGGGACTGAGGAGCAAACAGTATTCAGGTCTCAGTGCGTTTCATTCACATTGGAGAACTGTAAGCGTTATTACTTGAACTCCCATTACAGGTCATTTATTATGTTTAGGAGTATAAAAATAAATGTGGTGTACACTGAATAAATAATAAAAATACTACTGAGGTTATAACATTCATAAATATTACATTTATAAATATTTTCAAACGTGTAAACTCTTTTTCCACCTTATCATAACTATCAGTAATGTTCCTCATTGTGCAGTTAGTGAAAACAAGAAATTGATACATACTGTGATAACAAGTGTGTTGGTCTGAAATCAGTTTAGGTTAAGTTCATGATTTAAATACATTCATTTGAACCCTAAAGTTCAATTATGATGCTTTCCTTGTTCCACCAATCAAACATCTGGTTTTTAAAACAGAGGTGGGGTGGGCAACAATTTTTTTCTCGACTTACACACAATCTGCCAGGGGCCACACACTGAAAAAACTGAACGGAAACATGAGGCACATAGTGCTGAGTTAAGTCAAAATACATCTGGGTCCCCTTTTCTGAAACCAAGAGCTATCTGTTAGGTATTGTTTTCTGTCAGTATCATGTGCTCTGACATAAAACTTAAACGCTTAAAAAATATATTTAATGTTAGAGTGCATGAATCTGAATGAAGAAAATATGAATATCCACAGATATAATTTAAGAACAAATAAATGCTCATATTTGTGAATATGAATGTGCTGTTGTTACAGACCTGTATCACTAAATGAGTTTACTGTTTATGAACTAACACACAGCGTCATTTATGAATAAATGAACTCATTATTGCTCCTGTGACTGTAACTAACCTGTGAGAATGATTTATGACTGATGCTGTGTGTCATTCGGTCTGATGGGAGCGGCTGAGGTTGCCGCCACCCTTCGGGAGACCACCAAAGTCTGGTGTCATGTTTGTCTGCTTGTTAAACACTCAGCACAGTTTGTTTGCACACACCAGTGCAGCGCCCCCTGTTGCGATTGTGTTAACTAACAGTATGTGTTTGCTGAAGTCATTTGCCTTGAGATTTGTCATTAGTATTTGCACGGTTTGTTTAGTTTTCCTTTTAGAGCACCAGTGGCTGGATTGAAATGGTATGTGGGCCTGTGTGTGGCATTTGTGCTGTACAGTGTGTACCTTTTTAAACTTGTATTTCCCCATAGTGATTTTCTGATCTTGTACTGAGCAGCGAGCCAAGTGCAGCTGAAAAGTTCAACCTTGTTTGATATTTTGGATTTTATGCTGTGCAGTTTCACCCTGTTTGACCTTTTGGGGAGGCGCTGTGCTGGCAGGGAGTGCTGGCCCTACCGGACTTTGATCACATTTGTGTGCAGAGATCATCACCCTGCCCTTAAATCAAATGTAGCGTGGTGGGCTGGCTAAAGTTTTCTGTGATGGTTTTGCACTCGGCACACTGTGTTTGTTTTCTTCTAGGTGTTCGTTTCCTGGTGTCCTCTTGCTCCAAAGTGTTTGATTTAAGGTGTCATTTCCTCAAACAAACAGTATGAGGCCGTGGATAGGGGTGGCCCACAGCTACCACCATGAGCTGACTTTTTTATTTATGAACAGTGTTTTATGGCTTCTGTACTTTACAGTACATATTAAAGAGCCAAACCAGGCCAAGAGTTTTATCTTTACAACCACACACAAATCTGATTCAACTGTGTTCTTTAGTTTGCTCAGAAAAAATGACTATGTATGAGAAAGAACATTCGAGGGGGCCCATTGTGCTTGTTTCCTCCTCCACTTGAGTAGATTTGGATGATTCACAGTTCAGTTTGTCGTGTGTAAAACAAGCGGTTTTGGTTCTTCTTGCCACAGTGACTGCCACAGTAGACCACATGTTTGAGCATTTGTAATTTGCCTCTTTTATTAAGTCACCACAATATGCTATAATGATTGTAGCGCATGCATGTCTGTATGTTCCCCATCTCCTCCTAAATGAGTGGACCTTGATGAAACTTTGCATGTACATTGCCTGAGAGTGTCAGCATCAGTGGCTTATACAAATAACCGTAAATATTTGGACATTTTGCAGTTCAGTTGAACACCGAATGGGAAGTCAGATTAGAATGGTGTGTCACAATGTAGTGTGTCATAGCATCATATGATGACGGTAGCGTATGTATGTTTGTGTGATTCCTGTGGGTTTGCTAGTATGCTACTGTATAATGTAGAAAAAAATCTGAATAGTTCAGTTTGAATCAAAGTCCTCACGCCAGTGGTCACACATTCCGATGTTGCAGTCTAGAACAATTGTGTGTCTCTGTGTTTGTGACTTCACAGACCACAATGCCAGTAGAGAGGATGAGGATGAGGCCCTGGTTGGAGGAGCAGATCGAATCCTGTCAGATTCCCGGACTGAAATGGGTTAACAAAGTGAGAATCATCTTACACACACACACACACACACACACACACACACACACACACACACACACACACACACACACACACACACAC
>JAVDPK010002244.1:307183-332562 GCA_034780415.1 Cichlasoma orientale | reverse complement strand
AAGTGCTTGCTCATAGGGGGTCGTTTTGACTGTTGGGTTTTCTTTGCAGTATTGTAGGGTCTTTACCTTACAATACAGGCGACTGTTTGTTGTGAATTGGCGCTATACAAATAAAGTTGAATTGAATTGAATTGAATTGAATGTCAACACAGACCGAACAGCCAAAAGCTTGGCTTTCAGCAGATACACTGTATCAAAAGCAGTGATGAGCAGCCTCCGTTTCTATCTGCAGGCTATCTGAATCTGCAGTAGAACTGCTGTGACTACAATATTTTACTGTGAAGTGGTCTTTGCCGTCAACTTTGTGTTAATAGTAAAGCTCTCGTGTGTACCCTCGGATAGGAGGGAATCCTAGGATAGGAATTTGTGTGTGAGCATGTAGCCAATGACGTACTGTATTTTTATGAATAAGGACCCTAACTCTGTTGATACCATGTAGCAGCTAGCTGGCTAACTTTGGCTTCCTCCCTTGTGAGGGCCGCTGCAGTGCAAAGAGCAGTGTCACACTACATCAGTTCTTCTTTTTCCTTATGTGGAGTTTGCGTTAGAGTCGTTTACTGACTGCTGGTAATTACTATACTCCATTTCTAGGCTAACATTAGCTAGTGTAACAGACTGTTGGTGCTATTGGGGAGCAGAAGAGAGGCACTGTAGAAAAACAATCAGGAGAGAGCAAAAAAAAATCCATCCCTTAATACTCAGATTGAGTAGATTCAGTCGTCACACCAGAAGAAGTTAAATGACTGGGCCAAAGTGATTTTTTTATGCAACGAAAGATTTATGTTATTATTCATGTGCTAAAAGACTTGCACCGATTGATGCATGTATTTGCTGCATATTTTAATTATGAAACTTAAACTTTTTTCAGTTAGTAGTAATCAGTTGTGACCCAATAATGACAAAGTAATTTTATAAGACACATTACCCTACAATTACACATTAAAATTCATATATAAATGGTCCAAGGCCTTAGCAAAATAAAGTCATGCTCCTCGCTGCAGAATTCTGGTCCTCCAGAAAAGTTTTGTTAGGATTGGAAGCTGTTCAGAGTCAAGACTCTTACTATTTGACATCAGTATTTATCAAATGTATGTCTTTATTTACAGTGCTGTGAAAAAGTATTTGCCTCCTTTCTGATGGCTTCGTTTTTGCATATTAGGAGGAAGTGTGATGGTATGGGGGTGCTTTGCTGGTGACACTTTTTTGGCAATTTATTCAAAGTCCAAGGCACACTTAACCTCAAGAAAGAGGGTGATGGAGTGTTGCGTCAGATGACCTGGCCTCCACAATCACCTGATCTAAACCCAACTGAGATGGTTTGGGATGAGTTGGACCACAGAGTGAAGGCAAAGCAGCCAACAAGTGCTCAGCACCTCTGGGAACTCCTTCAAGAGTGTTGGAAAACCATTTCAGGTGATTACCTCATGAAGCTGAAAGAATGTCAAGAGCGTGCAAAGCTGTAATCAAAGCAAAAGGTGCCGACTTTGAAGAATCCAAAATCGAAAACATATTTTGGTTTGTTTAACACTTTAAGGTTTGCTACATGTTTCCTTATGTGTTCCTTCATAGTCTGGATGACTTCGGTATTTATTTACAAAGTAGGAAAAATAATTACATTTAATTTCAGGTTACTGGGACATAAAAAACTGCATGTATGGAATCATCAAAAAACAAACAAATATATAAAATAAAGTTGTAAACAGTCACCTTATCACCTTATAAGTTATTCTTGTAGCACTGTCTCTGCTGTTACAGAATTCTACCACAGAGTTCCTTTCAGGAATCTTTGTGTGAAACGTCTCCATCTCAAAATGTTTCTGAGATGGAATTCCAAGAATAATGAAAATTTCCTTTCACAGCATCTCGCACTTCTGAGTTAAGTCCTTCTCGGAAGCAAGATGAAATGACTTGTGACACACTCCTTCTGCACTCAGTGAGCACATTTTCAGAGTAAGAAAAGACTTGTCATATAAAGTTGCAGAAGCTCAGAAGGTTAGGGCAACCTTAAATGCATTTGTGGAAATTACTAAACAGAACTTTCAGTGTCCAGCTCCTGTCATCTGCAGGTGTGGAACTGTTTGAGAATTAGCTGAAGCAGGGGACTCGGTTTTTCTGGGTCCACAAAGTAACGCTCATTGGGTCAAGTGTGGCAGAGGATTCTACTTCTGCTCTGTTTTTCTCTTTAAACAGGGCGTGATTTTGCAAGCAACTGCAACGGTGCAGCCACAAAAGGGAAGCCTGGTTTCTTGTGTTGTTGATGTCAGCTTAACAACAGTCATTCAAGTTCCTGTTGAAAGTACGCTTTTCTTTCTTCGGCAGTTGCCTGTATCTATGAACTCTCATTTGGTGTGCAGGGTGCCAAAGTACTGTCGTAGTACCATTTTCTAAATTGACGGCTATTTGGAGGTCCATGTTCTTTGACAGCAGAAGAACTGACAATATCTTAGTCCCCATGAGGGCACAGAATCTAAAGCAGAGCTTGGATATTGTCCCAACAGCCCTGCAGCCACCATCCTTCTGTCTACTGGAAATAATCGAGTTTTCAATAAGACTTTAAAGGATTTCAGAATAATCAGCACTGTGGCAGGCTTGTCCAGTGTTGTTCGAGCAAACCTTTCAGTGAGCTTCCATGATATTGGTCGGTGTTCGTGTAACCTAGACAGGTCATTACATATACAGAATAAATCCTCAAAAACTCTCTTACAGGATATAGTGTAATTGGTGGTTAGAGCAGAGAAAATGAAAGTTTTTTTTTAACTGGCCCCAAAGGAGTCTGAACCACCAAGTTTCCTGACATAAGAGAGGGCCTTGTCATAAACTTGGCAGAGTACTTTGTCTGTCTTCAGGCCAGCTTCTCTTAGTTCTGAAAGAAGTATCTGTGTGAGACTTTTTGCATCTCCCAAGGCGGCTGCGGTTATTGTCAAGAATCTCTCTTTTATGATCTAGCTTTCATCAGCAAAACACAGCGCAAAAGAAATATTGTCACAGCTCATTGGGTTTTGGGCTCCATTCGTCTTGATTGTGTATAAAGAGATTCCTGAATGCCATTGCTTTGCTAGGTTGCAGTTTGGGGATAAGCACGGGCACTTTTTGACAGTTCTGGGGATTTTGAAGGATATATAATCTTCTACAAGAGTGTGTCAAATCCTGCATTCAAATGACTCTCTATTGAAAGGCAAATGATTAACATGACAGTAGAGCCCTATCAGATGATCTTTGTGCGTAGATAAGTGCGATTTTGCGACCATTGGACACCACCCATAATGCATGGTGTGATTACGCTGTAAAAAATAGAACTCAGAAGCAACCAGCAGTTAATATTTAGAATACCAAGTATTGTACATGAGATGTAACTCACAACTGTTCTCAGTGCTAACTGGTCTTGCTCCAGCCTTTCGGTTCCCAGCAACCTAACTTCACAGTACCGCGTGACAGAGCCCTCCTTACCCTTATCCAAACCTACATATAAAAGCCATCCTGTTTTGCCAGATAAATGCTTTCAATCAGAAATAGCACCAACAGGATGTTGTGTTTGCATTAGCAGTGCCTTAATCCAGCTCCCAGATAGCGTAAAGTGAGTGAACACTGAGGTGTATGAGATAAAACTACACAGGATTACATGCATGCATTGTTTTCCTGTGAATCCCTCATGCATATGGAGGCAGGCTGAGTTTGTCTGGGGGCTGGCAGACTCCGTACAAAATTCTGCTACAACTTTAACTGCCTGCTCTGCTGCAGGTTTGAAGTAACAGCTGCTTTTAAAATCCATTAAATCTCGCAGGGACACTAATGAATGTAATCCATCACTTTCAATATCAATGCATTAGCACAAAAATCAATTGGAGCTAATCATTGTGTATACTGTGATCATTCTACGCATTTTCCATCAGCGCACACTGTTACATTGGTGGCAGCAGGGAAGTTAAATAAGGACTGAGGGCACAGTCGGGTGGGGCGGGGGTGATGCCTGCTGGAGACATAATTATCTGTTCCCAGCTCTGGTACAGTGGATCCACCTTGTTTCACTGTGGCGTTATAAAGTGGTGTTAGTAGAAAGTACAATACAGGTGTTGTATACCATGATGGATTATATCAGTCAAGGCAGCCTTGTGTCTCTAAGTTGCTTTTTAATTGGTTTTGAGAACAATGGAAGTCCAATGCTTCCAGCAGACAATGAGTCACGCCTGGACAAATTGAAGCTCAGGCTGGTGGCAAATATCTGTTAGTTCAGGCTGTTCATTAAAATAATAGGGATAGCTCCTAAAAGGATCTAAAAGAAAAGCACAGGTGTACTGCGCATTTGCTTTCTTTTGTGTGAAAGGTGGCTGACTCTGGACACTGAAGCTTCCTTGGCTTATTTGTTTTGGTTTTATGGCTCACAGCATTACAAGATTCCAACCAGGCTCACTCAATCAGCAGTGCCTTTAGCAGCCAATTAGGCTATAAAGCAGCTGGTGGATTGGTGACACAGTAGTGCATTAGTTTGCAGTGTCACCATACAGCAAGGAGGTCCTGGATTCACCAGTGGTCCCTTCTGTGCGGAGTTTGCATGGTCTCACTGTGCCTGCATGGGTTCTCTCTGGGTACTCCACCTTCCTCCCACAGCCCTAAACCATGCTTGTTAGGTTAATTGGTGATTCTAAATTGTCTGTAGGTGTGAACGGGAGCGTGAATGCTTGTATGCCATCCTGTGTTTGCCCCGCCATGGACTGGTGACTCATTCAGTTTTCTCCCCTAATTTAATCTCAAATTCAATGTAATCTGTTAAAAGCGCAGCCTGATTTTCAAATAAGAGGAGCCCCTGTAAAGATTTATAGTTTGCAAAATGTTGTATGTGTGAATCATTGAAGCATTAATACAACAACAACAAAAAAAAGTCTCCAGTCACTGGCACACACCATGAAAGTGGTAGTAAACAAGAAGAAAGAAGATAAAGACACAAAATGGGCTTTTTACTGCATTTGATGCACTTTTGTCGATCTTATTTACACTCCCCTTTGGTATATGTTCCTTTCAATGACCCATTTAAAGTGACACCACAATGGAAGAAATCTCATCTGAGCAGATGAAATATTTTCCTATAGTAAAATGCATGGAGAGATATCACTGTTATTTGTTGGGCTCTGTTTTCAGTAGTGATGTTACTTCTTTTGTAGTTTACTCATCAGAATCGACATGTTAGGAAGGAAACATTAGAAGAAGAGAGACTTCATCTTTCTCTTTGAAATGTGTATCCCTGAGGTTTCTGTTCAGCTAATAAAGCAAATTGCTACAGCACAAAACAGATCAAGCACAGACTTCCAGCAGCAGAAAGGTTTTTAACTTTTAAATCATTCTTGCCTAAAATATTTGGTTCCGTGAATAGAAAATGTGACACAGCTGAAGAAAATAAGACAGTAATGTTTTATTTTTTTATTTTTTTTGTGTTTGGTAACATCACATCTAGATGATTTCTTCTATTGGGAAAATACAGACAATGAATAACAGGAAACTGTTTTAAAAATGTGTTTCATGTCCAGTCTGAGTGGATATTTCAACACACAGTTATCCTGCAGCGGACTGGTGACCTGTCCAGGGTGTACCCTGCGGATGGATGGATGGATGGATGGATGGATGGATGGATGGATGGATGGATGGATGGATGGATGGATGGATGGATGGGGATCTCCTGGTCAAGCTTGGCACTATAATCATCAACACCCAAAGTAGAACAACAACAAGCTTTAAATCAAAAAGTTTGCAGATGTGTGACATGGCATCAATCTCAGATTTCAGGTTAATGACTGGAAGAGTTTTTGCTCCTCCCACATTTCTTCAGTTTTGATGTGCCATGAGTTTTGGTACACCAGCGTTCAGCTGCTATAGAAAGACATTTTGATGTATGGTCAGGACTGCTCAATTAAATAAAGAGAGACAGTAGTCAATCTTTCCATCACATTATTAAAAAACATCAATCTGGCAAATCTGAAACTTTGAAAGTGCAGTTGCAAAACAATTTAAATGCTGTGATAAAACTAGAACTTCAGGAAACCTTCCCTCTGCTGCAGTGGAGAAGTTCAGAACATTTATCAGCCTCAGAATTACCATAGAGACAAGAACAAGCAGCTGATCCCCTCCTTCAACAATCAAGGATGTCATATTTCCATTTTCTCCAAGTAACCTTTTAACTTATTACCATAAACATGAAATGATTAACAATGTTGTTCTAAGACTGCCATCAAGTTTATCTCCAACCTTTTTGTAAATATGAGGGCCAGTTCAGCCAAACTAGACCAGCTGGTTATGTGGTGAGAATGACAGACCCCAGAATCACCTCGCTTAATGTCATGCTTTTAAACATAATATAGGAACTGGTAGTTATATGGTGCCTTTCTACTCAGTTTGAGCACTGAAAGCGCTTCTACTGCAAGCCGCATTCACCCAGTCACACACACATACAATACTTTTATCTATATCTAAGCTCTACACTCACACTGATGGATGAATTGGGTGCAACTCAGAGCCAAGGATACTTTGACACATGGATAAGAGTCAGGGATCGATCCACTGAACTTTCAATTGCTAGTCAGCCCGCTCTACTACCTGAGCCACAGCACTCCTAACAGTCATAATATATGACTGTTAGAAGAGCTTTTGAAGAAAAAAAAGAAAAAAAAAGAAGAGCTTTTGAAGTCATACAAAATGAACAAGCTAATTTTTTTGTCACAAAACAAGTGTAGATGTTGTGTAATTGCTGGAAGCTAGCTTAGCTGGTGCCATTGTCGCACTGTGAAACAATAAAGTGGTAGCAATCTGTCAGTGGTATAATCCTGCTTTCTATTCATTATTAACTCCAAGTCAGGCCAGCCAGCTGTTTTCTGCTGCTTATCTGGATTTGGGTTGCAGGAGCAGCAGTCTAAGGCCCCGTTTACACGAGAACGTGTTCAGTGGAAACGGTGTCATTTTACCGTTTTCGTTTACAAAAAGTAACACTTTCTGACAGAAACATTTCAACAACGATCTCCGTTTACATGGAAATGCAAGACCTTGAAAATGCGTGCCAGTACCCCCGGTTTCAAAAAGGAACATCTTCACCTGTTGTGTCTTGTCAAACTGTAGGTTGTCTCTTGAAAAAATCCAGAGACCACCAAACTGACAACCCTCCATCTCTCTGCTTTGCCTAGAAATACTGTCAATAAAAATTAGGAATAAAACCTTTGACAAGAGGCAGCCCTGATTGAATTTGACATCCGCCCACCTGACTTATTTCTGACAATACAAAACAAGTTTTCAGTATAGCTGTAGAGGGACAGAATTGCCCATAACTACAGGCCAGATAACCCATGCTCCAGAAGCACGCCCCACAGAGCACCGGTCAAATGCCTTCTCCAAGTCCACAAATTACATGCAGCCTGGGTGGTCAAACTCCCACGCACCCTTGAATAGCCAAAAGAGGTTGAAGAGCTGGTCCAGTGTTCTACAACTGGGATTAAAACCAAATGTTTCCTCCTGAATCTGAGGTTTGACTAATGGACAGACTCTTTTCTGCAGTACTCTGGCATTCCCTGACCTTCCAAGGGAGACTGGGGAGCACAATCGCCCCTGAAACTGAGGGGGATCGCCAACTAAAGCGATATTGATGAGGCATAAAGTGATTTGACAGGTGTGTGCATGCCCTTGGTTTTTAAACCTCCACATTCTTTAGTGAGAATAGATGAGACTTTGTGTGGAGACTGTTTCTTATCCCATCTACACCCAAGCACACATGTGAGGTTTTGATTTAGGGGCTGTCAGTGACTCTTGAATATGAATCTTACATGTGTTCTGAAGGAGTGCCAAGATTGTTTACAGGTGTAAACAGTGGAGTTGAGTCTGTATTTTCAGTTGTGATGGTTTTGCAAACTGCCAGGAAGCTTAGTTCCCATCCCCACCTAAGATGTAGGTGGTGAAATGTTTAAGAAGTCCCAGATTTAGGAAGTAAATGACACTTTCTGATGGCACGGTGCGTGCCTAAATCTCATTTCGTTTTCTGCAGCAGGGAGGAAAAATAAGTTTCTGTCAAATCCAAACATAAAAAGAGATGATGCAGAAGAGGTTAGATTCTGGTTAAATCTTTCAATCTCTCTGTTAAAATCCCTGGTGTAGACACCCACTCATGCATCCACCCGCTGCCACAGTGACACAGAGGAGCTCCAAGAGACATGTACTTCAATTCAATTAAGAGCAAATTAAAATAAAACAATCTGAGAAGATGAAATTTCACAAGTGATCTTTGCTGTGGGTCACAAAGAGAGCTGCATGGTGAGGATTGAGCTCTGGGAGCGAGGGGCATGCTGGGGCCCTGCGCTGTCTCCTCTGCCACCACCTGGGTCTCTGTCTAATTAATAGTGTATGTATTCTGGGAATGAACAGAGTGAGACGGGGAGAGAGGAACAGAGACAGAAAATTAATAACTTGTGTACTTAGGGATTGAAGCAAAGGATGGAGAAAGAGGGTGAAAGAAAGGCGTTGTCCTCCTTTTTTTAGACATGCATGATGTCATGGTGGTGTCACTGTAGTTAGTCAAATGGAGCAAAAAAAGCAGGATTTTTTTCATCTTTATGTTTGTGGCAGAGATTGGTAGAAAAAGAGCCAAAACCAGGAAGATACATTTCTTATTTATTTTAACTGTTATTCTCAACTTTTGTAACTTTCTGCAACTACTCGATCCCAGTCTCATGACAAAAAGTCTTATATTCATGAACATGCAATCTCAAAACTCCTTAAAGGGGTCCCGCCCTAGGGATCAGTTTTATTGTCTAAGCCTAAAAGAGTAGCATTTGATTCTAAACCTTCCCAAACAGCAGAACTGTAAAGGTAATTCTAAAGAAAATATTACAACAAGAGCACAAACCTCCGCCAAGGCAGCTCACTCTCTGGGCAGTATTTACTTTTAAGGGAATAATATTGTATTTTGTATATATTCATATTGTTTTCTTTGTTCTTTTTATGTACTTTAAAAACAAGTGCAATGTGCGGGCTTTTGTTATTCGCCCTGTTGAAATCCATTTTGATATACATGAGAGAATTTTGAGCATAATTCCTCTTTATAATTTTTTTATGCATTTGGATTCCTTATCTTTCTATTGGCAACCCTTTCTTTAAAGATAAAACACATTTTGGGGTCAACTTGAAAGAAAGGCAGATGTGAAATGTAGAAGTGAGGTCAGAGGTCAAATGTGACATATTTTTCTATATGTTGACAATTCACACCAAACTTGTAAGAATCATAGTTTCTAAATTATAAGGCTTTTTGCCAGGTTTCCACCAATAAATCAGACCTTGGTGGATGTAAGCCAAATTCTACACAGATTCAACTTCAAATTCACACAGGCCTAGAGACCAATTAGTGACCCCTGCTGGCAAGTGTTTGCTGGAGGTTCAAGGCTGTCACTCGGTGAAATCAGTCGCAAAGAGGGTGCTGAAACCAAAAAAACAGGCCTGTTTGAACTAAAGAGATGAAAGACTGAGTTTTATTTTCATGTGCAACTAAGTTGATGGCAGAATGATAGGCTGTACTGTGGCAAAGGTACAAGTAAACTGCATAACCAACATTCTGTCGTGTGGTGGTAATCAGGACCTCTGATTCTTCCTTTTTGCTGATGTTGATTTCCCTCTGCCTCCTTGCTCCTGGATGGCTGAAGCTCTTCCCCCAGGCCCAGCAATGCTGATGAAAGGAAAAGTGCTCTCCATTCGAGGATCAAATTCACCTGCATTCTCAAGCTTTTCTGAACCTGAAAAGAAATGAAAACGCAAACCATACTCACCTGTTACTCACCTGCTCTCTGTTGCTTCCTTCTCCGCAGAACTCCTGGCCTGCTTGGAGCCTGCTAAGACAGAAAACCAAGTAGACTCAAAGCAATTATGAAAATAATCTGCATAATTTTATGACTTCACTCTAGTCCAGCACTAACCTGTTCTTAATCTCGCTCCTCCTGCAGTTGTTACTGACCTATCTCCAAGTTTCTGGGTTTGCTGAAATCCCAGCTCCTGTAAATAAACCCTTTAAAAATGATTATTGGTTTTTGGGTGCCGCTTTTGAGTCTAAAAACGAAAACACTGACATAATCGTCTGTTTTTAAATGAAATTTCCAACAGAGAAATTAAGTTATTTAGGCCTCTCTGAAGGCTTTGTGAGACTTAGATTCATTTACATCAAGATCCATTTGGTTTTTATTAAATTCCATATGCTGCCAGTAGTTGACACAGAACAGCAGCGTATTATTTTGCTCGACTAAATGACTCAGCAACTTTTTTGTTAACTTTTTGTTTAGCAGCTCGGGGGGTTTATGGGAAGCCAACTGTACATGAGAAAGCTATATCAGACATTCATTTTTGGATTAAAATTAGAGCATGTCAATAAAGGATATATTTCAAACACCTGATGTAGGGGGTAGAAACGGGAGTCTAGCAGACAGAAAAATCTGTACTTTGAAACGCAGCCTGCTCATTTCTTTTATTAAGACACACTTGGACCAACAAGGAATCAAAGGAAATTTCATATCAATCGATTTGGGGCAGTACACTGGATACACCGAAGAGGCAGAAAAATGGTCCAAAACACAGAGAGACAGATGAGAGCAGATTGCTGTTTTTTTTTTTTCATAGTCACTGTGTCATGCTAGTACATGTTTGTTGAATGCCTGACAGCAGGGCTTAACAACTCTATCTTCCAGTGGCATAGTAAATCCTCGAAAAGATTGGCTGTCTCAACCGAGGCAGATAGATTTTGGAGAGCATGCATTTGGCTGTAATTTACTTTTGAGTTTCCTGGAGGAGTGATGGCTCTTATTTACTCAAAAAATTATCCATACTGTAAACTCATCCTCTTTGCACTTGAGAGCAAAATATACCTTGAATTGTGACAAGAGGGATTATGTTGCTGGCCCTGCAGACTTCAAAGTGTGTATGCGAGTTCACTTCTTGAGGGCCTCGTGGAAATTTTAACAACCGAGTCTGGCAGCCTTTTAACGCTGATAATAATTGCTGTTGTGATGATATTGGAAGGCCAGTAAAAAGAGGGTGGGATTTAAGTGAGGCCAGCAAGAAAATGACGGCTCATGGCAAAATGGGCTATTTGGCAAAAGTGGAAAAACTAGAAGAGTTTGCAAACTTTTAAATATGCCAGCAAATGCCTCAGGCTACATGTCAGTACACAAAGATATCTGCCAAGTCTTGGCTCCGTCATTCAGACACTACCATGATACCATGACCATATGTTCTTGTGCTAATTTTTCCTTGTTAAACCCAAGTTCCATCATGTAGAAGTACATTTTCTTAGAGCAGAGTGGTGCTGTGGAAGCGTGCGGGGCCCCTAACCCACGGGTGGATCGTTCGCAACCATCCTTTGCTAATGAGGAACACTGCCAGCTAGCGAGCATGCTGGGCCCATAACCCAGAGGATGATAGATCGAAACTATCCATCAATAGGCAAATCAACAATTTGATACATTCTTAAAATGAGGGAATGCGCTGGCCACCTCCGCAAAAACAGAAGCTTTGAAGACCACAAAAAACAACTAAAGTTAAGTTTTTGGTTAAGAAAAACTCTTCACAACATCTCACCAAGTCAAGAATGAGGAGAGAAACAACTTATGATCCAAAGTGTACCGCATCAACTGTCAAACATGGTGGAGGCGGTGGTGTTCTGGCATGGGGATGGATGGATGCCAGTGGAACCTGGTCAGTAGTGTTTCCTGATGATGCGACTGCTGACAGAAGTAGCAGGATGAATTCTAAAGTGCGCAGGGCTATACTCTGCTCAGATTGAGCCAAATGCTGCAAAATTGATAGGACAGCACTCCACAGTGCAAATGGATAATGACCCCAAGCATATTGACTCGAGACAAAGAAATGGGATATTCTTCAGTGGCAAAGTTGGTCACCTGATCTCAACCCAGAAGAGCAGCTTTTCAGTTACTGAAGACAAAACTGAGAGTAAAGAGACCCACAAACAAGCAGCAGCTGAAGGTGGCTGCAGTAAAGGCCTGGGAGGTCATCTCTAAGGAGGATTTGATGATCCCCATGGGTTCTAGACTTCAGGGGGTCATTGAGTGCAAAGGATTTTCATCCAAGCATTAAAAACAATCATTATATTTAAAATGATGTTAGTTTTTCCAGTTACTGCCGAGACTCTGAAGATTGGGGACTGTGTATAAAACTGTTATTCTCCGAGCAGTTAATGTGATACTTTTGTTAAACCCCTTCAATTAAAGCTGACACTCTGCCCTTCAATCGAATCTTGATCGCTTGATTTAAAATCCTCTGTGGTGGCGCGCAGAGGCAAAATTACAAAAAATGTGTCATTGTCCAAATACCTAGTGTCAAAGTAAAGTCATGGGTTGCATTTTGAGGTAGTTTGTCCACGTGGTCTGCAATACTGAGTTAAGGCCTTTCAGTAACTGCTCCATTCACTATACTCTCAACAAATGCTAACTTGGTGTTTCTGACTAAAATTTGGATCTACAGCATTTTCCTTCATAAAGCCATTTTAAACCAAGGCACTTCATTTTGGTGAAGTAAGCTTTTAAGCACATAACAGCCCTCTTTAGCACATTGATTCCCAATAGTTTTAAGTAGGGAGAGCTGTTGCCAATCTGGTTCTCCCTTGTTAAGCGCCAGTCAATTCTGTGACTTGCTAATTGGATGCTAATAATGTATAATTAGCCTCTGGAGAGAAGGGAAAATGCTGTGGCATACAACCAAATGTTCTGATGTATCTGCACCCACTGGGGCCAGCACGTGGGTTGCTGTGTGAAACTTTCCGTCTCAAATGTTTCTCTGCAGAGCATACGAGTCACCATTACGGGGCACGTGTCGCGCACCGGAAGAGACATTTGCCACACGAATGTTTTTCAAAGGCTGAACCTTTAATAGTCGGTGCTGTAGTGAACATCATATTGTTTTACTGAATCTTTGAGTTCATCGACCTTCTAACCATACGCACAACCCTGACTTTTCAAAGTGAAAATGAGTGATATTCACAGCCTTTCCTGCTCTTTAAATTCAGTTAAGAAGCAAGAAATTTGTAAAACTGCAGGACACCACCAATCCCAGCAAAAGTATCAGCAAAAGAGGTTTTTTGCCTTTCATAATTCGCAAGCTATCACAGAAATATGAAAAAACATTCTACTATTAAGGCTCGATTCATCGCCTCCTGCGCGGTGTGCCCACTGAGGCTGGACCAAATAAGGCAAACAGGGCGAATCTGTGACATCTTAATTAGTAGGTTGCTCATCTGTTATCTTTCTGTTTTACCATTAACAGCTGTCTGATGGATCGCACACCCCATGCTAATTCAGAGAGTCAACTTTGTATGTAAATATGTTTTCAACACTATTGTCAATTACCATTGTATGATAATAGTATTTTTCTTCTACTGTTTGCTCAAAGTTTACTTGGAAGATGTTCTAATAGCAACATAACCATTTAACCGTCATGGCCCTCAGAGTCCAGTGCAGTTACAGCATGGTTCTCAGCCCTCTTCTGCTCAGGCGGTGCTTCTGCCCGTCTCCTCAGACAATCTTTTGTGAGCCCTCAACACTAGCTCAGTGTGATCTGCATCAGTGCAGAGGCTTCATGCTCCAGGTATCTGGTATCTGCTTTAGCAGACAACCTCTTGTAATCTTAGTAAAAGGGAACTGTGTAGACTGGCCGCGGTCTGAATTCTTCTCTAGAAAATATTGTTTCCTTCTTACGAGGACATTTTGATAGTGTTTTAAAAAGTTTTCATTCATCCCCTTAAAGAGGGGCGTCATCGTTCAGGATAGGTACTTAGAAAGGGGACCCATAACTGAGCATTCTGTGGGATAGCTGCTGTGGATAGCTGCTGAGACTGGGTGAGATGATGCCATGAGGGTTTCTGCCATAATTTAAATGATCAACTAAAGGGTGAGCTAGCCACCAGGGTTAAGGCACTCACTTTGGAATCCTTGATTATTCTCTATTTGAATATAATCACCTCTGAGAGTGGGCTTGGGTGAACTACAAGTCCTGTTAATCCCCTCCACTGACCGATCAGAAGAGCCCATGCACATCCGGAGGGCTTGGCTCTACCCGACAGTGTGGGATCCTCGAGGATAAGTCTATTTACTCTGGTGAAACTGGTCATTGCATTGTGCCCAGAGGCATCAAAACATTGTACTGGCATTGTAGAGATACTTGCCAGTGAAATACAGTCTACAACGTTCTGCTACATGGTGTTTCAAACAGCTTCCCCACTTCAGGCTCTAGTAGAGACCATGAGTTGCTAGCCATTAAGTTAGCTTTAGAAGAGTGGAGGCACTAGTTGGAGGAAACTGTATAGCTATTTCATGTGTGGACAGATGTTTGTAAGGCTTTAGCGGCTAATGCCAGTTTCCAGCCTCAAAGCAATGGGAAAACCGAGCTGGCAAATCAGGCGTTAGATGCAGTCACATGTTCTGTAACAGTCTACGTGTAGCTCTCATCATGGATTGAGTATGTGCACAACCCTCTGGCTTGATCTCCACCGTGGGACTCGCCGCATTTGAAGGCTCCCTAGGCTTCTCACCTGCACTGTTTCCCAGCCATGAAAGGCAGGTTGTGATACTCTCTGTTCAACATTTCCTGCACCAACAGCGCAAATCTAGAGCCTGACTAAGGCAGCTCTGCTCAGAACAACTGACTGGAGCAAAAGATTAGCAGATTGACAGATCTGTGTTCCCCTGGCCACAATGTGTGCTGTCTTCAAGAGACATTCCTTTAAAAAAAAAAAAAATCAATCAAAGAGACCATCTATTCCTTTTCTTGGTTCCTTTATCATCGAAAAAAATTCTGATTCATAAAACTGCCTAAATCTATGAGAATTCATCCAACTTTCCACGTTTCTTAGATGAAGCCTGCAGTGTCCAGTTCTCTGCAGGATATAAAGAATATATCTTCATATTTTTAGAACAAAAAGTCTCATCTAAGATGTGTTCTTTTTCGTACTCAACACGACTCTTCACTGTGATCTCAATCAGTTCCACCATCAACCATCCAGGTGGTGTCATTTGCTGGCTGCGTGCATTTCAGTGTTTTGCTACGTCCCGTCTTGCATAAAAACCTGCCATCAGCTACGATGTAGTTTACACTGTTGAGTATTCCTAAAATCCTCGCTGATAGAAGAAGAATTTCATCACAAAGTTAAGCTGTCTGAAAACTCAAAGTACTGTGGCTTTTTGATAAAATTGCTTTATTGTAGTATTGCGTAACACATTCTCTAGATATCAGTGCAACTATCAACTGCAGATGTGGTGGTTACATTATGGCAAATAAAATCTTTTCAATGGCACGTTTAATTATAGATCAATACATCCACTGAAGTGAACACATTTAACCTCTAATCTTCCACCAGGTAACCAGCAAACCGAATTAGGGCTATTCTGCATTTTAGCCAGATGCTGAGCCAGCACGGTGTTATCTTTCAAACTATGCCTCTTATATGCATTGGCATGTTCTAAGATTTCCATCTGGGTATGTCATAGAGGTAAAAATTCCACATAAAGGGGTAGATATGAACCTAACTCTCTCGCTAACACTAAACAGGTCATTGGTGACCAGGTAGATGTTAAGAGGTTATCATAGTCCAACCACCTGCCATTGCTCTGTTGCACAATGGGTCTAAAATCAACAGCTCCCTGCTCCAAAAATGTACAGCACATTTTTCTCCTCTCCAATGTCAATTCAACGATGAAGCGTACAAGACAAATTAAATCTGATTGTATGGTTTGAGCTGCATCCAATCCTCATATAATAACAATGACTAAGCTAAACGTGCACAATTGCAGGTACCACTAATTGCCTGGGAAAAATATGATTCAACAAAAGAGCTTTTTTACATTCCAAAAGACAGAAACCACAAGCTTTTTTTTTTTTTTTTAGAAAACTATCTAAATACTCTTCATGTGTTTTAAATGAACCACTCTGCATTAAGTAGCACTTTTGTAATTTCTACCACTAAGTTTTGATTAATCACTTCCTGTGGAGTTTGCCCACTGGTGATGGACACTAGAATTTAAACAAGGCAAATCGGGCCTTATTATTCTTGTGTACCCATTCATTAAAGTGAAAATCCAGTTTGTTGCTCATTTTGTTTGGCTCAACCACTGGTCGCTCTGTGAGGGTTGTTAATGGTGGGCAAATCACACCACTGTCATCTTTAGCTGTTGGTGCTGGAAATTTACTGAAAACTAAACCAACTGTAATTCACGATTTTTAAAAAAGAGCATGACATGAGAAATGTTGATCTTCACTCTCCTCGTTGTGCCGAGTGCTTTGCAATCAGCATTTTCAGGATGAACACACTCAGATGGTGGGTGGCTGTGGCTCAGGAGGTACAGCGGGTCATCTGTTAATCAGAGGGTCAGTGGTTTGGTCCCTGGCTCCTGGCAAGATGCTCAACCCAGAGTTTCCCCCAAGTGCATCCATTGGACTGTGAGTATGTGTGAATGAGTCAAAGTGCTTCGGCATAGAAAAAATTGCTTGCATGCATGTGTGTGTGATTGGGAGAATGAGACCTGTAGCAAGAAAGTGTATTGAGGGCTCAATTAGAGTAGAGAAGTGCCATATAAGTACTAAGCTGATAACAATGTAAAGGTTTCAGGCATAAATATTTCTCTATTTGAAACTTGTCAATTATGTACAAGTTACACATAATTAGTCTCAGACGATAACAGTGCTACAGGATACAACTGAGTGCTGCAGTGTAGCTGTTTCAGAAGGCTCCTTAGTTTACTGCTGTACATGTCATGTCTTCTTTGCAAAGTGTAAAAGGGGACCTTCTTCCTATACATATTTTCCTGCACCCGCCCCAAGACACATCTGGTGAATAAGCGGAGTGAAGTTTCTGTTCATGCATTTCATTTTCATTTATTTGAATAGTGCCCGTTCACAGCAACGGCCATCTGAAGGTGGTTATTAATATGGTGAGGGGAAGACACTGCAGTGTCTGAGAGAAAATCCCAATGAATTGACATCCCTCTGTGATCAAGCAGTTATCAATGGTTGGAAGCAGCTTCATCCAGAAGCAGGCTCAGTGAGAAACAACTGCTTACCATGTTTGGTTGGTGTGGAGATGAGGGGGAAAGAAGGTTCTTAAGACTCAGCTTCAGTCGAGAGCAAATACACAGTGCAAAAATAGGGTCCAATTTTTTTCATTTTTTTTTTTAAAAAAGCTTTGTTTCCTAAAACTTCTAGACAATTTCAGAACTTCTAGATTAGATATCTTTGTTTATTTTCTATGAATTTTTGACTCGAATATGTCAAACTGGGTCTGTTTTTGAATAACTGTGGTTTAGCAGTGATGCAAATAAATATTCACTTGTACTGTATTATGTTCATAAATGGTTAAACCGCTGAGAAAGACTCCACAAAAAAAAACTGCTGATCAATCACTGTCCACGCAGCGTTATCGTCCCAGGTTAAAGATGGAAAAGTCACCAGCAACACTAAGGGGGTCAATTTTACTGCCTGACTGGCAAGGTAGCACCCCCAGGCAAGAGTGGCTGCACAGCTATGAGATAGATAGATATAGACTTTATTAATCCCACACTGGGGAAATTCACTTTTTACAGCAGCACAAGGTCAGAAAGAAAAAGTCAATTAAAGAAATGTTAGAAAACAATAACAACAGAACAAAAATAAGGTGCAAAAAATAAATGCTGAAAGTGCAGAAATACTAAGATTAATTTGTACTACTGTATGCACAAATTGTACTATATAAAAAAAAAATACACTAATACACCTGCCTATTGCACCCCAGAGGCCAAGGGTCAGACCCCATATTTGTTCCAGACTGACTGTTTTTGTCAGTGGCAAAGTTGAAACCTTCTATTGTGCTGTACAAAAGTCTCGAGCCACTCATCATTGCTTCATATTTTGCAAGGAAAATGGGAAAGAGGTGCAGCGATTTACTGAAACACATTCAAACATACATGGAAAAATACATTTTGTATACACAGTATACAAGGCAAAAACAGACTGGACAATTCCAGTGAGCTTAAAAGTCAATATTTGGTATGACCACCTTTATTCTTCAGCGCAGCCTGAACTCTCTTAGGCAGTTTCCTTGTCGTTTCTTTAAGTAGTCCTCCAGGTTTCTTAAGAACATTCATTTTGTTTGATAAAAGAGCCTCCACTGTGTTTTACAGATGGCTGTAAACACTCACTGTTGCCACTGATTTTCAGTACAGTTCTTGTGTAATCTGGCATACCTCAGCTTTTTCTCCCTGTTTCCCTTACTTAAGAATGGCTTCTTGACCACCGCCCTTCTATTTCTAATGAGGCTTCAGTGAACAGTAGATGGATCAACTGAAGGTCCAGATGCATCTCTCAGATTCTGTGTCAGGTCTTTACTGGAATTTGTTCCTGTTTCTTAAGGGCGTGAGTTTTTTAGGCCTGCCACTTCTTCTACTGTCCTGCACTTGTTCAATTTCCTGTTTTTTTAAAAGGATGCACTGCACACAATGCTGAGCTATACCAAGTTTTCAGCTAATAGCTCTTGTGCAAAAACACTATCTTATGCCAGTCAAACTGTGTTACTTGTACTTATAAGTAACTACAGGAAACAGTTGTGGATGCTAAAGGGTGAGTTGTTCACTATTTCCAGCCTGCTCTATAAAGTTATTACTCTTTTTTTTGTTCAATAAACACATGACCAGTGCAACTTTTTGGGTGTTTTTTATTAGGTCAGATACTATTTGTCTATAATTGTAACTGAAATAATTCAGTATTAGAATTTATTTTTTTACTTTTTTGATAGATTTTTACTCTCTGACTGTGAATAAATGTTAAGTCTTTAAAACTTGACTTCATTTATTAATTCTGTGCAACAAGTGCAGTTATTGTGCATTTGCACGAACAGGAATGTTTTTATATGTGATGTACTGCAGTTTTGAAAGTAGGGCCAAACTCAGTAGGGAAACTTGAGCATTGTGCCCACTTAGCCCCACAGCTTACTCACTTCCATATGGTTTTCCCCCCTGTATGCCTGCAGCGTGCCCACAGCATGCCTGCCCCCAGTATCCCTGTGTACAAGGGGCAAGCATACTTCATATAGGGTCTCTACACTTCGGCCCAGTGCAGGCTGCCCACTGTGGGCCCTGGTACTGGCGTGAAATGTGGCGCACATATAGGCCCTGTAATGTGGGGTCAGGATGGGTCCCCAATAGGGCAGCCCACACCTAGAGCGTGGGTATACTGTGAGTACCCTCTCTGCTTAACGTGGGCAACCAACAGCTAGCCCATACCATGAGCTGCTCCACTGGGGCCCATACATTTCACACTGGTACTAGGACCCACAGTACCAGCCACACGGGGGTCTTGTTTGTTGGGATGAACAAATATAAAGATCATTTGTACCTTTAGTGAGCACAGTCCACCATCATCATCAAAATTCTTTCCTCCTACTCGTTTATCAAAACATGCTTGCAAATCATGATTTTAGAGAGAGGGGTGTCAATGCACACACCTTCAAACAGAAACACTCGAGAGCTCATCTCCATGTTTACTTCTGACATTTACTTGATTAGACTCACTTACACAGATATATTTAACCGAACCTTCAAATGACAGCTTAACAGAAACACGCATTCTGGTGTTACGTTTAAATTAATCTACTAATGGAAATCAAACATTTTCAGTGTTGTTACCACAGATGCTGAGTGTTCTTGCCAAAAGATTAGCGTTAAGTGTAAGGTGCAGAGACAAGAGAAGGAAACCGAGTCGAAGGAAGAAGAATAAAAATGATGACAGAAGTGAAAGCAGAAGATATTTTGTTTCCTCTGTGAATTCTAATAAACTCCACCACCCACACACAAGGTAACTTCTATAAGGACACAGTGTCCCTAAAATTATACTGTAATCCTCAACCCACACTTGTTCTCATGGTACCTCGAATTCTTCCTTTTCTTTTTCTACCTCTGTGTTTTTACACACTCTCTCAGTTCTGCACACATTATTCTGGCCAGTCGTCTTCTTCTTTTTTCTTGTTGTCTTTGTAAGTTTTACATTTACTCTTTGTCCTTGATTAGCAAAGAACCCCAATAACAAGGATGGGGTGTCAGTGGAAGAAAGACAAAGATTTAAGAAATTCATGTATCTTCATGCATCGTAGCAAGTTAGTGATCAAACTCAAAACAAACAAACAAACAAAAAAAAGGATGAGAGAAGCTTCCAAACTGGTACAATCAATGGATTTTTCAAATGCCAGCGAAAAGCTGGAAAAAAGGTTTTCAGTGGAGTTGCACCAAGAGCACCAATGGCAACGCGGCCTCTTAAGCGTCTTTCCTGGAGTGGGATTCAGATGAAGGGACACACCATCAATATATCACCCAACTGTCCTTCTGATTATCTGCAGCTACTGAAAGCGTGACCTATGCTCCACATGAGGCATGGCAACAGTGAATTCTGATCCAAGATGTGTAAGCTTGAGTCTGTCCACTGTCTGATTCCAGCAAGCCTCGTGTCACCGAGGTGCCCCCAAAGATGTGGAATTCCACTGAGAAAACCTGATGTGGGGTTTAGTGCACTTTTACTAGTTTATGTTTGTGTGAGTGTAACGGAGATAGAGATGATGGATAGGGTTACAATGTCAGCTATGACATTATGAAGATTAGTTACATTCATATTCTTTTTTTAGGCCTTGTAATTAACAAAATTGGTAAAATGGCCATGCTGTACAGTCCTTCCAGACAAGGTCAGTTTGAGACCACTCTGGTAGATTGTTGGTCAGTTAGATGAAGTTGCTTCTTATATTTTTTGATTTTTTTTCATTGTGTAATTCCACATCAGTCTTACGAACCTGTAGTGGGGAATCATCTAAATTGGGTTTCCTGTGAAGAGACAGGCAGCCAATGCTTGCACAACCAGGGGAGAATCAAGGCTGATGTTTTGGCTGACCCTGCCACAGTAGGAGCTATTCAAGTTCATAGGCTCATACATATTGGTACCACGCAAGCATGCTACACATTAGTAACCAGATGAATGTGGAAGCTGTATTGACATTAGAGTTCCTGGCATTGATGTATCATTTGGTAAACTGTTAATGATGTTATGGAAATTTTCCAGAAGCCCCAGAAGAAGTAACAGTGATGATGTGTGGAATGTTCTAGAATTTGGACAAACTTTGTGTAACGACAAGGCACAACAGAAGGTCCTGCTCAAGTGTTCATTCTCTTACTGTGACCTTCCATATTGCATGCAGGACTATCAGATCTCTTAAGCTGTCTCCACACATGCACCGGACATGGACATTGACTTTACACTAGAGTTCTGCCAGATTAAAAAACCTGGTCAGTGTGATGTTGGAGTATGTTCATATTCCGGTGTGTGCTGCCTCCTGGGAATTCATTTGAAGCAAACTACTTCCTGATCAATACACGTGAAGAAAGGACAACTGTGGAAATAATCCCAACTCGAGTCTACCTGAACCACGTCCAGGGTTTATGTGAATAAATAGCTTTATAGAATTCCACTTTAGGAATGCAATCAAATATTCCACCAGGAACACAGACTGACAGAAGCTAACATACAGAGAAATATGCATGAAGCGGCCCATCAATGTTTCTTCAGCTCAGCTCAGATAACTTTAATCAGAGCACACACTGTAGGTTCACTGCCATAGTTCAAAGCTTGCAGAAAGCCTTTTGTGGTTCTGCTTTTGGCTCTTTAACTCTATTAAATTGTGTTCCTATGCCACCAGTGCTCTCTCACATTTATGTTCTCCCCTTTGACTCTGACTTATAACAACAAACTCTGTGGACATGAATTCTTTTCTCTTTTCTTCATTGTTTCACACAAGATACATCAGCGGGCACTCCACTGCCATTGTTGGCCAATTGCATTTTAATCTCCCAGGAACCACACCACAGAGTCCTGATTTGCACTGTACAGATTGGACGGGGTCCTGTTGTTTTCCTTGAGCCTCACTCTGTCTAAAGCAGCAGAACTTGTAATCCATAATGGAATAAATGGCAGTGGGTGTGTGTGTCTGTGTAACTGTGAGAGTGGTAAATGTGTGCGTGTCTCTTTCTATATATAAAATCAAACATATCCCCTCTTGGTCCATTAAGCCTGTGATTAGCCTCAATGACAGACAGGAGTGAGCTTAGAACCAGCTCTGCTCGCCTTGATCAAAGACACACACACATATATAGAAGCGCATATATAAAAATAAAATTATGACACTTGAATACTAATAGAGACAACTGACATATATCCACAGCCAAAAATAAATTACTATGCATGTATTCATACTGTTGGACACAAAAGACGTTTTAACAGCAGTAGTGTGCATTTGTATCAATGCTATATCTCTGTGGGTGTGTGTGTGTGTGCCCATGATTGTGTGTCCTTGTGCGTGTGTGTGTGTTTGCGTATGACTAACAATTGTGGTAATGCGGTTGGACTTTCTGAACAATTGGTTTTCCTTCGTCTGTCACCTCCAAAAAAGGTTAAAAAAAATCTTGAGTCCAATCCTCCTCATTAAAGAAGAAGGGATTAAGGGGGAAAGTAAAAATAGCCCACATGAAGAGACGGATAAGACACTTTAGTCTTGGGCTGATGGCAAAAATCTGCCCCTTTCTCCACTCACTTTTATCCCCCTTTATCCTGCGCTCATTTCTTTCTAAGCTTCGAACATTTTTTAAACATGTGGCACAACCTTCTAGGTCAGCTTTGTGTTTTATTACTCTATTTGGAATCACTCACTTACACGAATCCAGCGTATCAGCCTAATTTAGTGTTTTAATGATATTGAAGTGTCACAGTTGCCAATGAAATACACCATGATGCCATAGTGTGATGCAAGACCAAAGTGCCTTAAAACTGCATTTTTTCCCTAACGGCCAGCAGGTGGGTGACGTCTCCGATTACAAAAGGTTTCCCTTAATATCCGCTCTCAATGACCTCACACACATCCAAGAGTTAAAAAAAGCCCCCGTCGAAAACAGCATTTACAGCGGTCTGAAGCCTGATGGATGGAATGATCGATGGATTTTTCTACATATGCTGACCTGATTATTTGACTTTGGCCTTACTGTAACGACTCACCATTTTAACTGTTTATATATATATATAAGATAGTGACACTAGTGTCCCTAGCATTTTGTACATTTTAATGATTTAATGACCTTCCAAAGATCTTGAACACCTAGCAGCCAAACAGCATGGTACTACAAGTGTCAAAACCAGGAGGGGTCTACTACTAGCTTTAATGCTCCATCTATTCTCATTCATAAAGCAGCATGCTCATCATTTTCGAGCTATGCAGGATGACACAGGAAAATGTGAAATAGCCACTTGTTCTTACATCTGCATGTATCTCCCCTTTAAAATGGCTAAATCTCTCTGCTCTAGTAAAGTTGTCCTTTCAGTGAGCAGTATTTTTCTTTTGGGATTGCTGAAAACCTGTATTATAAAAAAAAATCTAATTTTTAAGGCATTTCAAACTCTTTTTATGGTTTCATCCCTGGCACTTGTGCAGGCCTCTGAACACTCACGGCACCCTGAGGGAGAAGCAGGGCTGGAGGACAGAGGTGAGTTTCTTCTTTTTTTTATGAGATACAAACAGAAAGACAAAGGAACTGATAGTGTGATTAAATTCTTTTATGGGATGTGTGCAGATAAAGGTTCTGATAAAGGTGCCGAGCTCTTCTAATAAGATGTGGTGGAGATGAAATGATGAACGGCAACATGAGGTCCTGAGTGTCACGAATTCAAATTAGATGTGCAGTTTCTAGCCAATGTCAATAAAAAGGCTTCCAGAGGACATCAATCAATGTTCCAGTTGGTTAATTGTTCACATGGTTCTGAAGTGAAAGGAGCTTCAGCTGAAATAATCTCTGGAGGCATCTGTGTCTGTGTCTTGAGGTTTTAGTTCATAGAGAAGTGACAGGAAATGATGCGAGTAGGAGATGGGGAATACGTGCACCAAACTGGAGATACTGCAAAACAGATATGATGAATATGTTGGAGTCACAGAGCATTAGTATACAACTCTTTCTTCTTTTTTCCTCATTAAATACTGTTGAGATTGAGACATAGGAACAAGTAGTCAAAATAAAACAATTTTCTGTTTCTTTGCTGTATAAATATTTCAAGACGAGGTATATTAGTGTGTAACTGTGCAGCTTACAGCGAGGGATACCTTAAAAACAACCACAGATACAAGACTGAAACCAATCATGCCACTGATTTTTATGGGTGTTGTTTACCCAGGAGGCTTGTGCTCCCTGACTACAGCCTTACAAGTACAACATATATGTGCTCCCCAGTAAAACAGCACAAAGTCTGGAGAGAATTCTGTTCTAATGACCAAACATAAAAACCCTATCCCTTGCTGTTGTTCCATTACCTGCAAACTCCATGGAGGCAAGCTAAAATAGTAAAGTCCAGTTCAACAATTTGTAGCCAGTTATAAAGCAAACATTACACTGTGAAGCAAACCTTCACGTGTTACTAGTGAAAGTTCTGCAATGTCTCATGAAGAAATGTATACACTATTATTCCAAAACTATGTTGTTTAGAAAAAAAATTGGATGACATACAAAAAAATAAAAACAGTCAAAAGTTTGGACACACCTTCTCATTCAATGTTTCTATTTATTTCCTACGTTGTAAATTAATACTGAAGTCTTCCAGACTATGAAGGAACGCATAAGGAATCATGTAGTAAACCTTAAAGTGTTAAACAAACCAAAATATGTTTTAGATTCTAGATTCTTCAAAGTCGGCACCTTTGGCTTTGATTACAGCTTTGCACACTCTCGGCATTCTCTCAATCAGCTTTATTGCCCTGAACCCTGAATGCCGCTGCAAGCTAAGACATGGGTGTACTGTATACTGAAGATGCGTTTCTTCTTGTTACTCACTGCAGACTCATGAGGTAATGTCCTGAAATGGTTTTCCAGCAGTCTTGAAGGAGTTCCCAGAGGTGCTGAGCACTTGTTGGCTGCTTTGCCTTCAACTCTGCAGTGCAACTCATCCCAAACCATCTCAGTTGGGTTTAGATCAGGTGACTGTGGAGGCCAGGTCATCTGATGCAACACTCCTCTTTCTTGGTCAAACAGCCCTTACATGTGTTTGGGGTCATTGTCCTGCTGAAAAAGAAATGATGGTCTAGTGATGGGTCGGTCGCGAACGATCCGGCTCTAAGAGCCGGCTCCCTGAAGTGAACGACGGGAGCCGGCTCCTGATGGTGAGCCGTTTCTTTATTCTTTTGGTTCTTTTTTTTTTTGTGGAAGCCGCACATGATTGGTCAAGAGGTGTAGCGGAATCTACGTGTCAACACAGTGGGTCCACACAGATCTAACACAGAGAAAGCGTCTGCTGCAAAGTTTGCCGAGACCGGAATGAGCAAGAAG
>JAVDPK010002244.1:286300-305383 GCA_034780415.1 Cichlasoma orientale | reverse complement strand
AAACCAGCCCCACCCTACCCAGCACCAACCCCCGTCTGGGATGGGAAGATGCTGCTGTCCATGTGCTTATTCAGACAGAAATGGCCCTTTGTCTCTGCTGCTCTCCGTCACAGAAGGTCACGCAGGCTTACCCCGCCGAATAAAGCCTCGGCCATTGTTATAATTTGCATTGATGCATAGAGAGGAGAGATGGGGTGGCAGAGGGCGAGGGTGTGTGTGTGTATGTGTGTTTATGAGTGGTGATGTTCCGAGGGAGGAGGTCAGTGTACCATGAGGCGGGCAGAGAGGAAGGAGGTTATGCAGAGCGAGGGTGTCTCTGCTTGTGAGCAATGGATGGACGCTATTTTTCTTCACATACACACCAACACACACCACAGCATCCTTCTCACTCACCCTTGGGATAATGAAGCCCTCTTCCACCCAAGGTCAGTGTCAAGGACAGAGCAGGGCCAATTAATATGCAGATCAGGAGTGTGATGTCGTTTAAGGGTATTGCTCTGATGCAATTACATTAGTTAGGCCAGGGAAGAATTCCCCATCTGACCTCAATCATATGCAGGGCTGAAGGAGGAAGAGAGGAAAGAGGGAAAGAAGGAGGAAGAGCGAGGATCACCTGCAGTCAGTCAGTCTCTCTCCCCGTCTCACCTTATCTCGCCTCCTATTACTTTTTTCTGATTTGCTTCACCTGAAAATGTTCAAAGGGGAGCAGAGTTGACAAGCTGTCACATGTGACGTTAAGGCCAGATGAACCGATGGAGAATTTGAGCTCAGGGGAAATATCAAGCTCTCTTTATATGCTGATGCAAATTTTATTAAAAGAGTACTTAAACACATTTTAGTTGACAAATATCAAATTTGGTATTTTCTCAGAAGAAAACTATACGAGTAGTTCATCAATTTGGGAAAATTGTCACCCACACAGTGACACAAGAAAACTTATATGATTCTTGCCATGTGTTAATGATGTAGGATCAAGCTGTGTCCATGAGGTAATTAAGAACAAAAAACAAAAGCAAGGGGAACGAGCTCTGTGCGGTCTATGGTTCAAAGATACATCTAACAGTACCTCTGTAGATCACTTGTCAATGTCTTTACTTATAAATAGTTTATCTGAAGGAAAAGTTTTACATTCCAAAAATTAGCTACTTTGATACTGTATCGTTTCTGTGCTATGCAGGAAAATAGAAAAAGCCAAAAATCACTGAATAAAATTTTACTCACCAAAACTGAAGCAGCAGTGCAAACACTGTTGAGGGGTTCAGCTCCATAATTCTGTAAGCACATTTACTAAACAGATTAGCACGAGGCCACAATTGTAAGAATGTGCCAGTGGGAGAAGAAAGTTGTGTCCTGGTGCAGACTGTTAATAAATCTACCTCATAATGTGTCTGGATAAGTTATACAAACTCACCCAAGCACTTTTTTTCTAACCATAAGTGCTTTCTATCTAACATTTGCACTCCAGTGAACATATCAGACAGCAACCTGGGGTTCAGCATCTTTCCAGAGAATAATTTGGGATGCAGACTGGAGCAGCCAGGGATTTGAACCACCAACCTTCCAATTGGTAAATAACCTCCTCTGCCCAATCACGTCAGGTCTCTTGTACTAAGTTTACTCTTGTGTCTGTGTTTTCCCTGTTTAGTTTTTCATCTTGTGAGGTTGTTTTTACTCGTGCGTTTCCTTTAGTTTTGTTTCCTGTGTGTCATCTTCTGTGATTTCATTCAGCTGTGTATTGTTTCCCCAGCTGTCTCCTCTCCTAATCACCCTCCTGTAAGTATCTATAGTCTCTGTCTCCCCTTGCCCTGTGTCAAATGATCTGTTTCTGTTCTTGTTCCTGCTCCCATTCCCCTAAGCCTAGGGTTTCTCTTTCCCAGAATACATTCCTTGCAAACTATAGTTTTCAGCGTTTCAGAGTTTTGTTTTCCTTTTTGTGCCCGTCAGTCAATGAAACAACTCGCCTTCAGTTCACCTCTGCCTGCCTCTGCGTGTCTGCATTTGGGTTCTTCTTTCAACAGCATATCCTGCAGAGTGTGACAGCCTCTCCCAGTTTCAATTCACTTTGTGCAGCAGGTCCTTGAGTCATCCATTTGACTCCGCCATTAACTACTGGCCCACGTGGCCCATGACACTTCCCTGTTAAATCATGAATTAATTGCAATTAATCACATTTTTTGGAAAGCTGAGTTTTTCTAGTCATACCCAAACCCAGAAAGACATCTTTCAGTCTGGAATAGACTACAAACCCATTTCTGAGGCTTTGGGACTTCAGGAAATTACAGTGAGAGCCATTATCCACAAATGGAGAAAACTTGAACAGGGGTGAACCTTCCCAGGAGCGGCCAGCCTACAAATATTACTCCAAGAGCGCTTTGACAACTCATCCAGGAGACACAAAAGAACCCAGAACAACATCTAAATAACTGCAGGCCTCACTTGCCTCAGTTAAGGTCAGTGCTAATGATTCAAATATAAGAAAGAGACTGGGCAAAAATGGGATCCATGGGAGAGTTCTGACATGAAAATCACTGCTGACCAAAAAAGGTTTGTCTCACATTTGCCAACAACATCTTGATGATCCACAAGACTTTTGAAAAATTATTCTGTGGACTGACGTGACAAAAGTTGAAATTTTGGAAGGTTTGCGTCCTGCTACAGCTGATGTAAAACTAACAGCGTTTCATAAAAAGAATGTCATACCAACAGTCAAATATGGTGGTGGTTGTGTGATGTCTGGGGCTGCTTCTGGATCTGGACAACTTGCCTCAGTTGATGGAACCATAAATTTTGCTCTACCAGAAAATCCTGGAGGAGAATGTCAGGCAATCAGTTCATGCCCTGAAGCGTAAGCTCACTTGACTTATGTAGCAGGGCAGTAATCTGAAACACACCAGCAATCCACATCACACAAAACAAAACAAAAAGATTTTTCAGTGTCAAAGTCCAGACTTAAACCAGTTGAGATGCTTTGGCAGGACTGCAAACAGGTCGTTGGTGCTTGAAAAGCCTCCAATGTGGCTGATTTCAAACAATAAAAGAAGAGTGGATCAACATTTCTCCACAGTGATGTGAAATACCAGTTATTGCAAATGCTTGATTGCAGTTCTTGCTGCGAAGGGTGGCACAACCAGTTATTACATTTAGGGGCCAATTACTTCTTCACACAGGGCCAGGTAGTTGTTTTCCCTTGATAAATGAAATCATGTAAAAACTGCATTTACTCAGATTTATTTGTCTAATATTAACATTTGTTTGATTATCTTTAAAAAAAAAACTAAGAAATTAGGAAGGGGTCAAATACTTTTTCACAGCTCTGTAGGTCTGAAGGTGAGAGTGAGTTGTAAATAGCTCCCGGCCCCCACAAGATCCCTTTCACATAAGTCAGGCTTGTTTAGCTGACGCTCACATTTCTTGCTCTACAGCACGTGTCCACTCCACAGGAGTATTGTTAAAACTGATAGAAGAGATGGACCAAGGTTTTTTTTCTTTAATCTATTAACATCAGGTAAATATATAGTATTATAGTTAGGGTAAGGTTGCATTTTAGCCACATGCTAAATAAAGCACTTTTTATATTAACTCGCCCCACAATAATAGATATTTAATGCTGCTTTACAAATGTTCCTGTTGTTGAGTGGACAGCCTCTTGGTCAGACTATTCTCTCCTAGAGCGCTTAGCTGTGGTCTCACAGGGAAGAATGTAATTTGCTCCTCAACCAACACCCCTCTTCTTTGCTTTTTTTCTTTCTTTTTTTTTAGAGAAATCTATGCCTGGGTTGTAAATTTCTTCCAATTCTTACTCATTCACTCCTTCTATCTTTCTCCCCCTTGTCTGAATTAATGAGATGGGGTTTGATCAGGGCAGCCAAGTGTTCAGTGGGAAATCTCACAGCCCGCCTTGTGTCCTGTAATAGAATTTGCATCTAATGCATACATAAATCAAACATCTTTCTGGACATTTTCATATGCATAATGTCATTTCATCTGGTTTCTTTCCAAATGGGAAGCTGTGCTGGGCTGAGGGTGGGCTGGTGTTGGAGATGTTTTGGGTTGGGTTGGGGGTTATATGTGGGTGGTAGTGGGGTGTTGGTACAGAGAGGTTGTTTTGTTTTTATGGTTTTTTACTTCTCTCCTTCTGTTCCAGTTTCTTACTTTTTTGACTTTTTCTTAATGCTTTCAATTTATTTTGCTGACTGCGTAGCTGCAGTGTGAAGCCATGCTTCGGAGATCTTTGGGGTTTTGGTTGTCAGATACCTGCATTGAGAGATAAAAAAAGAGACAATGCATGTGGATATGTGTGTACGCGCTCATGCCTCCATCTGTGTGTGTGTGTGTGTGTGTGTGTCTGAGGCATGTTGATGGGTGTTCAGAAGCAGTAGCGGAGGCTGCTTCATCACATCGCTACCTTATTCTTGTGGGCTTTGTTATGTAAATGCAGGAGGAAAAACTAGCAGATTCAAAGTGCTTTTTCTTCACAAGGAGGTAGGAGATAAAAAAGAAGCAAGTGACAAGGTGTCTTGATTGTCCTTAGTGCTTTGCTGCTCCCACACTAACAAGCCTTGATAGATATTGTAGAAATTCCATTTGCAGCCATCTCAATTTGCATGTCTCGGACATTGCTTATGCGCACTATTAACTCTCCCTGCTTCCATTGCTGAGGAGACAGAACATGTTTAAATGTATGACAATTAAATATACCGGACCAAATGTACAGTCAAGTCTCCAGTTTGTGTGGTAATGATAACACCTACACAAAACAAATGAACGTGGATATTTGTATCTTGAAGCTTTGGACAACACCTCACACATCTGCAGTCGACTGAGATTTGTGTATGATGGGCCTGATATCACGTCAATCACTCCCTGCTTTTTAAAGGTGACCAATTCTGTTTTTGATTATTTTATTGTACTGTTACAACAGTGGACATTAACGTAAAACATGAGCAAAGTTTCAAATAATTAGGTTAGCATATGTGAGCTTAAAGCTCAGGCTTCAGGCTGATCTAAACATCCACTTTCTGAGTCCAGTCCCTCTCAAGGAGACTGGTTCCAGAGACTGTACCGTGAGTTGAGGTGATTTTGACTGTGTCTAATTGATATCTCTGAACTTTAGATCATTAGATCAGGCTCCTTCCCCATTGATGACGTGACGTTCCATGTCTCAAGAGCTAGTTTTAATAGCCAGGGATCGGACTGCCAAGTTGTCTTCATTTCACATAGCACTGGACCCCTACAGCACCTCATGTGGGTGGTGTGCCTACAGAAGGGCAGGCCCATGTTGCTTCTGATCTCTTGTTCTCTTTTCCACAGTGGTCATCTGAATCGCTCTTTGTCTGGTCCCTCACCCAGGACCAGCTTGCCTTGGGAGACCCTACCAGGAGCACCTACCCTCAACAACATAGCTCCTGGGATCACTGGGACACGCAAACTCCCCAACCACAATAATGTGGCAATTCAGGGAGTTTTTCTTTTCTTCTCTCTATTCTTTACTTTTCATTATGTCACAGAGGGGTCATAATACAACTCTAGCTGTAAGGACATCAACCTCAACTACCTGCAGTTCAAACCTTCTGATTAAAACTTGCTTAAGGGAAGTGTAGCCTTAATATATGCGTGTGTGTGTGTGTGTGTGCATGTGTGTGGCTGAATCTCCTATTCCATGATGTGTTAAAGCCAGCCATGATGCCAGTGCAGCAGCAGTCAGCTGTGGTTGTCTGTGATGGTGTGTCACATGCTGCAGGATCTTCGTGTTGACCTCGACACAGCCCGCCTTGCTGCTCTCTAATTTAATGTGACGAGGATGTGTCCACTCCAATAAATAATGGAAAGAGCTGGCAGCACCATCTCTGTGTTTACACTGTGATTAGTTGTCGCCTCAATTCTCTTTGATACTAATTAAAATGTAATGTATTTTCATTTATTTTGCTCATCTGAGTGGCTGCCACACAAATCATCAAGTAGTAAACAGTCCTGAGCTCAGGGAGACAGCAGTTGACTGTGTGTGAGCAGAGACACAGGGAAAGATTCACATTCAAAGATAAATATTTTTTTTATTACAGTTTACACGTCTGTATATATGTGTGTACTACAAATTGCATGTACACATAAAGGTATAGACAACACAATCTCATCTGACAAAATGGCACGATGTAACATACCAAGATGCTGCCTGCATCTTACAAGGTGCCCACTGGAGTTATGAGTGGCTGAGAGATAACTGTCCACATTCAGAGGATGAAATCAAGTAGTGATGTCACAAGTCAAATGTTTATCAGCTCTGTAAGACTTCTGTTTGTCTGATTCTGATTGAACCATTGCGTTTTGCACTCTCTTTCACTCACTGGTTAGTTTTTGCAACTTCTTGCATCTTTTAGTGCCTAAACTCAACCACGTGCTTTTGTTAGGTTGATTCATTGAGCACTTGTTAGTTTTAGGCATTTAATAGCATTTGATTAGGTTTGGGTAATAAAGATGTTTAATTAGGCTTAAGCAGTATAGGTGCTTATGGTGTGGGTTAAATTATGCCCTTTCAAATGTGATAATACAGCATCTTTGACAAAATGGTAGTATTTGATGCCCCGGCAATGACAGTACTCTGATATAGATGTAAACTGTTATGTGACAAAGTTAATGAGCTTTAAGGAGTGCAGGTGTTGCATGACTGAATTGTGTTTGTGTCCATTAGCCTCAGTGCTCACTAATGTATTTGAAAAAAAAAACACAAAATAAGTCATTCCATCTCAAATGAGCAAATTTTAGAACATTTTCTGCTCGACCATCACTGATTTGCCAAAAAAAAAAATTTATGGTACAAAGTTTCGACACATACATTTACCTTCATATATCAAATTATTGTTCTTTTTTTTTAATGGTCCATCCACCCACTTTCAGACCATATTCAGGCAATTGTTTGAACATGAATATCTCAAAACTGTTAAAGATAAAACCCTGAAGTTTCACTGGCCTTTCTTTCCATTACAATTAATCTGGATCTCTAATTTAAACAGAGAGATTAAACATGTATGAATACTGGCTAGTTAAAATATGGGAAAAAAAAGTCCACATCATCCTGGAAAGTCTCATATTTGAGCACACACTAATAAACTAGTGACAATTTCTAAATAGTATATATTTATATTTCACAATATTGCAAAAATAAAACATGTAGAATACTTTTTAACATGAAATTCATACTGACAGAAATGAAGAAAATGCTATTTTATTTCAACTTTCATGCTGGATTGAGCAACTATGACAAGTTGTGCCATATAAGATGAATGACAGCCACACGACAGCCACAAGAGCAGTATCCTCCATGGAGAAAAAGACTAGAGGCCAAGATCAAGGCAGCATGAAGGGAAGTTAGCCAACTATCAGAGCTGCAGAAAGGCGTGCTCAAACTGCATAGAAACTGCCAAGCAAAGACTCACAGCCTTAACTAACCGCTTGAAGAGGTATACCAGAGACACAGAAGCCAGAAGAATAAACCAGATGTTCTCCACAGAACCATCTTTTTTTTTTCATTCATTTCCCTGACGGAAGATTCCTAAAGGGATTAATAAAGCGTAATCTAATCTAATCCAAGGTGCACTCTCAGTGGCAGGAGAATATGAGAAGAGTTGGTGATGGAGCAATACTGAAAGTGCATATGGGAGAAGGATGCAATGCATAACAATGCTCAGCATCTAGTGGATCTAAGAACAGACCACAGCAACCTCCCTGAACAGGCTCCAGTAACCATCACAGTGGCAGACGTCCAAGAAAGAGTCTCAAATATGAAGAGTTGGACAGCACCATCCCCTGACATTATTCACACCTGTGGGACTTCCAGATCAATGTATGGGTAAGTTTGACCAGCACCAGATCTTGCGCTCATGGTCATTTCATGTATTCCTGTGAGACAAGGATGCTCAGAGTCTTAAAGAACTTGCCACTTAGCACAAGCTCTCCAAGGTTTTATATGTTGGGACTGTGTGCTGGAGATCATCATGGTGCATTACACCATCACCACCTTGATGGTGTTGGTCATGAACAATAATTTCAACAGCTAAATTCATAGAGTCACAGTATTATGTGTAACATTGCTGTGACTCACGAGGTAAAGCAGATCACTAACTAATCAGTGATCGTGTGTAAGAATATTACATTGAAAGCATTTAGATTGCGCATTTAGCTGCATGGGTGGGCAGTGGGTAGGTGCTCACCTTGCAACCGGAGGGTCGCTGGTTCGAGTCCCCGTCTGAGCGCGTGCTGTCATTGTGTCCCTGGGTAAGACACTTAACCCATATTGGCTAAGTGTGAATGTGGTTGGTGGGAATTGGCAGCCACGCTTCTGTCAGACTGCCCAAGGGCAGCTGTGGCTACACTAGTAGTTTTCTACTACCAAGTGTGAATGAATAGTGCACGGAATTGTAAAGCGCTTTGAGTACCTTGGAAAGTGCTATTTAAGTCTAAGGTATTACTATTATAATTTGAACAATTCTCATCCAAAAAATGTTATATGGTATTTAGCTTTTGTTCTTTATGGCTTAGAGTAAGAACTCCAAGTACTGAATGCAGTCCACCCTTCAGGCAACAAAGTGGTGGTCAAACTAATTATACACTCTTTATCAAACTCAGAAACCTTTAAGCTGTCAGCTATTTAAAGCTGATAATTGTGAATTCTAGAAGCATTGTCATTGAACTGATGCTGCATGTGAGTCATTCAATCCCAAATCAACAGAAGCTTTCTGCTTGCATAAATTTTTTTTATAATTTAATTCAGTAATAATGATTACTGTGAAATGTTTGGTTCATATATCAAATACTTTTCAAGATATATATATTTTTAAATTGTCCATTCACCCACTTTCAGGCCTTTTCTTCACACACTGAAATCTGGGGCAATGTTTGAACATGAATGCCTCTAAACTATTAAAGATAAAACCCTAAAGTTTTCACTGGCCTTTCTTACAATTAAAATCTGTGATCTGTGATTTCGGACAGATAGATTAAAAATTGTCTGAGTACTGGATAGCTAAAATATGAAAAAAATTAAAACTGTCCCGTAAAGTTTTATTTTTGAGGACACTAATTGTCGCAAATTGTCTTTTATTAGTTATATTTCACAAAAATGCAAAAGGAAACATTTAGAATATTTTGCTTGGACACACTCACCCTAGTGGCTAATGTCCTCAAATGATGTGTCATGGAAATGTTCCACGTTGATCATGGAAATAATGTCAATGGAAAGTCAATTAGGAACTTTATCATGATCTATCATTTATTGAATACTCCCAAAGTGCATGCAAAAGTGGAATACTTGAGCACGATCAGATTTATTCAGAACTACCCGAGCATTTGCACATTGCTTACAACAGTTAGGTGGCTACCCCTTCAAAACACAGCCTGAAATCTGGGACTCTGAAGTGAAGTACATTTAATTGGCTCTATTGGAAGCACTCCTTTCTCCCACGATCGCTCAAAAATATTTCTATCTATGCGGCTAAGATGCTTCATACACTCCATTTGACATTTTTGGCATTTCGAGATAAAGCCAGTGACCATAAATTTTTTATGCTAGGTTTCAGATCAGCTTGCACTAGACTTAACAGTGGAAAGTATAAGAAGTCAGCTCACACAAACAAAAGCACAATTGTGAAATTAAACACAAATGAGTAAGCAGCAAGTGACTGTGTAAACACCGGCTTCCACTTCCACTGCAATTTCCTTGACCATATTTAGAAAACACCAACAGTTGGATGAGCCCTCGTCAACTGTACCATATCTATCTGTTTGTCAGTCTCAGCCGTCTCCACAACTGCCATCAACTTGTAACAGTGTCCAGCAGCTCCAAAATGTACAAGCCTTCTCTTTGTCTTCTGCCAGAGCCATATGTGAGCCTGACAACTCCACTGGTGAAGACTGGCTTCCAACAACTTCTCTCAAGATGTTCTCCTCTTTGCCATAGCCGAGCGGATGCAGCGAGATGGAACCCGAGGCAGAGCAGCTGTAAAGGCAGGTGGTGGCCAACATGGAGGATGCTGCATCTTTGACTGGACATGCCGTGCTTTCCACACAGTCAGCTGCTGGAGAACATCTGGGCCTTGCTGGTTGAAGCTCTGTGATGACTTGAGTAGTTTGTACCAGACAGCTGTGACATGTTGGATGGCTGTGCAATGACAAAGAGGCATCTGTGAGATTGGAAGAACAACAGGCCCCATTAATGTTTCCACACAGGTTCAGCTGACATGGATTTTTGAAGGTTGACAATAGGAGCTTCATACTGCAGCTGCTGTGAGCTGCGAGCTGATGATACAGTATGCCATTAATTCACTCTACCCAGCCAAATGGAATCATACGATAGTCCCTTTCTACTCTGTTGAGCATTCAAAGTACTTTCCGATGGATATATGAGGGCTACCTTAGGGTTCCGTACTTTGCCCAAGGCTCATTCAACACATGGACTGGTGTACTCAGGAATTAATTTACTGACCTTCTGATTGGTAGATGACCAGCTCTACCACCTGAGCCACAGCCATCCCAAAGGTATCTGGAGACATAATTGTTATTGGTATATGTGATAATGATTTAGAGAATAAAGGTCAACATCTGTGCACTGAGTTGTAGAAAATGCTGGCACAGTAAAAGACTCACCTCTTGCGAAGGTGTTGCCAGTGATTTTTAAGACATCAATAATCTATAATGATCAATAATCAGACTTTATTTAACATATATTTTGATGCTCAAACTTTTACTCCATCATGAGAGTAGGTATATAACATTTAGTTAAGGGTCTAAATACTTGTTTTACTTCTTTGTAAACAGTTATTCAATAAAAACTATGTTTAAAAACTTGTGCAGCATCACCTTTTATGTAATACAGCTGTATTAGGGCACAGGACAACACAACATTCTGAAATACCAATACCACTTCACTGAAACAAATTCCAGTAATACCCCTGCTGTAAATGCTGCGCTGGTATGAGTTTAAAGTTTCAGTATATTGATTTAGAGAGTATGCATTTGGGGGACTCTGAAGAGGGTGAATCTCAGTAGTTAGAGTAGTAGTAGTAAAGTACTCTAGAGTCAGAGTAGTTGCACATGCCCCAAAGGCCTGTGTCAGGTCTATTATGTATGTAGCTTTGCTGGTATTGCACGATGATAAGGATGACTATACATTAAACATGAATTAAACTTTGTTATATCACATTTGACAGTAATCACTTGGTACCTTCACAGATATCCACGATGGACAAACACTGGGTTTCAAGTGACATGTTTCTTCCTTTCCATTACACAAATAACCTTTTAGAGATGTAATACAAAGATTCACTTTTAAGTGCTTCTCACCCAGTGTCAAAGCACATATCAGAATGTGCAGGTAGATTTATCAGAAGCAGCCAGTCGTGCAGTTGTTCCCCAGTCGTGTAATGAAGTGAATATACCAGGCGAGTGGTCAGAGAGGCCCAGGCTACTTAATGACAGCCAATATCTCCGAGCCTGGCGACGAGGAAGGCTTGAAATATTTGCTCAGGAGACTCACTCCAGGTTTCAATCTCACCACAAATCCATTTATATGTTTGCCTGCTGATTTATGGCCTTATTTTAACTGTCTTCTACATGCAAATGCACGGCAACCGCTAAAGAAATATACATAATGTGATTCTCAGGGTCATCCCTCCAGCCTGTCAAGCTGAGGAGCTAGATGGTATGTTTGGAAGTGGAGCTCAGGGGGAAAATGGCTAGTGTGTGTGTGTGTGTGTGTGTGTGTGTGTGTGTGTGTGTGTGTTTGGGGGAGTGGGTGTACAACTTGGCCATATGGCTCCCTGGACCTCATCTGAATAAAGCCCCCATTAGTCCTTGGGTAGGTATTCATTGCCCCTTTCCTCACCACTATCATCTACACAATTAGATCCCAGCAGCCAGAAGGTGTATCATCCACTGATGCTGATAGAGAAGCACAAGTAGGACTGCAATTTAATTAAATTTGAAAATGTCCAAAAGTGCCTGTAAATATATAAGTAACTATTTGATAATCTCCATTGCTGTTTGGTGAAATTAGGACTCTATCACATCTAATTTAGAATTAAATTGATTTGAGTTTCAGTAAGCGATCTAGCCATTTTTCCTTGTCCAGCTGCATACTGGAGGTGTTTGCTTTCTCCTGTCTTACACAGGAGATACTGATTTGAAAATGATTCCCAGGAAGGCAATTATGATCGTATATCCTGACATGTGAAGAGCAACTTTATTAAAGATATCTGTCATGGTATCTCCTCTGCCAGTCTCCCTGCGTGGACATGACAAAGTAGATTCATCAATTAAGGCCCAGAAATTGCATTAGGTGTGATATTAGACTGCCTTTACATTTTCTTTCACATTATTTTACACATTTTTCACACTGTGCTATATGTTAATAAGGAAGCTGAGGCAGGGCCCTGTTGAAAAGTGCTTAAAGTCTGGTTTATACTTATTATCCTTCTCTACAGACAGAAGAATGTACAGATGCTTTTTAACGTGGCATTTCAACATGTTTTCATCAATAAATTGCAAACCATAATTTTTTTGGCTGTTGGTTATGTGAAGGACAGTCAAAAGCAAAAGGCTTCCTCACCTTTTAAACTAAAACTGTAAAAATTACTGTTATATTAACTCCCACCATAATTTTTTATTAGTATGTTCAGGCTTGAAAGGTACAGTGTGTAAAATCTTACCACTAGATGTCAGTAGATTGCAGATTGCAGTCAACTGAGTTTTGTTTTCTTACCCCTCCCAATTCAAGTGCGTAGTCCTAGCTATGGTGGCTGCTGTAGGACAAATAATTCTGGCTGCCGTTTGTTTCTAGTGAGTGTAGGTTTTCAGTTCACTGATTATCTCAGCTGTTAAAATGTGTTCATGTCTTTTTACTCTGGAGGAGGCTGTAAAACTTTGTGAAAGGAGTCCGATAAGCTTACTTCTGTCTGATGGCAGCGATACGGAGGTGAGTTGTTGAGGATATGCTGAACTTTTCTGTCAGTAAGTGCTGCTGTTAGCTAATATTAGCTGGTCATGGGGAAGCTTTTTTGGCCTTTTTCAGAAGTGAAGATAAATAGGAAAGGGGGGAAGACATGCAGCAAAGGGCCACAGGCTGGACGCGAGCCCAGGCCAGCTTCACCACGGCCATGTGACATATATGGTCGCCTGCTCATCCACTGAGTCACCCTAGCACCTGTGAAACGCTTTTTGAAGTGAATTTGACAATGCTGGACTTGGACGCTTAGCTCTCATATGAGGTGAGAATGTAATCAAGCTGTTTATCAGTGGGAAAGTGTGATTTTTAGGACACTCACGCCTAACATTAGCTGGAATAATGTTAACTTATAACCAGCTGCTATGTTATTGTTTAGCCAGTTTGTTGTCAGCTGTCCAGAGACTTCAAGATGGTGTGAGCTGGCTTCCACAAAGGCCCGCTCATATGTGTTTTTAATACATGTATTCTAAGTTCATGAGAACGCACCAATTTGTTTGAAGACGTAATTACACACCAATCAATGTATATTTATGAGTACAACATTATTTTTTTCTAATAAATAACCTCAAAAAAATAATTACTGCAACTTCCTACTTATTGTCATGATGTGCTGTAAACAAACAAAAGTCTCTCGTGCATTATTCTCCTTTTCTCTTCATATACTCTACAGCCCTGTTGTAATAAGGCATATAGTTCGGTGTACTGGAAGTATGCCTGCAGTTAGTGGAGGTGTGGCTGCAGTAAAGTTAGTTGTATCAAGTGCTTGTTATACTTGGTTACTGACAAGTACACCGCTGTTAAAATCTAATCAGAAATTGCTTCTTTGGAAGGGTGGCTGTCAAGAAGCCATTTTTAAGGAAGAGAAAGAGAGAGTAAAGGCTGAGGTTTTCCAAATTATACAACTGGACTGAAAATCAGTCGCAACAGGTCTTGTGGTATGATGAATCCAAATTAGAAATTTTTGGTTGAAAACATTCTCACTGTCTAAAGAGGAGGTTCAGAAGAAAGGTACAACAGTGAGTGTCTACATCTGTAAAATATGGCGGAGGCTCTGTCATGATTTGGAGCTGCATTTAAGCCAGTGGTTGTCAGATTTTGATTAACCATGCAACCATCATCTGGAAAGTGTCTGACTGGCAACAGCTTCATTTTTCACTATGTCAGTGATCCCATACTAACTGCCAGTGGAGTGAAAGCATAACTAGATAGAAAAACACACAGTGTAACACTATCAGTCATGGATTGGCCTTCCCAGAGCACAGAGCTCAAAATTATTGAAGCAGTTTTGGATAATCTTGATAGAACAAAACACTTGATATTGAATTCTATCTATCTATCTATCTATCTATCTATCTATCTATCTATCTATCTATCTATCTATCTATCTATCTATCTATCTATCTACAGTACCACTCAAAAGTTTGGACACACTCACCCATTTATGTGAATGGCCAAGATTAACAGGCACATGGCTCAATACATGAGCGTGGCCCAGAAAAGGGATTGGCAGAAACACCAGAGGAGCAAAACACAAGCTACTGGTCAAAAGAGCAGTCACCCGAAACTGTAAGACCAGACTTACCAACCTACAAGAAGGCCTATGACTCAATGCCTCGCACATGAATCCTGGAAACCAACTTGTGCACCGCTTGGATTAGATGGATCCTGAAATACCTAGAAATGTAAAGCACAACAGGACCTTAAGAACCTTCATAAGTAATTCAATGTAATTCGAGACTGGCTATGGATTCCGACTACGGAATGGAGCAAACATCAGTCACCTCCTCTACATGGACATCATCAAGCTGTATGCCAGGAGTGAACAAGGCATCAGTTCACTGATCCACACTGCTAGGATCCACAGCAATGACATCAGAATGTAATTCAGAAAGATTGTAGTCGGATGGTAAGTCCTGAAGAGTCAGCTGAATGGGAAGAACAAGTTCTGAGCAATCAACACCTATGCCCTGCCAGTCATCAGGTACCCTGCTGGGATAATAAGCTGGCCAAAGGAGGAGATAGAAGCCAAAGACATCAAGACAACAAAGCTCTTTGCCATGCAAGGAGGGTTTCACCCCAAATCCAGCACCCTGATACTGTATGCTAAGTGGAAGGAAGGAGGCCGAGGACTAGTGAGTGTCAGAACCACTATCCTGGATGAAACAACAATGATTCATGAATAAATCAGAAGGATGGCCACAAAAGATCATGTGATTAGTGAATACCTAAGCAGCTGAAACCCGAGAAACAAGAGGACCAAGAACAGGAACCATCAGTGAAGGACAGGCCTCTGCACAGCATGTACCACCGGCAGATAGAAGAAGTGGCTGATATCATAAAATCCTACCAATGGCTCGACAAGTTAGGCTGAAAGACAGCACAGAGGAACTAATCATGAGGAACAAGCTCTAAGCACAAGATTAAATAAATAAAGGCTGTATCCAGCTGCCTTTCAGCTCGAAACAGTCGGGTCATATTCCTGACTTCTGGCAGCAACAAGGCGTATTCACCAAGAGAACTGCTGCTCACTGCACACCAATGCAATCTCAGATTTGGACTCACCAGACCAAAGTACAGATTTCCACTGGTCTAATGTCCATTTCTTATGTTCCTTGGCCAACAGTTGGATAAAGGCTGAGGTCTACCACACCAGGCAAGTCCCCAGGTGCAGGCTGTGCAGAGATGTCCCTGAGACAATCCAGCACATAACAGCAGGGTGCAAGATGCTAGCAGGCAGGGCATACTGTACATGGAACGCCACAACCAAGTGGCTGGCATAGTATACAGGAACATCTGTGCGAGTATGACCTGGAAGTCCCGAGGTTAAAATGGGACCACAAGAGTGCTTGAGAATGAAGCTAAGATCCTGTGGGACTTCCAGATACAGATGGACAAACTGCTGATGGCTAACCAACTGTACATAGTAGTGGTGGACAAGAAGAGGAAGGAGGCTGTAGAGATAGACATTGCAATACCAAGCGACAGGAACATCAAGAAGAAATCGATTAATACCAAGGGCTGACAGAACTAGAGAATTTGTGAAGATTCCAGGATCTCTGTCCAAAAAAGTGCAGTCCTAGGAACAATGCATTTCCCTCATGCTCATAGTCCTCTGGTAGAGGATCCGAGCTTGGAGGACAAAATAAAACTGCCCACAGGGCGAGTGGGGAATATATATTCATATATATATATATATACTATTCTGCTTTCTGGTGACCCAGTGGGTTATGATTTTAAATTGCATTTGATTTGATAGCCAAATAGAAACTGATTGATTGATTGTACACATTGCAGAAATTCACATCTGTGATTTTCTGCAATCAGTATATCCAGTTCTTCCCTTTAAATGTAGAAAAGCTATGGGTCTAAAAGGTACATCTCTGGCAGATGGCACCCATGAGTGTAATGCATATTATGGGTTAGCAAGTCACTGGCAGGTCGGTGTAGTTATACATCACATGTAGCACCATGGAGTTCCAAAGATCCAGAAACACGTGCAAAACTCCCTCCAATCTTTTGGATGCCATCAAAGTCAAAGTGACTCACTGATCAGTGAGAACAAAGCTGAGCCCAGACATATTTCTCTTTCCTTTACCCTGGTGTCAAGATGTAGTGTGAAGAATATTTTCTCCGCTGGTTGCTGGTATTTAAATAAACAAGTGTCTGTGGCTTGAAAACCAATGTTGTTTACAGCCTTTTGGAATGGATACCGCCTGGTCTCTTGTGAGTTACTGGCATCACTCGACTTGCTTGATCTGGTCCATCCCTGCATCCCTTGCTGGTTGAATAATTTAACACTGACCCACGTCTGAGTGGAAGAGCCTGAAGTTTGACCTTAAGATTTGTTTTAACTGCGAGCACTCAAAGTAAATGCAGAGCAGCTCTTGGAAACTTGTGTGTCCTGCATGTTTATGTAATGTTGAACATAATCCCTTTTTTCAACGCTCTCGCCTCTTCTTACTTACCAAACAAACTCTGATCTACATGATCTAACTGCTGGGCTATTGAGGGAGTTTTGAGGCCTTTCATGCATCAAACGTATTTTTGTAGTTTTGTATTTTTTTATTTGCTGTGCTAACATAGTATCCTTTCGTAACAGCCCAGCCTTTACAAAATAATGTCTCTTCGAATTGTTCACATCCGTTCAGTCTCTTCCTCTGCTATGAATTATTGCAGCAGCATTTGTCCCAGGACTTTGAATGGCCTCCTGTACCTTGATGAAGACCTTTAATAAAAGCCCATTAATACTTTGCTCAGCCATATGATATAAATTCACTAGCCGCTAATTACATGTGGCTCTGAATAATTTACAGTGTGAAAATAAATTAGTAGTACAGGAGTCCATTGGAGCTGTACAGAAAGACAGGAGGCCCCTTTGATTTAAGTGTTGTGTATGTGTTGTGTTTGCTCCTCCCACAGAATACACAATCACCTCTGATGAATCTAATCATCCCCCTTGTGCTGCTGTATTAGATGAGGGCCATCAAGAGCTAACTGATCCACTGTAACCCGTTTATGCAGCTGCACATTGACATCATATCAATATTTAAAATCTTTCTTATGCATGTATTCCTGCTTGTCTGACTTCATTAAGGCCATTCCTCATCCCTCAGGCTAGGAGACGTTCCCTCTGGAGTGCTTGGATGAAGCCAGGCAAGCGATGCCACTGCTGCCTGGAAAATGTTCATGTATGTGCTCCCCTAATAAGTGTGTCCATTACAAGGTGGAGCCCATTTTTTTTAACAGTTATATACTGGGAGGACTTAAACTTAGGGGTGTGGTTGCTTTGATCTACAAGTGTGCTGTCTATAGAAAGTCCAAAAAAGACAGATGTTGCTACTCTGACAGCATACATTGTTCTGTGAAGTTGTGTTATTAAAGTTATTCTCTTGCCAGCATGGCATTTTGAAACCACATGAGGCAAAACTGCACACTTATTGGCTAACTACTCAAACATGTATGCCAATCCAGTTGTTGGGAAGGAGTATAAATTAGGCTATGCTTATTGTCTGACTCTAATGGGACCCATCATTTATACAATGAACTTCCTGTTGTATTCAATCAGGCTTAAAACAGTGACTGAGACATTAAAGTGAAAATAATGTAAGGTCACTGATCAAGGGAGCTGAAGGCCATTTTCCCTCAGACTTCTAAACAACTGAAAGTCCTTCTGTAACCAGAGGCACTGCCTTCTGCTGGCCATTAAAAGGAGTGCCTGTTTAAGGTACATGTACAATGGGTTCACTTAGCATTAATTGACAAGTTAATGGATGCAGCTTGTGAACCAAACTTGCTACAGTTTTGCAGTGACGCCATCCCTTATCCAAATATTATTTTTTGTCATTTGAGAAAATCAAGTCAAAGGACAGATTTCCACTGGTCTAATGTCCATTTCTTATGTTCCTTGGCCCAAGCCATTCTCTTCCTCTTGTTGTTCTTCCTTAGAAGTGGCTTCTTTGCAGCAATTCGACCAAAAAGTCAGAATTCACGCAGTCTTCTCTGAACAGTTAATGTTGAGATGTGTGTGCTACTTGAACCCTGTGAAGCATTTAGCTGGGCTCTTATTTGGGGTGCTATTAACTTGCAGTTTCTGAGGCTGGTAACACTGATGAACTTATCCTGTGCAACAGAGGGAACTCTTGGTCTTCCTTTCCTGGGGAGGTCCTGATGAGAGCCAGTTTCATCGTAACGTTTGATGGTCTTTGCAAATGCACTTGAGGATACTTTCACAGTTCTTTACAACACAACTGATGGCCTCAAACACATTAAGAGGGCAAGAAATTCAAGAAATGAACTCTTGACAAGGCACAGCTCTTAACTGAAAGCCATTCCAAGTGATTACCTCATAAAGCTGAGAAAATGCCAAGATGTGAAAAACTGTCATCTAAGCAAGAGGTGCCTACTTTGATGAATCTAAAATATAAAACTTATTCTGGTTTGTTTAACACTTTTTCATTTACTAAATAATTCCATATGTATTTATTCATAGTTTGGATGACTTTAGTATTAATCTTCAATACAGGCAATTTTAAAATAATGAAAAAACACTGAATTACAAGGTGTGTCCAAACTATTGACTGGTACTGTATATA
>JAVDPK010002244.1:254471-265875 GCA_034780415.1 Cichlasoma orientale | reverse complement strand
GTTTATCCCCCCCCCCCCCCCGTTTTTCCTCAATAGAAGACTGTGGGAACAAATTAGAGGAGTGCACATTTATGCCAAAACTCAGAGCACCTTCTTTTGAGAGAAAAACTGAGACACAGTGCTGGAAGCAGCAAGCTGTATCAAGCAGGGCATCAGTTTTAACACAGCAGCATCTCTGCAGTGATGCCCATGATCATTCAAAAGGCCACTGCTTACTTCCAGTAAATGCCATGTTCAGATGCTTTCTCCTCTATCAGAAATAATCAAGTGACATTCATGAGTGCAAACATGAACAGCTAGTTCCTCCATGCAGCGTGACTTTCCAAAGTGTTATTGCAGAACGGGAGAAATGAGGAAACGTGTGCTCAGAGAAATACAGCAAAGCTCAGAAATTCCCCTTTACATGAAGCAAGGCTTTTGCTTAGGAACATTCTGCTGAAAACCCAGTCAGTGACCTCATACACTGCGTTTCTTTAGTGTCACGTCACTGAAAGCTCCCTGAAAAGCATTCAGTTCACTCAAAGCGCTGCACTGAGACTCCTAACAGGGAGGAAGAGAGATCATACGTCTCCCAGGTTACCCTCTCTTTGTTGATTCCAGATTTGAATTTAAAATTCTCGGACTTAAGGCAGAAATCTGTCTCCGCATATCCACAGAAATGTGGAGAGAGGACTAAACATCCATGAGTGATGTCGTTTTTGCGGACAAAAGAGTCACTGGCTCATTTCCCCCAGGCAATGATGAGCTGAATGTCTCCCCACACACAAAAAAGTCCTCATCCTTGTCCTGAGAAACTGTCCTGGGAGCTTTGGAGTACTGGCGCCCCCATGGTGTTTGACAAAAGTCAAACTCAGCTCAAATTCTTCACCTCTTTTAGCTTGAGACGACTGTCAGAACGAACTTGTAAAGGCAAGAGGATTTTCCACAGGTTTCATCTTCCTGTTTGCGGGTTCCCACAGGACCTCAGGCAGACCTGAGCATAAAGTCGGCTGGTCATGCATGACAGAGTCTGGAAAGCAGTTCCTGACCATTTACGCAGTGTGAGTGTGAGTCTGCTTCTCTAAAAATATCTGGGTTCAAGGGTCAGATGCCTGCGCAATCGTTCCATCTGGGACGTGGACGGTGGTGGAACCTGAAGATTAGTTCTGAACTGTAGAATGTGTCATGAATGTGCATACAGTAGCTGCTGTTATAGTTTGTAGTAGTAGTTTTCAGTTTGTCTGCAGGTAGATTTGAATAAATCAAAACACAACATATTTGATGACATGTAAAGTGAATCGGTCCCGTTGTACTTTTTATTGTTTTGTGTGTGTTTTTTAATTGTGCTTCAAAATAGGAGTGGGCATGGACTGCTTATATTTATTCAACATAAGCTAGCGAAGCAGCCTTGCAAACCCCAAATAATTAAATCACATAAATGTTATTTTAAAAAATGAATTGGTCTTTTTTCCCTTTTGGAAAGTTCAAAATAGATTTTTTGTAATTACTTGTCCATTATTGTTGTGTCCGAATGGGCTTGTCTGGGAAGTTCCAGGTTTTCCGTAGAAAATTGTGGATGTTAGCTAAAATATTCTCTATGCTCTGTCATACTGAGTTATTTGTTAGTTCATCATGTCCTTAGTTCAGTTTAAGCTGGCATGTTTGCCCTCATATTTGCATAGCTGTGGTAACATTTGAAGTTCGTTTTAAGCTCTCTTGCTGTTAGTAATTTAAATGCTGCGATTTATGCAAGATACAAATTAACTTCTATGTGAACACAAGTTTGCCTTTGAAAAAATTGTTTACTGTCTGGGTAATTCTTTTGAATTTACTTGCAAAGTATTAAACAGTCATGATTTTCTTTTAATCTTGTGGCAGGTCTAAGTGTTGTGCTGATGTGATCGGGCAGAACAGACTTCTGTGGGCTCGTAGCAAAAGTCAGTTTCTGTTACCCCCTTTTTGTTCCTGCTTCCTTTTTTTTTTGTATTTCCTTCTATTATGCCTCTTGCTCCCTTTCTTTCATTTTTATAATTCCCTCTGGTCTTAATGTTTTTTTTTTCCAGGTGATTGATTGAGCTGACTTGCCCTGAGTTTATTGATCATAAACACCCCCAGCCAAGGCTCCATCCCTGCAATCAGACCAGTTCTCTTTCTGAAACTCTCTTTATTCCGGAACACACACATTTACCAACTATGCCTTTGCATTGTGCCCATCTGTCTCATTCCACTGTAGCAGCTGGGATTTGCAACTTCCGCTGCAGACATAATAGTGTATGGCAGCTCGGTTCAGCCCGTTTCCACTGTCTCATTTTCTCTCATTCCCTCAGACTCCTCCTCCTCCTCTGCTCCCCTTAGAAACAAGATAAGTTTGTTGGAAAGTCTTTGTTGTTGCCGGTCATTGTCTGTTGTCTCCTGTGAGTAACTTTATATCCACTGTGATAGATACAACCAGACTCTGAAAAGATGTATTAGTTAATTAACTTAATGGCGTGTGTGTGTATGTCATGTTTATTTGCGTGCGTGTGTACAGTATGTGTGTGACTCGTAAATTGAGCAATATAAAGAAAGAGGCTCATTACCTCAAAACCAGGAAGACAAATTGGAACCAATGGCCTGATCATTCCTCAACTTGTAATTAATGACGCAGAGTGCTTCCAGTCACAGCAATTATCCCCGCACGTTTCCTCGCAGAACCACCCTCATCACATGTTTTAACAGGGAGCATATTGCGCAGGTTGCACTGGTCATCTTCAGGTAAGAGAGATGAACGGACGAGTGGAAGTTTGCCAGGCTGGAATTTTGCACCAGCTGGAGAAAATATGCACTAAAGAAGGGAATGAAGTGAGGGCAGAGTGTAGCAGACTGTGGTGGTGTGTTGTCAGGCGTACAGTGTATGAGTGCAAATGCTGAACAGGGCATGACGGGAAAACAGCAGAACAGCAGGCGCTCAGTCAACCTAAACAATTAATTATGCTTTTTTTTTTTTTTTTTTTTTAAAAGCTTGTAGCACCAGCATTCAGGCTTTCTTCACAAGCTTCTGCATTGGACTTGGTGAGTTTTTAACCTCCCCTGCTCCCTTGACCTTAGGTGAGCCATGTGGGCCCATTCTTTTCTTGCTATATCAACCTTCATTAGGATCTTCTTCTAGAAAGTGTGGCCACCTTTTTTATTATATTGTTATGTGCTTGAAATTCTTTTTTAACTTTTGGCCGAGTTGTATTTAAGTTATATCACTCAAACACCCAGCAGTCGCTGTTATGTTGCTCTTGGTTTAACCTTTGCACCTTAGCATTAAATCTACAGTTTTTTTTTTTTTTTTTAAAGATCCCCCCAAAAAAGCCAATATGTTAGTTTCCCTAATGGCCACTTGAGGCCAGCTTTAAAAGAGTGTCAGTTCCCACAGACTCCTAAATGTCTAACTATACAGCATTAAAAAACATGTTTACAGCCAAGTACAAAAATAAATAACTAAATAAAAAAGGATCTCCACACATAATCTTTCCCTTCCTAATATGGAGAGACTTAAGGAAGGGTGAGAGAGGGCGACGTCCCACGTGGAAAGAATAGGAAACACAGAAGACAGAGAGACGAGATGTGATGAATATGTAGAGGTTGGCAAAGATTTTCAGACGGGCAGAAATGGAGATGAAGCTCAGTAGAGGGAGGACTTTTGATTCTATTATGAAGTCAGTCCATAGATCGTGTGCTCTTACTAATGTATGCATATTTGCCACTCTAGTTACTTAGCCTTAGAAATATACAACAAATCAGTTGTGCATGTGCACCTGGGATCAGCTGGTGCTCTCCTGTTCTTTAATGCATTGCACTCCATGTCTGTACAAATCAAAGGTGTGTAACTAATTCTGACTTTTTGAGGCAGTTAACCAGCTAACTGTAACTTAGCTACACAGTCTGTATCTAGCTAGCTCACCCAAGGAGCAGCTTCAAAAGTATGTGACATTTGGCACATTGTTGCAGGCCGCTCCAACCCTATGCAACTGTAGTGGGGGCTTGGTCAGATCTTTTCCTGGTGGGTGTGGGACTCTGCCAGAGCTGCCCTCTGTCACAAGTTTCTCAGCACAACCAAGGGGCAGAAGGTGGTTTCAGGATCTTGTCATCAACTGCTTTTTGCAGATGATGTGGTTCTGTGATACACAAATATCTAATCAGTTAATAACTTGGCAGCAAGTCAGTGCATTTAGACATGGTCAATGCGACCTGCTGATGTTTAAAACTGAGGCTACAATTTGGGCGGGCTCACCAAAATTGGGCAATAGAAGAATGCTGCCTGGCCTGATGAGTCTTGATTTCCAGCCCGCCAAGAATCAACAGGCTGCTGCTGGTGGTGTAATGGTGTAGGGGTTATTTTCTTTGCACACTTTGGGGCTCTTAGTACCAAATGAGCATCATTTAAATGCTTCGGCCTTCCTGAGTATTGTTGTTGACCATATACATCCCCTTCTAATGACAGTGTAGCCACCCTCTGATGGCTGCTTCCAGCAGGATAACACACCTTATAGTTCTGAAGGAAAAGATGAACTGGCTGCTGAGTGCATAATGTATAGTGTAGCACACTAACACATGCTACTGGATACGCTTTATACATTTTTCACACACTGATAGGAATTAACAAAATAAAAATGAAATGATCCTAGTAAATAAATTATTCTTTCCATTTATGAAAGCAAAAGAAAGTTTTAAATATCAGTTTGATTATCTTTCTTTTTTCCTTGTAGCCTTTGCCTCCATACTTAAGATCATTTTTCCTTGTTCGGTGTTAAGCAACAGTTTTTCATGTTTTCTTTTTGAGTGGCAGGCAGATAACTTTGAATGTGCACCTTGAATGCGGCATAATGAGACACGCATTCATATTAATGCACTCCTGTTACACAAAAGAAGACTTGAAAGGGAGTCGTGCTCTGTGTGTGCGTGGGCTCTGAGTAAAGGTGTGCGTGTGTGGGAGGAGAGGTGGTCTTCAATGTCCAGCTCACGCAGCCTGAGAGAGTTTGGAAAAGAGAAAAATAAAAAAAAGAGTCTAGAGGGAAAGGCCTTGAGAAGGATGGGAAGATGAATGTGGGGGAGGAGATAACCACCAGGGAGACGAGGAGGGAAAAGAGCGGAGGTGTGCCTCAGATGTCTGTGTCTGTGAAGGATATGGGAGTCCCTGTGCTTACTGGCTATAAAGGCTTGGGTGGTAACATTACCCATAGGTGATCACAGATTTGTAGTTCAAATGAAAGCTCTTGCAGGCACTAAAAAAGTTGATCTAAATGAATTTTTTTTTTTTTTAACAACTCTCTCCTAATTTTTATTGTTTTGTTCCTGTGAGTTCTGCTCAGGCGTGCAGTGGAGAGCAAACATAGCATTTGCAACCACTTGTTTTGTCCTCCTTTCTGCCCTGATATCTTCCTGCGTGCACAGAGCAGCTGTTAGCTTGAATTGCTCATCCAAGTAACAACTATGGCCATATTTTTCTTTTAGAAATAAACAACCAATTTATATAAAAGGAGCTCATTTCTTTCTGGAAAGTAAATTCACTGTGACCCAGCATGTGAAAACCTAAATCCAAAATGTTTCCTTTTCACTTCGTTATGCTTCCAAAATTCTCAACAACAGCAAAAAAAAAAAAGATTTCATATTTTTCATGATTTTTAACTTGAAGATGCCAAACTAGCAGAGTTCCGTGGCTGCGCTGAGCAGGAGTTTTCCCCTTCCAGCTGTGAGGTTTGCCGGACGAGGGTTTGAGGCAAAATGCTGCCTTGTTAAATTACAGTTTATACATCAAAAACTTTTTAATAAATTAGATTTTCTGACATACTTTTGAGAGATATTTGCAGACAGCGAAGTTAAGATAAGTACCGGAAATCCTGGTTGCTCCTGATTGCGTCACTGCTCGGCTGTTTTTGTGCACAGCTGGGATCCTCGGTCTGCGTCTTCGGCCGGCTTTTCAGGTGCTGCATCACAGTATGTTTTTTAATATTTTAAGCAGGTGTGCAATTTTATTTTTATTGTATTTTATTATTTTTTAATGAAATCTAGTTGCTCCAGGAATGAAGTTGATGTAGATACAACAGCAAAAAAGCCTACTGTATCATGCTTGACTACAGCATGGGTGGGATTTGAACCCACGCCTCCTTACAGACAGGAGCTCAACGCTAGTGCCTTAGACCACTCAGCCACTCTATCTTTACCACTGTGTTTTGAAGCAGAAATACTTTTTCACAAAGAAAACCAATATATCAGCATCAAAGCTGGATTTATCGTTGCTTTTATTTGGGCACTGTTGATGAAAAACTACAGGAAAAATAAGTCTATCAAAAACAAGTACAGAGATTACAGGTGAGGCGAGATGAATTTTGTAATTTCCACTTTACAAGCTTAGAGAATTAATTCTTCACAGGCAGAAGCCTAAACACTGCTGTTCAGACAACCAAGCCACCCTTTCCGTCCCTGCTAATGGTTTCTCTCTGCAGTTCAGCCAATCACAGATGTTCACCATCACTGGATAAGTGCTGCCGTCCTGTAATGCTGGGTGACACAAGCAGCAGTTCTGCTGTGCTTTGAGGAGAAGTCTTTTAAATCATCAATGATTTATTGGATCAATGATTTAAAAGATTGATTTGACTTACTGCCAATAATAGTAGTGTCACTTCTTAGGTCTCAAAGGACCTGAGAACTGGTTTGCCTAAACGGAACATCACGTTTCAAAATGTTAATAAAGAATAAATGTGATCTATTGAGTGCTGAGTTATTGGAGGGTGGCAGCACTGTGCTGTCTCTAGGGCTCAAGCCACTAGTCTGTTTTTGACACAAATCAATTCTAATCATCTTGGGAGTATGTTTTCAATAAATCAGGTATAAGTGTGAGCCTATACCTAGCTGCCATAGGGCAAGAGGCAGGGCCTGCCCTAGACAAACTGCCAGCCTCTTAATACAGAGAGACAAACAACTAGTCACACCTATGGGCCCTTTAGAACCACCAGTTAACCTAACCCCACTAACTGCATGTCTTTAGACTGTGGGAGGAAGCCGGGGTACCCGGAGAGAACAAGCAAACTCCACACAGAAAGGCTCCCGCCAGATGGTGGATTCAAACCCAGGACCTTATTGCTGTGAGGCAACACTGCTAACCACCACACTGCCTCGCTGCCTGTTCGGATACCAAAATTATTACCTGTAAAAAAATTTTGAAATGTGCTGTTTCAAGAAGACCTCTACGAATGGGGAGCAGGTGAGCAGAATATTTGCCTGGGTCGGTCTACGTGAGACAAAAGTGGAACTGTTTGCCATCATCCCGACACAACAGCGACTGAAGTGCCGCAGTGTGACACAAAGCTTCACTTCCCTGTTTCTCTCTGCTTAAAAGCAAACCCTCTCTGTGCACAGATAACCAGAGAGGGTGTGTGGGAATGAGCTGGCAATTACAAGGAGGAAATATATAAATTAATTGAAGAATAAAATCAATTGTTACAGTGGTTGGAAAAAAAACAAAACAGCAGCAACTGCAATTATCTTGATGTTGAGCCAAAAGAGATTTTTGGGTCTGGGAACACAGATAAAGCATTAATCTCTTCTTCTTTTTACTCCACTGTTCATCTGTCTCTCCCTCCTCTGTGGGCTTCTTTTATTCCTTTAGCTTTCTATCTGCTTGTATCCGTCTGTCTTACTGTCTGCTTGGTTTCACAGGATAAAGCTGCTAATGTTTGGTCTTTGTGTTTTTTATCTTGTGCTTTTTAGTTTAGTTTTTTTTAAGGTGTTTTTCTCTGTCTAGAGTTTGCATGTTTCCCCTTACATTTAACACTGTCTGACCAGCTATGCCATAATGGCAATATTTAATATGAAATAAGCTAAAATTTCACCATCCCACTGGACTAAATTCCTACATATCAACATTAGAAAACCGCATCATCTCAGTGTCACACCCCAAATCTCCGTACTCTGCAGCAGACTCTCTAATTTGAGAGCTAATACATGCATTTAAATCACTCAGCTTTGTTACATGTTCTACAGCATCATGATCTGCAGGTTCTGACTGACTGATGCAGTGAATGACAGTCAGATTAGGGTTGATGTTTTCACACAGCATGCAAAGCCAGCAAACGGTGATCTTCCCTTCACAGCAGGAGTTTCTGCACGATGTCTCAGGCAGCAGCCGGCTTCATAGCTGCAGTTCAACAAGATGAAAGGATCAGCTGCACAACTCACCTTTGTTAGCGTTAGGAAATTCTGATGTCAGTGATCAGGCAAGTGGTTGACACGCAGTATTCCTCTGATTTTCTGACAGTTCCAATGCCCTGAATATGTCTTTTATTGAAACAGTGGTGCTTTTTAACTTAATGAAAAACTTAGGTGGAACCGATCGGGGAGGAAATATTATTATTGCACCGTTTACACACGTGTGTGTGTGCGTGTGTAAAATATATGTAATGGGCTGGAAGGTAAGATGGCCTTAATGCCACTGTTACTGGCATGCGCGTTTATATGATGACATAAACTCATTTAAATATTGAATCCTTTGGGATTCCATAGTTCCATAGTTTTCCTTCCTTATTCCTTGTGTCCCATCTCTACTGTTTCCTGCACTGCTGAGTCATCACTGCTCAGTCATCACTTAATTGACTGGTGCCATTGTTAGCATCACTGTATGGAAATGTGTTTACAATTTATTTTCTTTCCTTTTCTGGCATAAAAAAAAGAGAAAAGACACATCTTTCTAATTTTCCAAGTAAAATTAGCTTTTAACATTACACACAAGGCTATAATTAGGGTGGGGCGTGCATAATGATCTTCTAACTCTGTTTTAAACCTCGGGAACAACTACAATTTTTAATGACCTTATGCATAATCAAAGAGAACAGAGAAGAATGAAATGAGCTTGTCACGGTTTCTTTCTTCGCACTTCACACTGTTTCTTTGTAAGCTCTCAAGTACATATGGTGCTTCCTCGTGGAGAAGTGACAGCCCATTCAGATGATAACCTTAAGCGTGCTTTTGTCTGTATTGTTCAGCTAGAGACACAAAAGGTTGCATTTGAAAGGTCTGTAACAAAAACTCGGATTCCAAGATGAGATTCAGTGGGAAAGTAAAGTAGAGAAACATCCTTGAATGTCGAATATGATACGAAAATGTTTTACTCTGTGGTAACGTTATGTGGATTATTGTGTTTAAGGACCTGTTTTGCCTCGGTGCTGTTGCTTTGTTCAAACTCGCTGACTATTCTTTGAAAAAAAGTTAAAGTATTAAAGTAAGTCACAGATGAAACCATTCGCTGATCGATGAATTACAGGTACAAACATCAACAGAAAGATCAGGGTTTCCACAGTGAGTTGTATTTGGACAGCACTTTAGTAAATTATGTTTCAGGTGTATTTTGGATCGTGTTAGGAGCAAAGCTGATGTTCAAACACTGTGTATGTGATCCTTGTGGTTTACCAAAAAGATCTGATGTGGACAGCGTGTTCTGTACACTCAAAGTGGCGAATAAATATAAACCATGCGAAACAAGCATGCCCCTATATGTCCATGTGCCATAACCAAGGGCACCTATGATTGTGCTTATAGAAGGGCGAAGAAATAACTGTCCATTGTGAGTGGGAGTGTTAAACTTAAATGTTTAACATAACAGTGCTCGCAGCATAAACCAAAGAAACAACAGAACCAAAAGGATCCAGCGGACTCCGACATGGAGGATCAGCTGGAGCGCTCTGAGCGTGAGTAATCATAATGTTTCATTTCATTTATGGACTTTGTGGAGCTGTGTATAGGACGATACAGAGAATAGCTACGGAGAGGTACGGGCTAACTGGCTTTCTTCCACACTGGTTTAAGGACCTAGTAATTTTGACCCACGCCCGCCAACGCCAGACCCCAGCCAGAGTCAGCTCGTCTACCAAATCTGCTGACACCAGGTCCCAGCCTGTGACTGTAGCTCCACCTGGGGTCTCTCCAGAGACTTTGTCAGCACCAAATGAGCCTGTACAGGCCGCCTCAGAGACTGTGCCTTACCCATTCATATGAATGGGTAAGTGTGTCCAAACCTTTGGCTGGCACTGTACCTCTGATCATCTCAAGCATCCTGTGCAACCTGCGTATCCTGAGCCTAAGCTGCTAGATCATGAGCCAATGTGGTCTGAGTGCCCTGCGCAGCCTCAGTCAGAGGAAACTGCATGTCCTCCGTCTGCATTTTGGTAGTTCTTTGGTTCTTGTGCTTTGTGTTTAGTTTTACTTCTCTCTGCCTTGTCTAAACTTTGTTCACCTGTGCCCCATTTTCCCCCAGCTATGTTCACCTCCCCTGATTAATCCTAGTATATATAACTTCAGTTCCCCCCTTTGTCACTTGTTGTGTCAGACTGTTTCCCTGTGCCTTCTGGGTTTTGTGACTTTGATATTGTGGACTTCATTTACTGTGGCCCTTTCCTGTGTGTCATCCCATGTCTCTCTCTCCCCACTTTCCCGTCTCTCTGCACTGTACACTATCTAATATCAAGCAAACATTAGAAAGGATATCTTGAAAAATTCTCTTCACTTGCAAATGTAATGAATAATATTTATGTGGTTGATCTTCATAATTGTGGTTTTACATCCATCAATATAATTATTAATGTGGGGCAGTAGAATTTATCTTAACAGAAAAATGCCAGATTATTTCCTTTAGAGCTTATTTTCATAGTTTTCATATATATTGCTATGACTACAGATTTTTTTTCACCCTCTTCTCCTCCTGCTAATTTTTTTTTTCAATCTCTCATCATAATCCTTTGGTGTGTAGTCACTGACTTGCTTACTAATGAACAATTCTGTCTGTGACACTCACCTCACAGCAGCACGGCTTTGGGGAAGAACAACATGGCTCTCCCAGTCATGGTTAAACCTCCCAGTGTCAAACTTTGGAGAGCTGCTTTAAAGCGCGACTCTAAGAGAGGCAGGGGACATATTAGATTCTAAATGCTCAGGCACAGATATAGGAACTTGAAGAGATTAAGCAGGCTTATTTTACATTTCCTGTTCTTAATTCAAACTTCTGGGCCTGGGTACAGAGGAAGCATGCACCAGAGGCTATGCAAGTTTAATAGATTTTCAGTGTTTCTTCCTTACCTCATAGTTTAATGTGAAAATAGCAAGTTTAAGATATTCAAAGGTTTTGTTTTGGGATTGTTAAACACATTTCCTGCAATCAGTCCTGGTATGTTATTACATTTCCAGTGCCGATTTAAAATGGTGCATTTAGTGCATTAACCATTACTGTAAGTGTTGGAAAGGCCGACCCACTGAGCATGCGCCACGCAGCAGCATCGCCGCAGCATCGCAGTAACATAGCAGTAACATAGCAGTAAGTTCAGAGGCTGATGGCGAGTGCCAGAGTGGGCACTGAGATGGACTAAGAGAGAGAAACGTAATGTGTGTAATGTGCGTCATTGCCGGAGAT
>JAVDPK010002244.1:240023-254371 GCA_034780415.1 Cichlasoma orientale | reverse complement strand
GAGTGTTCTTATCGACACACCAGGAAGACACCCAATATACCACCTATTTAGTCCTTTCTGTTAGCGCTATCGAACAGTAAGAATTAGGGCAATTAGGGATTTTTCCAGATAACTTTCTTTAAACCATATCTTCTGGTAGTCAATAAAAAAAAAACCAGATGAAGGTCAGCAAGAAAACATATACTTTATATAAATCATAGGTGTAGCCACAGTGACATCACCAACTGGTTAGTGAAGAGCCACCGTGCTGCCCAATCATAGTTTACAAAATAATAAAAAAAAAAATTGTAAGACTTTTATTTGTATAAGAAAGTTATTTTCACAGACTTCTGTATAAGTGGTCACTTTTTTCTCCTCCAGCTGTTGCAGAATGCAGGTTTAAGGCACTTCCACATTGGTGCCTCGAACTTCTTCCTCTCCCAGAAATTTGAATGAAGAACAGTAAATGCAAAATAAACCATTTTTTTCAGCTTTCATACCCAAAAGCTACATCCATCTTTTAGATAAGGTTTATCAAAATCAAGAGTGGGTAACCTTATAATATAATTATAATGGACATGCAGGTTTCAGTTGAGTCCAATCCAACTTTATTCATAAAGCATATTTAAAAACAACAGAGCTGACTGAAGTGATGTGCACAGAATATGCCAGTTAAACACAATTTAGATTTCTGTTGCTTTAAGTTATTAAATACAGCAATAAAATTATGCTGTTTTCAACATTTTGTTGGTCATAAGTATGCCTGTAAGTCTTTCTGAAAAAAAAAGCTCTGGTAAGAAATGAAAGGTTTATAAGTCAAGTGAAGCAGAGTGGCTCAAAAAAAGGCTTTGTACTAAAATATAACCATTAAACTTGTATGAGAGCCTTTTGCTGTTTTTTTTTAAAATCTGAATCGTGATCCAAATCACAAATTCTGTGTACTGTTACACCTCACCTACTTAAGGAAGGTGAAAATTTAGCATTTAGCAAGTATTTGCCCTTTTCCTGATTTTTATTTTATTTTTTGCATTTTTGCCCCACTTAAATATTTCAGCTCACATTTAAATTTCAACACATTTTAATATTGGACAAAGATAATTAAAGAAAATACAAAGTGCAGCTTTTAAATGATTACTATTACGACTATGTGAAAAAGTAATTGTCCCCTAAACCTAATAACTGGTTGTGCCACCCTTGGCAGCAAAAAAACTGCAATCAAGAGTCTTTCACGTCACTGTGGAGGAATTTTGGTCCTCTCGTCTTTGCAGAATTGTTTTAATTCAGCCACATTGGAGGGTTTTCCAGCATGAACGGCCTGTTTAAGGTCATGCCAACGCATCTCAATTGGCTTAACGTCCAGACTTTGATTAGGTCACTCCAAAACCTTCATCCGGAAGTGGACTTGCTGGGGTGTTTCTGATCATTGTCCTGCTGCATAACCCAAATTCACTTGAGCTTCAGGATATGAACTGATAGTGGGACATTCTACTTTTGGTCAGCTGTGGTTTTCTCCTTGGGTGCCTTTTTGCCCAGTCTCTTTCTTATTGCTGAATCATGACCTTAACTGACCCTAACTGAGACAAGTGGTGCCTGTGGTTCTGTAGTTGTTGTTCTCTGTTGTTTTGGGACCTCCTGGATGAGTTCTTGATGCTTTCTTGGAGTAATTTTGGTAGGCCGGCCACTCCTGGGAAGGTTCACCACTGTTTCGAGTTCCAAGTTTTCCCCATTTGTGGATCATGGCTCTTCCGTGGTCCGATGGTCCCAAAGCCTTAGAAATAGCTTTGTAACCCTTTCCAGACTCATAGATGTTAGTGACTTTGTTTTTCAGCTGTTTCTTTAGATTGTGGCATGATGTGTTGCTTTTTGAGATCTTGCTTCACTTTGTCACACAGGTTCTATTTAAGTGATTTTTTTTTAAAATTCAACAGGTCTGTCAGGAATCAGGCCCGGGTGTGGGTAGTAAAACTGAACTCAGCTTTCCAAAAAATGTGTTTTATCACAGTTAATTCATGATTTAACAAGAGGTGGTGATTATTTATTCACACAGGGCCAGGTTGGTTTGGTTTTAGCTTTTTTTTTAAAAAACACATTAAATAAAATCGTATTTTAAAAGCTGCATTTCGTATTTACTCATGTTATCTTCACCTAATACTAAAATTTGCTTGATTATCTGAAACATTTTAAGTGTGACAAATATGTAAAAAACTAAGAAATCGGGAAGGGGGCAAATACATTTTCACAGCACTGCTCATGACAAACTACATCTCTAAGATATATAATGTTGTGATTGCATCATGTTGAACTCCACATGCCCCCTCATTAAAGACCGTTTCTGATTTATTCAGTTCCCTTTTTCACAGAGGGAAAGACAACTCTATCTGACATTTGAGCACCACTCCTGCTGTGATCCTCAAATACATCATCACAAGAGAGAATTTCTAATACTTTTCACTGTTATTTTGGATTTCCTCTCCCTTTATACCTCTCAGAGCTTTCCCTGCCCATCCCTTTGTCTTTTCATCTTCCTTCTCATCTCTTTGCTCACCCCTGTCTCGTCTCCCCCTACTCTCACCGAGCTCTTCGCTGTAGCATTGCTAGCAAGAAGGATGTCGCCATTGGGAGAAAAGTACAGCTGCGGTTACTCTTTTGAAGCATCACACAGCTTACAGCATAGGGGCACTCCATTGATCAGAGAGAAAAACACAGTGAGGAGTGAGATGAACAGAAAGCAAGAGAGACAAGAGGAAAAGACTGATGTGGGAAGGAGGGAGAGATAGAAAAAAGACAACACAAAGTTAGAAGAGACATGCAAGAGAAATTCGGCACACTTTAGGAAAATTTGTAAAAGATTAGAGAGAGGAAGAAAGAGTGCAAAGGAAAGTTTAAGAAACTGAGCACCTGAGCAAAGAGGGAGCTCATAGGGTTTGAGATGAGTATGAGAGAAAAGACCTCAAGGAGGGATCTTCCACTTCCTCCTCCTTATTGCCTGTTCCCAGGGTTTATGGGGAGCTTAGCAGAAGACTCTGCAACTCTATAGAACATTCACAACACTGTGCAAAATTGGGGGGAAAAAGAGGAAAGTAAGGAGAGAGGGGTGAGAGGAGAGGACAAAAAATATTGTTAGAGGGTGTTCAGTGGAAGTACAAAAAAATTAAAGATACAACAGAAATGTGAATCTTTTTTTTTTTACTTTTGGAAGATAAACTTGAGCGTCCCAGTGGCTTATGGGTTGAGATGCAGTCTGATTTATATCTGGTGGGTACCTGACTTCCATATCTTCCCACTCTGCCCAAGCGTACCATCTGCATCTGTCGACTAACCAATCGTAGAATGCTAAAAAACATTTAGAAAAGATGAACAGTTCCCTAAGAAGTTCCTGAATATAGAAAGAGTGAAGGACAGAACCATCAGTTTCATGGCTGGACAGTTCTAGTTTTGCCTTCTGGTGTACTGTAGCTGTGACACGTGGTTGGTCCATGATTTTCTAGAATAACTTTTATAACTATTCAATTAATTGTCATCATATCATCCTCATCAGGTCAAAATTGAAACTTGCCCACACTGTTGCTAAGCCCAAATTTGTGACATTTTCAAAATGTTTCAATTTAATGTAGAAAATCAAGGCCAATGACGTCACCATATTTGGTTCCTTGCTCGTAAGTGGTAAAAAAAATTCCAATTGGAGTACAAGAAAAAACACATATACGGGGAAAGGAACGTGTATTTTAGAACATTGCAACATGTACATTATACTGTAACTATACAACATTAGGCTACATTAGGCCACATGCTTCAAGACCACTTGCTTCTTACTCTCACTGAGGCACGGGATGGGTGTCATATATGAACTGTGCGTAAATGACCAAAAATAGTTACTTGCATGATTAAAGGTTAAGGAGGAAGATGAGGTGGAAATGATGGAGGACAGAGCAGTGGTGGAGGAGGGAGATGGAGAAGAGTAGGAGGAGAAAGACAATGACAAACAGATGATCAAATGTACAAATCTTAAATGGTCATATATGGTTTAAAAGGGCTACTTGTGATCTTTAAATTAAATCTAACTTGATACTTTCCAGCAGTTATTGTTTTAGATGTTTAGAATTTTGATCAGATTTCCATTTTCTTTCAGAATTCTCAGGATTTTGGAACATTCTAATTCTATGAGAGCATAGAGGGTTATAAGTAAAGATAACCCTCGTTCTACTCAGCGGTAGTGCAGATTAGCAAATGTTAGCATGCTAACATCATGAGCATTTATTGCTAAGCTAGTTTTCTTCCAATGACCAAAAAATGGAAACTATATTATTTTTAAAGCTCAGTAAATGTATGTATTTTCAAATGTAAAGTATAGTATAGTATAGTATAGTATAGTATAGTATAGTAAAGTATTTTAGCACTACCACCGTGTTTACTGTTTTTTTTATTAGAACAATAATATAACAATATTTTGTTAAAGGCAGAATTATATGTAAAATAAAATAGAAATAAGTGTCTGTAATGTAACATGCATCAGTTTGGCTGTAGCTAGAAAACATGTACTGTGGTTAGACTTCAGTTTTACAGAAACCTTCAAGAAATATGTATTTTTTCCAAAGGTCTGCTTTAAGTGCAGTTTCTCTACTGCATCTGACATGGAAAAAAAAATCTGCTTTTGTAGGGTGAAGTTGTGAGTTTTTCTGGCCTATTCTCCACCTTCATAGATTAAAAAATGTCTCTCTTCACTCCTCTGTATTATCCACATTTCTTTGTTGCAATTCAAGCTGGTCTCCTTGAACGAAATCAATGAAGAAATAGCAGCTTTCATTTTGATTAACCCCATCTGTCTCTAATACATCCACTCACATTCCACACACACTGTTTCCACATTTTTTCTTACCTCAAGAATAAACTTAGATCATTAGTAGTTCATGGATATGTGTTGCCTCGTTCCGTTTTAGCCTGTATTTGAGTTTGTTCGTTCTCACGGTTTCACCCTCCGAATAATTCAATCTCTCGGCTGGTATAATAAATCAATACCAGTGTTTCTAAAACTGTCTTGTCTTACAAATGTTTTGTTTGTTTTCAGGGCAAAATGTGCGATTCCATTCCAGGATTATTACTATTACACAACCACCTGTTTACACCAGTAGCAGTGGATTTTTCTGTCAGTCACACCATATGGCATACCTTTTTAAATTAACCCCAAAACCTGCTGGCAGGGATGTAAATTGGTCAATGCAGGTGGCAAATGTGACATGAAAAAAGAAAAACAAAGGACAGTAAGTACGAAGCCAACTGTTAGCCTGGGGTAAAAGGCAAAGAAGAATCTGGGCTCAGACACATAACAGCACACAGACATATATGCAGGCATCTGGGAAAGTATTGGAATAATATCCCTAAGACCACCTAATTTTGGAAGCTGTAAGCAAATCAAGAGACTGATTGCACGACTGAAAGATAGAAAATGAAAGAATTGATAGATGAAGTAATCTAGGGATTTGATCTGTGTGATTTGGAATAGTTGTCAACATTCAGAAAACCCATCTGCCAGGACAAAGTATCACATTTTCATTCCAGAAAGTTTCTGATGAGATTTAAAACTCATTATCTGAAAACTCTCTTTGGCTGCACACAGTCACGAGTAGTACTTTGTGTACTTAATACTGTACAGCACAGAATGACTTCTTTTTAAAATTCTGTTCTCAGTGTTTCTTCTTGGCTAAGGGGACAATGAGCAAAGCTTGGTGCTTCATATACAACACTTGTAGCAAATAAGTCAAATGTGAATGAAAAGTTCAAATATCTGGCATAAAAACAGCATTAAGCATCATTTATTTAAAAGCTTAAACCATCTAAATTACTTAGTGGTGACCCTTTTTTCTGGTCATGCATCTATTGATTTTGCATAAGTAAATGATGGAAGTAGACCATTGCTTTTATGGCACTGAAAAGTTTCATTGTCTAGACTTTGGAGTTGATTGTTACCTTCAACACTGAAGGCCACAGTTTCTAACTGTGCCTCCTACAACGTCCCAAACCGAGTGTACTGAACCAAATGTCCCAAACTCAACTACATGTCCCAAACCAAACAGAATGACCTCGACCAAAACATTCCACACCAACTGTTTAACATCCTGAACTGAACATAGTGTACAAAATGTCCTCAAACCAGATATCTGAAACTAACCATCCCAAACAAAAACAAACGTCCTGAACTGTCCTGCACCAAATTTCCCATGCTGAACATTGCGGGAGTTTTAGTCGGCCCTGTAATTTTATCAAGAAATGGTTCCAAAAAAGTTTATTCAAACAAGATGTTTTTGTCCTCAGTGTTGATCTAAAGAGAAGTAGGTAGCAATGGTTTTTACAGTTTCAAGAAGGACTTTCCAAACCTCTTCTTTGGATGTTGGTCGCCTTTTGTTATGTTCTCTGTCGAGCGAGTGTTCAATTGCATGTTTTTCTTTTTTATCCAGGTATGCGTTTACTGCAGTGACAGTGTGTTTAGGATAATGGTCATGCTGAAAAATGAAGTCACTGCCAATCAGAAGCAGATGTTATTGCTTGGTGGATCAAAATCTGATTGTAATTTTCCAACACCGCTGGCTGAAATGCAGCCCCAATTCATGACCTCCACCACATTCTATAGATCGCTGTGGACACTCATTATTGGACCTCTCTCCTGACCTTCTCTATACCAACTGACAATTTGAACTCCACATAGCACCCCATATATCCTATTGCCACTGATTTTCTGTCCAGTTCTTGCGTAATTTAGCACATCTCAGTCTTTTCTCTGAATTTCCCTCTCTTAAGAAAGGGGCGGCTGCTTCTTGTCAGCCACCCTCCCATCAAGACCATTTCTGATGAGGCATCAGCAAACAGTAGATGGATAAAGGACCAGATACATCTCTCATGTCCTGTGTCAGATCTTTGTTTCATTTTTTTCCTATTTCTTAAGGATATGACTTTCAGATAATATTGGTCTGTTGCTGTTGCCATAGGTCCGCAGCATCTTTCTTTTGTCCTCCACTTGTCCAGTTTTTAAGGACACACTGCAGAGTTTCTGGCTAATAGCTCTTTGGGAATCACCTAGTTTTATACCTATAAAACTGTGTTATCTTTGGCACTTTTCATAGATTGAACTAAAGAAATAGGAACACAATATAATTGGTTCATCCCCTAAATTAGGTGCCTTTTTTATAGTTGAATGATTCATAGATCACTGTTAAGTGGCTTAACAAACAAGGTGCAAGAACTGGACTGAAATGAGTGAAAAAGCAGCCAATGACCAAAGAAAAACTTTGAAAGACCTTCAGAAAGCCTGGAGAACTATTGCTCAAGACCACTTTAAAAAAAGTAGAAGAAGGTCTGCCTCCTTGGAAGCAAAATGTAAAGAAACGAGGAGGCTCAAGACTTTTGCACATGAGTCTACCTTATGTGTAGCAAGGTCCCCATGTTAGCTTTTGTAACCTACCTTGTTGTTTGTATATGCCAAAGTTGCACAACTGTAGTTAGGAGTGAAACCCTTGACATGCATTACTGCAGGTTTACAAGTGAGGTGCCACCACAGCAGTGACAGCTTGTTTACTTCTGCCTACTTTTTATTAGTTACCTCACATTCCCTGTCACAGACTGATCCACAATGGGTTGCAGTGAGTCCTACAGTACTGCAGAGCAAGATCCAATCTCATTACATCTCATTATACACTAGCTCTTATAGATTCAGTGGAGGAAGGTCATAGTGCCCTCACTTCTGGGACTCTCATGTTAGAAGTACATGGAGATGAGATTGCATCTAGGACAGAGGCAGGGGATTTTTGAGGACCTGTGAGTGAATGTAATTCTTTTTGGAAAGGGGCGTGAGGGCCTTCTTGACAAAATGAATCCATAGTGGTGGTGGTGGTGTGTGTGTGTGTATGTGTGTGTGTGTGTGTGTGTGTGTGAGGGGGGGGGGGGGGTGTTGTTCTGGCTGGAGGGTGGGATGTCAAAGGTCATTAGGGTTTTGAAGACTTTGGAAGGAGTGGAGATGACCATAGACCATGAAGGGGACCATGGGGTGGTGTGTGGGACTGGACCATGACCTGTTTAGGGGTCACAGTCCTTGAATCAAAAGCCTGGGGAGCAAATTTTGGGAGGAAAAAGGATTTTAATCACAGCAGGAACAAGGCCAGTGATAGGCACCACTATTACAGCAGGGGGCAACATAAAACTGCACCTGAGTGAAGCTTCAAATCCCTTACACAGGGACAAAAGGTCACAAAAAGAACAGATGGCCCATCACGTTATTAATTTACTTTTATGTATCTGTTGTTTCTCAGAGAGTGGAAAATCCTGTCCTCCTTTTCCCTTCCTCCTGTCAGCAGCAGTCAGCCAATGGACCGTACAGTCAGGCGAGATGTGCTTCCTATCATTCTTTGTTTCTCTCTCAATACCGCTCCGTGCGAACAACCTGCGCCGGTTTACTTTGTCTTTTTCCCCCCGCCTTCCTGCTCAAACTCTGTTTCACATTTGCTTTTTTTATTAGATAAAACAGACATTCTCTCAGTGGTTCTGGTTCTTGCTTTCCCTCTGCATCCATCATCTAAAAGTTTTTCTCCTTATTTGTAATTCTCATTCTTTCACTTTTTGTTTGTCTCGTGACTGGTGACGGCTCAGACCTCAGCCCAGTTTTTTCTCTTAACTCCTTCCCCTGCCTTTCTCATACTTACACTTTCATGAGGCCTCTTGTTCTGCTTTGTGTCTCTTGGCCTTTTATCCAAGTTTTCTCCCAGCATCAGAGGGTTTTAGGTAGCTGTGACCGCAGAGGTTTGGCTGCATGCCACTGGACATCTTATCTGTCACTTAAACACCAATATGACCCGCTATTTTAATCCCTCTTTCTACTTAGAGAAATGCTGAGGATTTAATGTTGCTTCTGCATTGTTAAAGATGCGAGAACCTAGACTATATTAGAAGAACAGAGGATGTGAAACTGGACTTCTTAACAGGGTGATTATAATTTTGAATTTCAGACCGGCTCCCTTCAAAACGCCATTACCAGAGGGGATCATTTCTAATGTGCTCAATGATGCATCCCTAATTTATCTGACAGAACATTTCAAATCCATTTTATTAGTAAATTCAGCAGAGTTAAAGTTACATCCACTCGCCCAGTGCACAAATTAACACAACAAATACAGAACAGAGTGTACTGAAGGAGAGTAAATACACAATTTCAAATCTAATAAATCAGTAAAGACAAAAGAAAGACATCAAGATGCTTAAACTGTGTTCTCAGGGTTGTGGTTTCAGTCTGAAGAAGCCGCAGAGTTTCGGAGGCTTCACAGCGTGCAGTGTTTTGTTAGATCTGGCAGGCATGGAAATTGAGGTTAACAGACCGTGGGGCAATACAAGGCATGTCCAAAACACCCATGCATACTGTTTTAAATATATACTCCTGCTGTGGTGTAGGACACAGCGCTGTCCTGTTTCAGTGCAATAAAATGACTGATGCCCAACTTCTGCATAGCTGCTTCTTATCTTATTAACACCTGGGAATGTAGTTTTCATATTGTTATATTATCCTATATTATCTAGACAGTGAATAAAATCCTACTTTTGGACGTCTGCAGGCAGCTCCACATGCTTTGAATTGGCAGAGTTTTTACACCGGATCCCATTTCTGTGTCACGGCTGGGATTTCAGATGGACTCAAAATGCAGACTCACAGATGCATGTTCAGTGTGTTTATTTACAGTTGAAGAGTGCCACAACTAATGTTAATTGAAGATCCAATAGTAAGTGGTAGCAGAAGCTCCAGCATCCCTTTACCTGCACAGGATTTTTTTTTTTTACAGGTCTGCTACCCTGCTGATCTAACTACCGCTACCATTAGGTCAACACAGATGATGCTTGGAAAATGTTGCCATGGTTGGTTTTACAACTGTCATCTGACTCAGAAACTCAGACGTTTGTCCAGACAGATGCATTGTTAAAACCTTACTTGTTAATTATCACATTGGTGTTGGTATTGGCAGATACTAAGGCAGCTCAGTATTGCAAGTAAATGGTGGTATTGACCCATCCCTACTATATATTGCCATATATACATTAGATCAGATGTCATTATGCAGTATAATAATGAATCCACTATTGTGCATGCTGGCTCACTATCCTCCGGTCAAGGTGTACCAGGATGCCTGAAAAGAACAGAGCCATTGTTAGTAATCCCTGTCCTGTTCCTGTTATGACAGGTCACAGTATCGCCTGTGAATACTAACAACCCAGCTAGTGTGTCTACTTGGCCTGACTAAATATTGCCCATCTGGTCTCTACCAGGCAGTATGTGCTGCCCACCAGAAACCTTGCTTGCTGATCTCTTGATCAACCCTAACATTAAAAACACTCACAGGTGAGTGGAGCTGACGTGTAAGTGTGTTGTAGACCAACCAGACCCCCAGTGCGGCCACCCCGAGCAGGGCGGTGCCCCATGCCAAACTGCAAAAGCTTGAGGAAAATGACAAAGAGCTGAGAGCACTGACCTGCAGTATGAACAAGCATGTGGAGGCTCCAACCATCATCCATGACCCAACAGTTCAGAGTGTAAGGAGGCCTCCACGTCATCAGGCATATAGTTCTAATGTTGACGCTGTAAGATGCCCGAAATTTAGATGATGGCGCCTACACCTGGTGTTCTGGGATGTAAGGAGAGAGAGAGATCACTTTCATTTTGGTATCTTTTAATCTATTTTTATGCTTAAGATATCACTGGGCAAACTCTGTTTATGCCTTCCTAATATTGATAAATACAGCTGATGTCAAGACACATAATTGCCACCTCACTAGTGGTTAAAAGACAGCGGACTGTGTTTATGATAATAATTTTTGTGCTAAATGCTCAATGTGTACTTCTCCTGTCTGACCCTCAATCAAAACTGTGGAATCTCCAGCATTATAATATATATGAGTGCAGTAAATGACAGCCTGAGCAGTGACATTATAGCTGTCGCTTTTCTATAAATAGTACTAAAGGGATCGCAGAATATTCAGGGACGTCTTCAGTTGTCACTTTGGTGCGTGTCTGATGGAAGCGAAACCCTCAGATTTAGTGTTTAATCAGGCTGCACGATGGGTTGTGTTTCACTCATGCCATCCATGTAGCTGCGACCTGAGGTGTATTTTTGCACATCGGGTCCATTTTCGTCTTTCAACCTAGTGATGTGTTGGCTTCTGAATGCTGCCAAAACATTGGTGACTCATATTCAAAGTATCCCGAGCAGCCGCAGACGAAGGGCTGCAGCTGACCCTGCTACTTATATGCTGCAGTAAAAGACACGTATGTAAGGCGGTGACCACAGAGGTAAAGTGTAAGAGCAACATGCCTCAGTTTTTTGCATAAGAAAAATATATACTTTAATAATCCCAAAGGCTGATTTACAACAACATGAACACAAATTATTCAGAAAAGTGTTTTTATGCAAAATCTGGTGCATATACGTTTCGGCAGAACTGCATTAAACGTGGATTTGACACGATTTAACCCAGAAATCTGTTTAGGATCAAGCAGGCTGTATATTTATTTAGTTAAGAAGATAGGAGTGCTGCATCCTGGCAGACCTCTAACTGTGTTCTTATTGTTAGACTCCATCTGAATGCAAGACACATGTTCCTGCCAGGTGGAAAGGCTGCTTCAATCTGCTGGCCAACAGAGTGTACACAACACAGGGCAGGTGTGTCATCTCTCTGTGTACCTAGCAATGAACCCCCCCTGTTGTGCTTGTGGCCGGTGTTTGTAGAGACTGTGACAGGTTGAAATTGGTGCGTGAGTATGTGATGCCAACTGTGACTCATCCAATTGTCCCTCTAACACTGGTGTAGCCTTAACTTGTTTCCGTGGTTCACAGGCTAACCTGGGCAACCTCGGGAGACCGTGGCTCAAACAATCCCAGCACTTTATATGTTAAAATCAACAACTATGATTCAGTGTAAACTGCTATTATATGCAACGGCAGTTTTATGGTTTTGTGGATACATTTAGTAAAGTAAATACAACCATATTATATTAGATGATAAATGACTTGAAAAAATAAGACAAGGAAGTGTGAGATGATATGAACTCTGCCCTCTAAAATGCATCCCCATCAGGTTATAGTATAGTTCATAAAGCACGACTATAGCTCTCTGCACTGAAGACCCGCAGGCACTCTCAGGTTTATAGTGGTTAAACTGACAGCATTAAAAATTAACCAGGAAAGTACAATATTTCTTCTGTATGTTTCTCACACTCTCAATTCACACACTGGAGGGAGAAATGAATTCCTCTTGCTTTGAGGTTGGAGCTCCGGAGAATGAATTCTCCCCACTGAGTATAAAGAAAGCCCACTTAGGGCCATTTCCTCCTCAGTCAATAGATATGGAGTTACACTGAAATGCAACAAACCAGGCTCTATTTCCCCTGTAGAGAAGAGAAGCCGATAGGATATGGCGATAAAAAAAAAAAAGAAGCTATAACCTAAACTTATCTCTTGTTCAAGACCATCTTCTCATGCACCTCCAGACCACCATTTTTAGATCTTAGTGTCCTGTTCCCTCCCTTTGTACTTCTGCCTGTGATGTTAGCTGGTATCAAAACAACAATCCTTCAACTTGACTTTACTCTTCAGGAAGTGGACAAAGTTGCCGAGAGGTAAAGCTGGTGAGTGGTAAGCAGAGGTAGGGTTGGTGTGGCCTATCTACTCTTGCATTTTCAGTGTGAGGTGTTCTGGCACGTGATGTCACGGTCAAGGCCGTTTCCACTGAATGCTCTCCCTCGGGCACCTCAGGACATCACATCCACATTAACAGTCTTACCCTGGTTGATGAATTCAGGGTGCACATCCCTGTGAAGGCCTGGAAGTCTTCCAGACATGCCCGAGATGAGGAACTTCAAGAGGAGACTGGCCAACTAGGGTCAGTCATGCACTGTGTTCCAATCATATACTTCAAAATAACACACAATTATGTATAACTTTGACAGGTTTTTGCAGCCCCATCACCTGCTGTAGACAATGGATCAGCCAAACCTTCATGTTCTGTGACTTTTTCCTGCCTATCCTTTTTAATAACATGGATACACATGTTGTCTGTAATGTGGAACAGGACTGTACCTGTGGTGTAAACTGAACTTGTAATGTTTGAGGTCATAGAACAAAAGCTCCTGCTGCTGCAGTATGTGTGTGTGTGTGTGTGTATTTGTATATGTGATAGAGAGAGAAAGGCGGGGTGATAGCATATGTCACCCAGCCAAATATATTTTCTCTTCCTCCCCTGTGTAGGCTGGGGACGCTCAGCACACACCAGCTTCATCTCCTGCCGTGAGTGTTTGTGTCAGGACCAGTGCAGATGTCCGCTGTGTATTTGAATCAGTCACAGCACACTGCCTCCCAACACAGCTGAAAATCCCCTCTCACGGCCCACTGACGAAAACAGCCCATTTGGACAGAAAGATCACAGCACCAGGGACTGTAAAATAGCTGCTGTCTCTGCCTTTCATTTTAGAGTCCCCTAATAAAAAAATGATGGGCCAATGGTATTCTCAGAAAAAAAAAAAAGCCAAAGACAGACACATGGATTTTAAGAACTAAGTTCCCCAGAGTCTTGGGGTCTGATACCATTTATCTCATGCTAAAATCTATAAATACACTATATATTATTAATGAATCTGAGGATAAATTACTTTAACCAGACTTTCACTTTCAAGAGGCCTTTCACCACATACTGAATTTCAATGAGGTCAGTGTAAACATCAGATCGATTCACTGCAGCTTAACACTGCAGTATGTATATTTTTATTAAATTAAGCACTCATCCATCCTACTCATCTTTAACAAATTTTGCATTTTGAAACCTACCAACACATCATTTTTAAAAAAGTAATTTTTCCTCTAAAGCCTGTTAATGAGAGTAATATCAACTTTGTTATTACACTGACAGTGTGTTCTTAGTGCCTTAATGCAGCTAGTGCTAACGTTCACTGTGTCACAGTTAACAGATTACTCACTAGCATGAGCTGCATGGCTGTAATGTTTGTGTTAACTAGCTCATGTGCTGAACCATAGATGCGTTCTGTGAAAAGCTGGGGCCACTGGCTTTCTGTGCTCATAAAGGTGCCCAGTCAACAGCATCACAGACATCTCTGCTATAGTTGTAGGATTTGGTAAATATGCTTTATGGACCCACGAGGGACTTTTTTTTTTTTTTCCAGGCTTCCTTAAGCTGCAAAACCATTACAACGTCCAACCAAAGATATCTTTTACAAATCACGATTCTTGTATGCTGGACAATTTTTCATCTAGGTAGATAGATAGATAGATAGATAGATAGATAGGCTTTTATTGTCATCATACGTACAGTGAAATTAATCATTATACATA
>JAVDPK010002244.1:214745-237072 GCA_034780415.1 Cichlasoma orientale | reverse complement strand
CACACACACACACACACACACACACACACACACACACACACACACACACACACACACACACACACACAGTGAAGTGCCGGATGGCGCTCCCAGCTGAAACTCCTGTAGCGGAAAAAGTGATTTCATATCAGTCCACAAGGCTTTTAAATAAACTTACGAACATGAAAACGAAGGTCATGTTACCTATAATTTCAGTTCATTTTAGTTAGATTTCTAAACACACACTACAGTTTCAGTTATGTTTTTTTCCTTTTAATGATCATTTTTATTTATTTCAGTTAACGAAAATGTTTTTTTCACTTTCAGTTTTAATTATTCCGTTCATTTTTGTTAATGATAATAACCTAGGTCCTGCCACATCCAGATGTGTGGCGTGTATCAGGAATGGGCAGGAATCTGAATACAGGGATCTTGTTAAAGCCTTCAGTGACTGGAGTAAAAAAAAACACCTCATATTGAACACCTCTTAGACAAAGGAAGCGATAATTGATTTCTGAAGATTAGGGTCCCCTCTACAGCCTGTGAAAGATGTCGGGTGGACACAGAGGTGGTAACAAAATAGAAATATCTGGGTTTACACTGGGATAACAAACCAGACTGGTCCCGGAATACAGACGAACCATTCAAAAAGGGGCAGAGCGTCTCTTTTTGTTAAGAAAACTAAGATCTCTTGACATGTGCAGTAAAATGCTGATGTTCTATCATCTGTAGAGGCAAGTGTGCTGTTCTCTGCTGCAGTCAGAAACAAGGATGCAAGGAGACTGGACAAATTAGTGGCTCTGTAACTGGAAACAGCCATCAGTACTGGAAGACTCCTCTCTCTCTGTTGTAAAACAGAGAGATACAGAAAATCATTTGTACCCACAGCCATCAAGCTTTTCAGTTCTCATACAAACAGCAGACGAGCTGTCAGACATATGAATTTCCCTCTGGGATCAACAGTTATTCTTAGTCTTAAAACTATGTTCAAAGGTCAAGACAAATCCTTCAGACAGAAGCATTTCTTCCTTTAGCATAATGAGTGTAACTGATCATTCAATCCTCAAAACGATACTCACGGAGGAGTCCTGTTGGAAATGTTTTTTTTTTTTTTTACGAGACACCAGAGATCTGCAGCAAACGGAACACCTGGTACTCACATATGAGGAACAGGTCACTCTGTCCTCACACAGCCATTATAATGATTTGACATCTCTAACTCTGAAACCTGTGTAGAATACTAAGTGTTATCAGCAGCTTGGTGAACACAAAAGTGCAGATGCCCCTGTACTTATTTTGGTACAGCTTGGCACAGGTTTTTGTAAGATTTCATCATGACGCCCAAATTGGATGAGGTGATGCAGATGGAAGGGACAAGGCTGAACTGGCGCCTTTGCATGGTAATAAGGATTCAATCAACCAAAAAGGCAGCATCTCAAACTTCCTCTCAAACTTCCTAAAAGTTGATGGATAACAGGCTGTGCTTTACTTGTGCATATTGAAAATGGATGTCCCTATTCTAAGTAATTCATATCAAACATGCATTAAAAGGGTTTATTTCATTTTGGAGGCTATTTGTCTGAAATTCATGAATGGCATCAACTCGAGCTATAGAGGGAGACGGTCCACTTTGGACCTATCCCTGTTCACTGCTCCTATTTTAGAATGCTTTTCATTTTCAGCACCGTGGCATTTTGTAAACATGATAACCAAGCATCCATGCAATGAACTACATTAACTGAATAGGTCTGAATAGGTAAAATTTTGCTACTAAGTTGGTTCAAATTTACACTGTTGAACAAGTGATCTATGACATCAGCAAATTACAAACATTAAATATTGAAGCAACCGATTGTGGTTAACATGGATTATTCCTGGATTTACAAAAAAAAGAAGAAAAAAGTTCATAAGGCTAATGCACATAATAGAAAATGAATGCCAGATTTTTTTTTAAGTTGAAATGATAACAGTCTAAATAATTACACAGTAACCACCCATCCATCCTTCCATCCATCCATTTTCTTCGGCTTCTCCGGGGCTGGGTTGCGGTGGCACAAGCCTAAGCAGAGAAGCCCAGACCTGCCTCTCCCCAGCCACCTCCTCCAGCTTATCTGGGGGGACCCCAAGGCATTCCCAGGCCAGCCGAGAGATATAATCTCTCCAGGGTCTGACCTGGGGCCTCCTACCCATAGGACATGCCTGGAATACCTCACCCAAGAGGCACCCAGGAGGCATCCCAGTCAGATGCCCGAACCACCTCAACTGTCTCATTTCGATGTGGAGGAGCAGCGGCTCTACTTTGAGCCCCTCCCGAATGGCTGCACTCCTCACCCTATCTCTAAGGGAGAGGCCAGCCACCCTTCAGAGGAAGCTCATTTCTGCTGCTTGTATTTGCAGTCTCATTCTTTCGGTCATTACCCAAAGCTCATGACCATAGGTGAGGCTAGCAACGTAGATTGACTGGTAAATTGAAAGCTTCGCTTTCACGCTCAGCTCCCTCTTTACCACAACAGATCGGCACAGCATTTGCATCACTGCAGACGCAGCCCCGATCTGTCTGCCAGTCTCCCGCTCCCCTCTCCCATCACTCGTGAACAAGACCCCGAGATATTTACTCCCTTTTCCGGCTGAGGACCATGGCCTCAGACTTAGAGGTGCTGATTTTCATGCCAGCCGCTTAACACTCAACTGTGAACCATTCCACTGCGAGCTGGAGGCCACCATCTGATGAAGCCAACAGGGCTGCGTCATCTGCAAAAAGCAGAGATGAGGCCATCTAGGTGAAAGCCTTCCAACACTTAGCTACACCTAGAAATTCTGTCCATAAAAATTCTGAACAGAATCGGTGACAAAGGGCAGCCCTGACGAAGTCCAACACCCACAGGAAACGAGCCAGATTTATACGGACCTATCTCTCGCTGCAGTTGTACAGGGACTGAATGACTTGCAGCAATGGGCCAGACATCCCATACTCCCACAGCACCACCCACAGGATACCCCAAGAAACGCGGTCAAAGGTCTTCTCCAAGTCCACAAAACACATGTAGACTGGGCAAACTCCCACGCACACTCGAATATCCTTGAGAGGAAGAAGAGCTGGTCCAGCGTTCAGTGACCAGGACAAAAAGAGCTTTGTTCCTCAGTGTAACACAATTGTCAAAAAATGTTAGCATTTGCGAGCAGCTAATTACTATAAGCATAAGCTTGCCACACGTAAGTCCAAATTCAGGGGCTGCATCCTTCGAATGCCACATTTGTAGGCTCATTACATCACAGCAAGATTACGAAGGCTATCCAAATTTGAAGGCTTCTCCAAATGCGGTCGAGAAATGCGTCCTTTTCCCCGGATTTGAAGGATGGGTCCAGTGTATTCTTCGTGGCCCACCATGTCCCATGATTCATTGCGCAGCAAAACTCAAAGTGGTGATGGCGGAGAGGAGTGGCCAAAAAGTTTGAAATATTACTGTTTCTGTGCCACAAAAGAAACTTTTAAGATGTTTTCAGAATGCAGAAAGCTGATTATACCCGGAAAGAACGTCTTCGCAGGCTCCGAAGGACCTGGCCTGCGTAGACTGGGTCCTTCTGTGCTGAAGATCACCTTAGATAATGATGCTAAAAACTTCAAAGCAAAAGCAAAATCAGCCAAAATACTTGATATTAAATGTGCTGTTCTAATGCCTGCCTTATCATTGTGATTCCTCATGGATGATCACAGTTGAAGGTCCACCTCATCTGACTGCACTGCTGCATTTGATATTTTGCTACAATTGTGCAGTATACACTGTACAGTGTAGCTTCCATCAGGCTGCATACAGTGGGTTTATCTAAGCTTTTCTTGGAAATAGGCGCCTGCATTTAGAGATATTGTTGATGAGAAATGTGAGCATAATAGCATACCACAATAGCAACGTTTCAGGCTGTAAAACCAAAGCAGTGAGCTAAAGGGTGCTTAAATACACCTCATAACTGCTAGAAGCTTCAGAGTCTGGTGATAAGACTCCTTTGATTGATCAAAAATATGAATTGCTGCAGCTTCAAGTTAAAATACGGGCTGAGGATTTTTCATCTGGTGAGAAAACAGTATGATCCCAAGGTTAATTAAACTGAATTGAATGTTGGCATATTGGAAATGGGGGGATTTTTTATTATTTTCATTGTGTTTAGCTCTAAAATTGGATTTCATGTCCTGTTTTGTTTTTCACACTGGCAAATTATAGTTTTGAATTATTCAGCTTAACCTTTCAGTGAGTTTTTTGTTTCTTTAAATTGGTTCTAAATTGCCAGCAATGCTCGAAAAACCTCTTTACAAAGTTATAAAACCTGCAGGTGCCCCATACAGAGCAGAGCGATGGGAAATGAGTGAGCGAGTGAAGGTAGAGAGAATAATCTGAACCGAAGGTTGAAAGTGAAACTCAAACACAAAGTGTTTCCAGTATGAGGCCACTGAACCACGTGAGTGTCGGAGAGAGATTCAAAGCGAGAGTGAGCCACAGGTTGAGAAGTTGGGAACGATTTCACAAAATGATACAGTGCGCAAAGTTGCAGGACCTGTCACTTTTTCTTTGAAAAGAATCAGCAGAAAGATGAAAAGTTTGCTCTAACAGAGATGTGTGCGTATCTCACTCTGTGTGTGTGTGTGTGTGTGTGTGAGAGAGAGAGATCCAGCCTGCAGCTTTGAAAAGAATAAGGCAGAGGAATAAAAGGCTAGGGGACAAAATGACCCAAGAGAAATAAAGACAGTCTTATGTCTTAGAAAGCTCTAGAACGGGAGGGACACAGGTGGAGGAAAAGAGACACAGAGAGCTGCAGCAATAGCCATAATATCAACTGGATATCTAATTTGCTGTTAAGATAAAGACTGATGCCACCTTGCTTCCGATGCTGTTCCGCTGATGCTACAAAAGCCAGTGGCTAAATCAAATTAACATCTCTTCTGACTTAGAGGCTCCACCAGCACAAATCAAGGTGCTGAATTGCAAACAGGACCAGAGCAACAGAGCAAATCAATGCTGCTGGTCCTCGTGTTTGTGTGTGTGTGTGTGTGTGTGTGTGTGTGTGTAAGTGCAATAAGGAGGCTGCAGATTTCAAATTAACAGACACAGAGTGTGAAACAGGTTTAGATACAAGTGAGTTAAATCAAGTCATAGTACCTTTCTTAATAATTAATCTATGCACATGCACACAACCCCACCAACACAGTCACACAAACACAACCAAAATTACTAACATCAAATCATAGTTTTCACAAGACGGCCTAATGACACGGAAAACACAACAGGAAGCAGCGTCCAAAGTTGTCTTCCTATATGACACTGCTGTATAGCCCTTTCTGCCATCAGGTCAGCATCCACACTGCCTCTAATCAGAGACTGAGAAAGAGGAAGATGAAGGGGGGGGGGGTATTTTATGTCAGATAAATGTAGGCCGTCTTTTTGGTTAGCTAAGGCTAACAATGTGAGGACTTTTTTTTTTACCAAATGAAGCACCATCCTCTTACTTTGCATTTCAATTCAATTCAGTTTTATTTATATAGCACCAATTCAGAGCAACAGTCACCTCAAGCTGCTTTATACTGTACTCCAATAACCCTACAATATTAGAAAGAAAACCCCAACAATCAGACAACACCCCTGTGAGTAAGCACTTGGTGACATCTGTTTTTTCATTTGAATACATATACAGTATAAATCACCTAAGTCAGATTCAAATGGACCATGGCATTTTATCCGACTTGTAAAAAATCCACCTTATATGTAAATAAAATCAGATTCTACAAAATTCTTCTAAATATCGGACAGGTCTAATATCAAATTCCGCGGCAATGGCTTTCTGCTTCATCCGTGGATTTGCTTCCGCAAATGTTATAATCTCGTATTTCTGCTCGTAAGTGCGAGTTTGTAGCTTACGCTTGACTCCGGTGTAATGAACTGATTCTCCCAGTGCAGCCAATCCAGATGTCACGTGACTGTATAGACACTCAAGTGATCTCCAGGTGTTGTTAGGTGTGTGTAGGCATGCTGGGAGCTGAGGAGGGCTTTAGCCCTAAACTCATCCGACTTATGTGATCACATTTAATTGAAAATGAATTACAATGGGACCAGATTTTTCATCCGAGGTAGGCGGAAATCCGTTTTGCATGATCCGATTTAGATGGTGATTTTTATTGGAATTAAGGTTCGGAAAAAATGGGACCTGCAGAAACCATCTGACTAGAGCAAAAATTTGATTTGTGCAACTTTGACTCAGGCAATTTCTACTGTAGCTACACATACTACTCATATAACATGACCTGATTTAAACTGTTATCACTGCACTGACTAGAAATGTGTTCTTCTGGGCAATGGGTAGTGAAAAAGAAAAAGAGACTGTGAGAGCAGTTTGGTACAACATAATTTGATGCCTAACCCTGTGCATGTTAGTTGCGCTGTAGTAGATGTTAACACCAACAGCAACAGTCTTTATTAACCACAGACTATATTTAAAAGATGGATGAGCTCTGAAAAAGGAATCCAATGCATTAAAGTGCAACACCACTAAAGGTCACTGAGTGCTGCTTCTGAAAAACATCCGGATCCAATATGCTCCAATTCAGCAAATTCAGTCCTTCTGATCACAGTGCTCATTCAGTTTTTTGAAAACTATTGCATCATTAAAGTGGACCCATTACCCCATTGTCTGCCATATACAGTACCAGTCAAACGTTTGGACACGTTCACCCATTCAACTTGTTTTCATAGCTGAGGCAGAAACACCACAGGTTAACATTTAGCTTTGATGTCAATTGCATAATATACTGATGTTACCTAATTGGCTGATGTGCAGGCAAACAGTAGTTGTGCCAGCACATCAGGAAAACAGTTTTAAGTCAAATTATGAGACCTGCTTATCAAATGACTTTATGGTTCTCAGGGGTTAAAATCATCAGCAGCCAACAAGACTGGTCAGAGAAAATAAAACTTGAATCCCAGTCATCCTGCATTTAATCATTAGTTATTATTAATCTCTGGCTCTCTTCCACAGCATGTCTTTTGTCCTGTCTCTCTCCCCTCACCCCCAACCGGTCACGGCAGATGACTGCCCCTCCCTGAGCCTGGTTCTGCTGGAGGTTTCTTCCTGTTAAACGGGAGTTTTTCCTTCCCACTGTCCCCAAGTGTTTGCTCATAGGGGGTCGTTTGGACTGTTGGGTTTTCTTTGTAATTATTGTAGGGTCTTTACCTTACAATACAAAGCGCCTTGAAACATTACGTAACGCTTAAAAATAATCAGAGTGTCATCCTGAAGTTTGGAAATCTTTATATTGACTTCTATCTAATCTTTATTTCACTTGTGATGGGATTTCAAAAGTTTGCTGCAAACAGATGGAAAGAAACAGTTACTGAGGAAACAAAAAAACACATTTGTCCTGGCTTGAACTGCTGACAGGGGGAAAATGGGGACAGAAATAATACAGTCATCAAAATTTGTTATTTTCAAAGTTCTGGGGGAATTAAATGTTTTCACAAACTTTGTGCTGCAGCTTCTTTGAAAACTAAATTTAATGCTTAGAAAAGTTAGAGGATGTTGGAAAGAGACAAAGGACATCACAATGGCATTAAAAGAGTCATTTTAAGTGTTATTTTGTAATATACAAAAAATACAGAGGTTGCCTTTGTTCTCTTTCATAAAAGAGTCAGTTCAAGGACACGACAGAGACCCTGAGCACAATAAGTGCTCGAGATCAGGAATTTTATTCGAATTGTCATGACAATATTACCACAATCCATATTACATATTACACACACATTATGAAAAGAACTACATTCAAGTGTATTTTAGCCCTGGACCTTTTCAAGGCAATGAAAGTGTCCTTGAAAAACACATTTCAAATACATTTGAGATGCTTTGTGTGAGATGAGGAAATCAATTGAAACTACAGAACAGAACAGGACAAAACAGGAAGAAGGATATCACAGCAAAAAAATAGCAATAGATTATGAATGCAGTTTTCATTGCTTTAAATCTGAAGTTCCGTAGATTATTTTGTAGTAATCACTAGGCATCTGAGTAATTGTGAATTAAAAGACCAAAGTACAATGCTGCTGAATGCACAGCACGGCCTCATAACAAAATAGGAACTCATCACAAAAGAGCAAACTTTTTTTTTGTGTGTGTGTTCATGGACGAACTGTCACGTTTTTCCTGTTGGTGTTTTATAAGTAATCTATTTCAACAGGAAGTCTGTGTTGTGGAGTTATACTTCTCTTTGTCCCGCCAAACCAAGGAGTCACCATGGCAACCAAGAATGTGGCAACATCGACAGATGTGACATTGTATTTGAACCCAAACCAACCTAGTTTTTGATGTCTATCCTTAACCAAGCAGTATATTAACATATCAATACATGTGCGACAATCTGTATCTGTAGGTAAACGGGTCAGATTGGGCGTAAGCATCGGAATGATTCACTGCACCAGCACCCCTCCAACCTCCTAATCCCTTTGACTTTATGCTTTAGCTGTTTTCTATGGTTATGCTTGCAGCTGTTAAGACTTCCTGGATTTTTCTTGTTTTTATACACCTACAGTACCTGCCCCACTGAAGAGCACCTGTTGGATCATCCATCAGTATCAGGCAGCGCTTCCCTCCTTCTTTGTAACTGTGAACTAAACCAGTGTCACTTTTCTTTTCTTTTTTTTTTACCTCTTCCTCCATCCTTTGGCATCCTGATGCATCCCTTGCACATTATAAAGAAGTGAATTTAAAGTAACTCTGGATCTGCCTTCAGCAGGCATCCTTATCAAATGAATACATCATCATATCTCCGTGAACTGTGCCACTCGCAGAAGTGTTTGATACCAAGGGGACTTCTTTTCACTTTATTTCCCCTCTCTCTGTCTCACACACACACATAAGCGCACAGTTCACAATCATTCCCTGAAGACATTTCTGAAGGCTTTAGTTCTTTCAAAGAGCTCCTCTTTGAATTTCTGATGTCTGGGGAAAAGCTCTGGAAGTTTGGAAAATTCAACAGAGAAACTTCAAACCCAGAGTGAAGCACTGACACATGCACACCCCCAAACACAGACTGTGACATAGCCCACACACACACATATCCCACACAATTACCCCTCAGATAAGATGTAATCTCAGTTCACAAGAAAGGTTCTTTTGAATACTTTGCTTGTGAATTAAGTTTGTGTACATTTGGTTCAGTTCCCACAAAGAGATGCAAAACTTTCTAGTAGCGGTCCGACTCCAGAGCACTATCTAACAAGTAGAGGTAGACGCTGAATTCAAGACTGTTAAAGCAAGCTGAATAATAACACAGCCACATTCCTTCCCACACCTGGCTTCATCAAAGAGCATCAGTTCTTTTTTAAGTTTACACTGTACAAATATATTTTTTAAAAATGTATAAAGGTTGAGTATTTACTACAGGAACTCTTGAAAATACTGCTTTCAGATAATGCTAATGCACTGAACAAGCAAGCAATGCGCGTCTTCTGTCTGACAATACTCCTTTTGATAGAAGACAAAGCAAAATGCCACAAGTTGGCTTTATTTTAATTATTCAAAGTCTTTGCCTCAAAAACAGCAACTTAAAAGGAGCAGATTATACTAATTTGATGATTTTGAGTGTGCAGTACTTTTGGAGAATGAGTCATCTTCTTTTAATACTTTAAAGTACAAGAGCTCTACTTAATGTACTCTTAGCTTGGAAAACATTATTGTAGACTTAAATAAATGTAAATAAACTAAAAACAATGTTAGCATGCATTACTTAGATTTTGCATGTTAGAATATTAGCATAGTTGTGCACAATATTTACATGATGTGTTAAGAAACATCACCCTAAACATTTGCACATGAAAACTGACTGTATTTTCTATGCAGGTCACAGTAATGCGACCTATTAATAGCTGGACAATATTCTTAGCCACACAGGCACTGCACACATTACACATTCACAACAATCAAAGTCCAAACACAACATAACATAATATCAGTGGTGTGGTAACTCATCCGGCTCATGATCCATAACACACACAGGTTAGTGCCTGTAAAAGGACTAATGTGACTTTGACCTTGAAAAAGTTTGGGCAAAGATTCAGTAGGTGATCACTGTGTACAAGTTTCACTAACATCTGATCAACAGTCTGGGAGGAACAGCAATCAGCAACAAACTCAACAACAAAATAATAAAATGTATCCATCTCCAGTACACATGCTGTTCAAGTATTCCTCATTTTGCCACTTTTTTTTTGTCTAAAAAGAAGAAACCACCACTGAATCACTGGGATCATGGGTTTGAGAGTGACTGTTATGGCCTGTGATCTACTGGGTTGCTTATAATTTGAAACCTTTGGTGACATGGCCCAGTTTCACGGTTTTCACCTTCACTTTTGGATGCTTCTGGTTTCTAGCTGGCACTAGTTGTTGGGGTTCAACAAGAGGAGCTCCGTCTGCCTACTTTGCACTCCGGCTCCACATGGTTTTTTTTTTTCTAGCATCACCGTCCTCCTGCTCATCCTCCATTATTTTTTGTTTGTTTGTTTTTTTTTGCGGCTGACCTCGTGCACCCATCCTCTGGCCGTCACTGCCATCGCTTGTGGCTCTACCTCTCTTTCCCATTTTATAAAACTCTTTCTAAACATTAAAAAGTAAAACTCTAGACATAGTTGTAAGTCACCTTCCAGTTTAATTTTTCCAGTTACCTGGCTGTCTGTGAGACCCCCCGTTCTGCCTGTCTGGTTTGTTTCTGCTCTTGGATCTCTCCTGTTCTCTTTGTGCTTCCTCATGACAATTTCCTCTCATTTCACTTTTTACCCCACCTTGCTGGTTCAATTAATATGTATATTTATAACCCCCATGAGTCACACCCAGTCAAGCCTTGGTGTGGACTTCATACGTAGTTGCTTAATTTCTAAAATTTGCTTTGCATATTGTGGAAAGGCAAAGTTAAGGTATCTCAGTGCCTGCTGCAGTGATTCTGACCACTCCTCCTACTTGGTGGAGGTACAAAATAAATCCAGTTAAGTGCCTCCTTAAAGTCATTACTGTCGCACATTAGTAAAGCGGGGACGGTTACACGTACAGAGATACGTACATGTAACCTTGAATGGGCAAAGAAAGGTAACGTGATACTGAACAAACACCCAAACCAACACAAAGTTGTTTGTGAGAAGAAAACTGACAGCTCGGATGATGGACAATAAGCTGGACACCCACCCACCCACCCACCCACACACACACACACACACACACACAGAGGGAACAAGGAATTGCAAGTGGTTGAGCAGGGTGAGAAAGAACAGCTTTGCATGTGCGCGCACGCGTGTGTGTGTGTGTCCCTTGTGCGCTAGTTCTGGCTGCCTTCCAGTGACAGGCACTCTCATTTGGTCCCGAGGGGCTCACGTGCATGTACACACCAAGACACACACACACACATGCAAGCGCTTTTTAAAGCAGCAGGACAATGGAGCCGCAGCTTCCAGCTCCATCAAACACATGGTCTACAGAGTAAGCCAAGGGGGATTGAAGCCCTGTTTATTGAAGCCTTAGTTTATCCATTGTTAGTCAGCCAGGTATTCTTTCATTCTCATCCACCCATCCCTTAGACACCACGCGCACTTTCCTAAACAGGGTATTTCAGTTTCAGCCCATCTGGGTGATTACTTTGAAACAAAGCACTATTATGTTAGTACGTCTCAGAATACAAAACTAATGTAAATATATAAACAAATGTGTGCTTCAACTTGCATCCGTCGTCTTTTCATTTCACAAGCCGAGACCAGACTAAATGGACATTTACCGCCTAGCTGAAAAGCATTAAAAATGCAAATTATGATACATCTTCAACAAACTTGCAATGTCAGTAATCCCACCAGACTAATCTGACATTAGTTTGGAGTCTTCCCGCCCCTAATCCTTAGAAAAACTCTGTTTTACACTGAAGACAAGGACTTAAGGCTGAAGCCCTTGGGGGTGTTTGAGCTTTAAATACTTGTTCAGCTGGTTGACTTGAGCCAAGACTTGCTTTTGCAGAATGCTCAGTTTATTCAGTAAGTTCTGTAAAGTAGTTTTTAAGACAGCTAAACAGAGCAGTGGTGTAAACAGAGAAATAGATGAACATGAACCAACAGTACACTCAACAGAAGACTCCGCAGGGGGGAATGTAGGGGTTAAAAAAATTATTGCTGTGTTCAGCATCCATGACATTCGTGCCCATGATGAGTGTATGTAAACTTCTGACCACAACTCTATATATAGCACATCATATGACAAATAAGCAGGGTAAATTTGGGCTTTTAATTACGTGAAACGATTGCACAGCATAAATCTTTAATGACTTTTAAAACAAGAACTGGGTGCACGAGTTTGAATTTATTTAGGATTTTCTCTAATCCAAACAGGGTCAGAGGTATACATACAGGCTTAAATATGTACATACATCCTCACTGATATTTGGTTAAATGTTCCTTAGCATGTTGCACCTCAGCCAGATGCTTTTGGTAGCCATCAACAAGCTTCTGGAATAATCCAGGCTGCATATTTGACCACTCTTCTGGACAGAATTGTTAGAGTTAATTTAAGGATCACTGTCCTGTTGAAACACACAATTGTATCCACGTTTCAACCATCTAGCTACAGTAACCGTTCCAGTTCCAGTCTGTGGTAGTTTATTTTACTCCCTCAGTTTTTCCCATCTTATCCTCTTGTGTCAATTTCCTTAGGTTTAGTTCATTCGTGTGTCTGTGTTTCCCCATTTAGTTATGGTCTCACTTCCTGCTTTATTTTAGTAGCTACATCTATTTAGTGTCTTGTGTTCAAAGAAATCATTAAAATCCCCAAATTACCATGACATTCATGGCCATGGGGAGTGTATATAAACTTCTGACCACAACTGTACAGTTCTGATACACATCACTGTTATACTGTGGAAGACTGCCCCAGACCTGAGAGATCTAGTGAATAACCTCCTGCAAAAGAGCCAGCAAGCCCTAAGAAGGGAGTGTCTTTCTTGACTGACAGTGTGCACTTACACTCTGAGGCAATCGGGGACAAAAACACAAAATATTGCAAAATATTTAATTGACACATATTTGTTTTTTAGTTCTAATTTATTGTCAAGTCTTGATATTATTCATAAATCTTGTATACAAAACTTTTTGTGCACAGAATTCACAGGCCAGTGTGATAGCGAATGACTGCTTGCTAGTGCTAATAGCTAGCAAACTGTGATCATAGCGATCTGTTCTGGTAGCTAGCCTGGCGCCACAGCACCTCTGCCAGGTGCAGCGCGAGGCGATCAACTTCTAGCTAGAACCCTGCAGCCTGAAGTAGAAACTCGTTTGCCCACGGCTATTATAGCGAAAAGCAGCACGGCCAGCTGTGACTGTTGTGGGGTAAAGAGGGGCATACCTTCATGTGGGACAGGTAACTGCTTAAAATGAGTTACAGCAAATGAAAGGTCTCCTTTTTACCTCACAGGCTCATCTTCTAGCCATGATACCCTCTTTGTCAAGCTAATTTTCTAATATAGTCTTAACAAAGAGGCCACAAAAAGGCCAAGACATTCTGTGAAATGTAGCCATTTAGTCACATGGCTGTTTTCCAATTTACTTAATTTTCATTTCTGCTAATGCAACTTTTCCAGCTTTTCCTGGGCAATTTTGTCTGACATTGTTGGTCGAGCCTGAAGATTGTTGGGCCGTCCCCCAGAATGTGCTATCGCATTCTTCTCATGCACGCACAGAGCCAAAATGGCAGGCAGTAAAAGCCTTTTTCCACTCAAGGTGAATTACGGTGAACAGTGCGGCTCTAACAGCAGCCTGTAACAGAGACTTTTAGTGGGTGTTTATAAAAGCTGTCATAAAAAGAGGAGAGGAGAGGAGTAAAGGTAAAGACAGGTGAAGAGAAAGCTGGATAGCAAAAAGCAGAAGGGGCAGAAGGGGCAGAACGGGGTGGGGGGTGGGGGTAAACGAGGGAAGAAGAGCTCAGGACAGAGGTGGGGAGGAAAATCGGGAGGAACAGAAGGAAAGTAAACATGTGAAAAAGACAAAAAAAGCGGAGGAAAGGAAGAAGGTAACGATGAAGGAAGAATAAGATAACTAAAAGATATGAAGTATTGACTAAACTCCTGGAGGATGAAGATGATGAGAAGGAGGAGAGATGAGAAAGGAGAGGTAGGACTTGAGTAGAGGCTAGGAAGAGGTAATGATGATCACAGGATAGAAAGTATGTGAGATGGAAGAGAAATGATGGATATGACAGCCCACTTTTTAAGCATTTTCAACCAAGAAGCTGCAGTAGTAGTGACATTGCCTTCAATATTATTTTGAGGTTCTGGAAGTCAGCCTCATATTTAGCAGACAAGGTCGATCTGAAGCAATTCCAATGCTTGGGTGGATGCCCAGACTTTATGGAAGGCAATACAAAATCTCAATTTAAAGGGTTAGGTCACCAAAATTACAAAACACTTATTTTCTTACTTCCTTCTAGCGCTCTGCGGATCTGCATGGTAATGCTATTCGAGGAAGCTCGGCATAACCCTGGACATTGCACTACACTAATATCAAGGGACAGTGTTTTCATTGGACAGCAGTTCCAGTAAAAACAGCTCACAGTGAGTTCTGCGAGAGTAACCGTCAACCGTTTCCTGATCTACGTAACACAGAGCTTTTTTCATTTTCCAAATGGGGACCACGCTCACAGTTCAAGGTTAATCCTCTTAAGTGTAAGTCGTCATTGGTGATGACCCCTACGCAATCAGAATATGACTTTTTTTTATTAAATTGTTCTCCAAAGTCTTGGCAGTCATTAAAAATCATGCACATTGTTTCCAGAAAAGTCAGTTTTTCCTTTTAGGGTTAGGGTATGTTTAGGCTTAACAGCTGCGATGACGTAGAGATCCTAAAAACGAGATCAGCTCTCATTGATATAATCTCACATTTAGTGCTGCATTTACTCCTGTCCCCAGCAGTACACCTGCCAGGTGTGCTGTGGATTGAATAAACAGTTGTAGTGATAGATTAAGAACAGAGAGAGATTTGCTATATTCAGAGAGATTTCTGAATATAGCAAAGGTGCTGATGTTTTATGGCATGCTAGTAGGACATGGCTGTTCATGCATGGTGTTCACAGACATTTACATGGACAGTTATAGTGAAATTTGGATGAATAAAAACAATTTAGAGGGTAAGCAGTGGGAAACCAGAAACACTAGAGGGAAATGGACACACACAGCTTTCAGACAGAAACTTGGACAGGCAGAGACGCAGGCTTTAATTTGTACTGACAAACAGCTTGGGGCAGAAAGAGTCTCCTGAGAGGGCGAAGTAGCCTATCATCAGACAAGGTCTGATCGCAGTATTGTGACATGGAAGCTGATGCTTAGTATATCCACTTGTTCTTCACTGACAATTGCAGTTTTCGTAGTATTGTACCGTGTCAGCATATTTCACCTGTCCAGAGTCTCTGCATGAATGTGGTCGCCACAGGCACATTCATGCACACAAACAGACTGTGAGCCTGCCCTCAAACGCAGTGATGAGATTAATAGTACTGCGAGTGTGTAGATACTGAAGGGTGAAGGGTGTGAAGGAGTCACGCAGAAGCAGCTGTGTTTGTGTGCACGCTGCATGTGTCCTTCTGGAGGATATTTGGCCGGAGCGCACAGATGCAGTTTTATGAGTCCTATAGACAAAGTGTTGTGTCAAGACAAAGTTTGATTTGTGCTCAGTACCTGCCATCTATTTTCTCTCTACCCTTCCGCTTCACTCTTATGGATGTCCATCTCCTCTTCCCAATCCGCTCCTCATCCTCGCTCGTTCCCTCTCTTGCAAAACAAATGTACGACCGGCCCTCCCCCACCCCAAACGCCCTGTCATCACTCTCGTTCCCTCTCTCTCTCTTGCTCTTCCAGCTATTGGACTTGTGACAGATTCAGAGAAATATTGAGAATCCATTTTCGGACCAGACGGGGAGCTGAGAAGTTGTAAATCTCTAAGTCTTGACAAGAAAACAAGGCAAAAAAAAAAAAAGAAAAAAGAAATGCAATGCTGATTCATCAAAACAAGGTCTTCATCTGCAATACCGGCCAGATAAAACTCATAAGGCACAACTCTGTGTTTTATATAAAGCATACCAAGGGAAACATTTTAGTTTGGTGAAATAGGTAACAGCACACAGGCAAGTTCAAACAAAACAAAAGAAAGAAACCACAACCAGATATAATAATTATAATGTTTTGTTCTTAATATTTTTACAGTTAACATGCAAAGTTCTTGTACTGTTCACAGCTGGCCCTCACAAGTAACTGGTTAGTGTATAAGACCAAAGGTGTGGAGCAGCGAGAACTGCTCATGTAAACATCAAACTCAGCACTGTGGTTACATCCCAACATTCCACCTGCCGAGTCTGAAGGAGAACGGATGGCTTTAAGAGAAAATTGTTGTACACAAAGAAATGTCTGGGAAGATACTGTAACAGCAAAAGTGGAAACACAACCTTCGGGGGGGGGGAAGCTTTTTAAAGCCTTATGACCTCAGGGGCAGTTTGAGTGTGCAGTAGCTGGTATGAGGATTGGCACCTCAAAGGTTCTCAGTTGGAAAAGGGTGGAGCGTACTCTGTCGGGAAGGAGCTGCTGCCCCAAATGGACGAATTTAAGTATCTCAGGGTCCTGTTCATGAGTGCGAGGAGAGCGGAGCGGTGATCGATCTGCTGTGGTGAAGAGAGAGCTGAGTGTGAAAGCAAAGTTGTCAATTTACGGGTTGATCTTCCCTCAGCTACACTCTAGAAAGTGTGTGTGCAGAAAGTTGAAGTCGCTTAAAATTATGAGATCTGCATTCCTGCTTTTTTCCCCCCATTTCTGCCACAGTTAAAGCAGAAATGCAGATTGTTTTCACTCAAATTTTTAAGTGACTTCAACGTTCTGCACATACACTTTTTACTGTGTAAGTTCACGAGATTTGGGGAGTGATCAAATGAACAAAATCACAAATTCAAGTGGCGGAAATGAGCTTCCTCCGAAGAGTGGCATTAAAGGAAACTCACAGACTGTTTAAAGCTGACTTTTTGTGCCTGCCTTTAGGTCTTTCTTTTGTTAACCCGTAACAGTCAGAAGATTTAAAGGCTCCAACCTGAGTCCTGCTCGCACCTCAGCCCTGAAATTCACCTGATAGTGTTCGTTCTTTCACACTGAGATTATTCAGTTATCTTTAAAGCACCAAGCAGTGGACAGCTTGGAGACTTGTTGATTTTTTTTTTGTCACTCTCTGTTCAGCCCACCCCAACTGGTGCTCAGTCTCTCCATAACATCAACTCAGCATGCATTCATCTGTTTTACTCCAGAAATGTGCAAACCTTAGACATTTCTGGACTGAAATGACTCAACACGTAATTAACAGCTTTGATTAAACGAGCCAGGGCAGCAGGTTTAACAGTATGTACATGACCAAATGGGCCATCCCAGCCTCAGTTTCATGGTCTGCAAGCAGTGGCTGCTCCATAATCCTGCAGCACAACCAGATGGCCAGACTGCCTCCGGGTCACACTTTGTTCAAACAAGTTGCTTATTTAAAAACCCAAACAAATGTCTCCAGCCAAAGGACCAACATGGTCAGAGGTATCGCCCTAGAAGCTTTATATCAAATCAAACAGACTGCCAGATGATGTATGATTCTTGTGTTGAGTTGTGACAGAGAACGCTCGTCAACATGGAAAGCTTTGTCCTATCACCATGTTTTCATTGACAAAGCCAGCTGACTGCCTATAAAAGACCTTATGTTCCTTTTTATTGTAGACATTTCACATTTTGCTGCTTTCATTAGAACTCATTAACAGAAAAATGTTGGCTTTTACAACCTTGTTGTGTCTTTTTAATGGTTGTTGTGCTGCTCTTTTAACTACTGGGACCAGTAAAGACATTTTAATCCAAAAGAAAGAGGGGGGGGGGGGGAAACTTCAGCCTACAGTTTTAATTAAATGCATGCGTAAGTTCAACCTTTGTTGAGCAACAGAAAAATTAGTGCTTAATATAACGTTTATTTTTCTACATTTGCACGCTGTGCTCTGACTAAGTGACATAAAGCAAGTGTTGTGCATTTCTTCTGCCAGCTGTGAAAATATTAGAGTTTTAAATAAATGAATACAATCAGTTTACAGAAAATGGCATCGCTTGCAGGCAAAGCATATGGCCACCAAATGTCAGCCCTGCTTATTAAGAAATGCAGCTGGTTCATTAGTGCAGCCTGTTTTAACAGCCTAAATGATGGCGCGGGAGCAACAAGGAACTCCAAGTGTCTCAGCCACGTGGCAACACTGAACCGTTCTACAGCAGCAATGTTCAACAGTCCACTGTACTCCGCTGTCATTTGTCCTGCTAGTCATTCACCTTGGCACCCCACCATTACTGCTCTTATTTCTTAAGGCTACCGTGGAATTTACAGGCTCGACTGACAGGATGTCCTAAGTAGAATTGAACGCCTGGGGCCCGGGCAAGAGAGAGCGAACAGTTGCTCACCAAGCAGCGCTCAATAACACCAATGACAGTTTAGGTCAGGCTGGGTTTGGGTTTATCAGCGCACTGTGTGTCAAAAATTCATGCGCCTTTGCAGTAGTTTCACATTCAGGAAAAGGAACATTGACGTTCTTGCTGAGCGCTGGAAGAGTCATACCGCCCCTGCTGTGGTGTTACAAGAAAGTAGAATACATTAATTTAAAAAAGAAATAATAAAGCACTAAAATTTCCCTCACTGCAACATTCACACTCAATTCAGGGTTCAGTATCTTGCCCAAGAACAGTTTGGCACGCAGACTGGAGCAGCCAGGGACTGAAACATCAACAACTACCTCCTGAGCCACAGCGACCCCACCGGCGGAGAACTGAAGTTAAAATATTTTGGACGGGCTGAACCACACAGCAGGCTGTATTATTTGTGAAATAATTCAGTTAAAAAGGCTCCAAAGGCCACCGAGAGCACAAATGAAGTCCAGTTCAGTGACTCAGATTAGAGGAGGTGAGGCCCAACAGACAGTGATGCGCCTGTCGTTGACACGCTCCTAATTTTAACTCGCTGGAGTCGGTAAAATTAAAAGTAGTCAAAAGTGGGCAATTATACTCCAGACTCCAGAGGGTTAAACCATGCCAGTATCCAAATGGATGAGTTATAAAAAATGTATATACTGTACACTTGTTATGAAAGGAGAAATATATATAAAAGGCCAGTCTGTAAAAGACAAGCTTTTTCATGCTGTTCAGGATAGTTAATTCAACATTGTGAACCAGACTTCCTCTTTACAGCTAAGCTAACTTGTTGCTATCTTTATATTTGATATCCTAGATACAAATGATTCATTTATTGCCACTTTTTTCTAACATGTCAACTTCCCTTTAACTGTGTAGTGTTAGTTTAATAAAACCATAGACAGTAGAGATGATATGTAGAGCCCGGTTCCCAGTTGAGTCATTTGGTTTCCTGTTCTAGAGGTGACATTTCTTTTATGGTTTTCTTTTTTGCTTCAGTGGATGGTCACAGTGGACTTGTTAGTAAGTAAGAGACTCCTTAAGAGGGAAATCCCAACTATAAGCTTCTGATCTAGGATCCTTCTGTCCAGCTGCTGCTAATCTTGCTAATGAAGACACGTGGTGGTGAGTATCAGTTCCACTTGTTGCTCTTAAACCCAGTAAACATTCAGTGGCTTTATTGAACTGCATACATTAGTACGGTTGGGTTCACCCTTTGGCTGAGGCCATCCACTGTTAGGCTTTTCTGTTCCTTATACTTTACAACACAAAGCCCTGCAGCTGTCATCAATGCATCTCTGAATTGGGAAGTTACAACCTAACCTGGGCTCTGGATTCATCACGATTGCCTTCAGGCTTCTGTTAGCACTCACAAAGATGAACATCAGATGCCGACGGCATCTCACCTAAACTTCATTGGGAGGTTAGACTAATACAAGCCTTTATAGCCTGTGGCCTTTATCACATTGCTGATCACCCTTATTAAATTGACTGAGAGCACTTTGACATGTCAATCCCAAGTGATGCTAATTTTGCCCCTGTCTTCCCAACCTTCCCCAGGCATTTATCTGGAGGGTAATTTTTCTATTGGGATGCAAGTTTGTGCCACTAACATGGACTCTGTCACTCTGTTAAATGGGCTAACACTCCTAAATGTCATCTCAGACAGGACAAGTAAGCATCTGATGCCATTGTTTAGTCAAAGGACTTTTTGGCATAGCTATCTAGGCATTTAGGGAGGATTAACAAAAGGCAATGCAAGTTTTCTCCAAACTGCACATGTCAGTGCTCTCACTCAGTGCTGGATCTTTCAACAACTCAGGGATCACAAAAACAGCACCGCAGCTCTTCTGTGTGATTGTATTCTTTGAAATTGTTGCAGTATTTGGAGCTCAGATGAGACAGTTATGAATTATGCCTGTGTGAATGTGGTCACATATTTCACTGCAATCATGCAACACCCGCCTATTGTTTCAGCACCGCAGCATACATAACGTGCGTTAGAACAAACACACCCAGCAACAATATGTGAGCGTCCGCAGTAGGTCTTCATGAAGTGACAGATGTGTAGGAGGTTTTAGTGGAGGCAAATTTTGTGAAGCCATTTGACTGAATTTGGTATTAGCCCCAAGTTTGCGTACCTTCATGTAATAAAATAGTGTTTCTTTTTTACTCGGTCTTTTCCTTTGAACATTTTCTCTCCTTCCTAGCGGACTTCAGTAGTAGTTTAATTACACCTGTGAATTTCATTTGCTACACAAAGGTAAAACATGCTGTGTGAAAAGTTCCTCAGTGTTGCAGTTCTTGCCACTTGTACTTTTCAGCAACTCTCTCTTCCAGTGCTCCTGGGAGGATGGAAAGCCCACTGAGGTTTGGATCCACACCCTCTCTTCGTCGAGCATCAAACCAAGCAGTGCAAATCACTGGTGCAGCAACAAGTTCTTTGATCCCTCGCTGGTTTCCCACCTACACTGTCTACACTGCTAATTGCTTCTTTTTTAAAGATATTGTAGGCAGAGATTTCTGTTTGGAAATATCCGAAATAAAACAGAACAAAAATTATATTTTTGATCTTATATAGTGCCTGTTGTGATGTTTACTTCAGGACACTTTATATTGTAAGGCAAAGATCCTACAATACTAGAAAGAAACCCCCAAAATAAGACAGTCCCCTATGAGTCAACACTTGGAAATGGTGGGAATAAAGAACTCCCTTTTAACAGGAAGGGCTTAGGGAGGGGCGGCTATCTGCCACGACCGGTTAGGAAGTGAGGGGGAAAAGACGAGGAGCATAGAGAGGCAACAAAAAGACCAACCGGACCCCCCCCCCCCCCACCCCACAAACTACAGAGATGACATTTACATTTAATTACATCTCTGCAGCTAACAGGCATGGTTTCACCCATAAGCTGTAATGCAGTAACATTACTGCACTCATTCTTTATTAGTGGTGAACTATAGCACATATATTACTGCATTTAAAGTATATTCAGAAGCACAGTGAACACAAGTCCAAGGCAGAAATGAAAGAAAGCTTTGTGTGTATCAACGGTGTCTTTCTTCCTCTCTTAATGCTTCTTTCCACACTTTGTGCCATTGTAATTTCTTTGCTTCTGTAAATGAATCGCAGGGCCAGATGCAGAGTTAATTTCCCTATCATTAGACTTGCATGTGTGCGTGTGTGTGTATGCACGTGTGTGTTAATTATTCCCCACTTGCTTATACTGAAGCAGACTGTCAGGAAAAATGACCGGTGCATGCTGGGAGTTTTATGCAATAATAGACAGGGGACTCTACTGCACCCTTGGGCAAGTCTGAAATGACTAAGACTTCCTCTGTCTCTGGTTTGGTGTCATAGTTCATTTATTCTCCTTTTCTTTCTCCATGTAATGTTTTTTAAACTTACTCTGAATTGAATAAAAACCGAAGGACCTTTAGAACCTCCCTAAGCAATTTTCTTACAACAGGACTGATTTTGAAGTCTTGTATGGAATACCAAAATAATCACATCATAACTCTTTAGTGAAATGCTTTCAATCTCAATGCAGATCGGAGAGATAAACAGTCTAACCCACGGCTAACACAAGGAGGCAGACAACCACTCAGTCTCATCTCCCTATTTCCCATCAATTTAGAATCATGTGTGAATATACATACACTATATTGCCAAAAGTATTCGCTCGTCAGACTTCACATGCATATGAACTTGAGTGACATCCCATTCTTAATCCATAGAGTTTAATATGATGTCAGCTCCTTTGCAGCCATAACAGCTTCAACTCTTCTGGGAAGGCTTTCCACAAGGTTTAGGAGTGTTTGTGGGAATTTTTGACCATTCTTCCA
>JAVDPK010002244.1:202453-213450 GCA_034780415.1 Cichlasoma orientale | reverse complement strand
TGAGTTTTCTGTCGCTTGTCTCATTAGTTAGATTTGGTTCACACGTTCTCCACAGCTGTCACTCTCGTTTGTGTGTGTGTGTGTGTGTGTGTGTGTGTGTGTGTGTGTGTGTGTGTGTGTATTTAAGCCCTCAGTTTTCCTCAGTTCTTTGTCGCGTCCTCACCTCGTGCTACGTGCTCCCTCGTTCCACCGTTTCCTTTGGTCTCTGAGTTTTTGAGACTTCAGCAGTAAATCTGCATTTTTAAGTCCTGTCTCCCGAGTTCACTCTGCCTGCCACACAGCCAACACATGACAGAGATGGGCGTGACTGACTGCACAGGGTTTGAAGAACTTAAAAACGCTTCTGCCATGGAGCTAAATAGTAAAAGCTCATCCTCCTCAGTTTGTGTTATATTTAGTGCCAATAATCCCTCAGTGTAATTAACAGCAGGCTTTAGTTTTGACTGAGCGGAAGACATTATATCAGTAATCTGGATAAAATACTCAAAGGAAGCAAAGAGGGAAAAAAAAATCAAAGCATTTAGTTAATATAGTATGAAAACAGTACAAATTAGAATCCTGCAGATAGAAGCAGGCACATATTTAATGAAAAATGTCACAATATGAACAGTTTTTAAAGAAAAAAAAACAAGCAGATTTTAAACGCAGTAACTGCATTTTAATTACAATAACTGCAATTCTGCAATTTCTTGTTTTACGGATTTTAGGTTTTATTATTTTGCTAGACTGTTGTGGATCTAAATTATTCCTTTTTATTTATGCTACCTTCAATTTTGATCATTTTTCGCTGTTTTTTTAAGTGCATGAGTTTTTATTTCTTTCAGGGGCTTAACTTTTATTACTTTTATTGTTAAGAAATGCAATTTTTAAATACATGTTTCAATTCACTTGTTAACGGCTGTGATGTAACAGCTGAATGCGACACCACGTGGCTGCTACAGCTGCTGATTTAGTTTCATATGATCTGTCCTGAGTCAGTGAAATGTGCAGCATAAAGTTTCACCTCCTTTAATTTATGGATTCAATTCATTTACAACAGTTCGGGCACACAGTTCTTATTCAAATGTAATAATTTCTACATAGCTGAACAACAGTGAAGTCATCTAAACTGTGCAATTATAAATATGGAATTGTGTATTAAGCTGTTAAGTTAACTTTAGATTTTTTTTTGCTTAAGGAAGTGAAAGAAGCAGTCTCAGGGTTTTCACTTACTTCACCTGCATTTTTGCTTAAATTTGATCTCATGTCACTTTCACCTTGATAATCAGACTCTTTAATGAGTAAAGCTGATCTGCCAGCAGAGGAAGATCAGATGAATTGAATTCTCTTAGAAGCCTGGCTGGATAAAGTCTGGATGCAAGGTGAAAATAATTTACCAAGCTCATTATTTTTCTGGCTGTGTAGTCATGCAGATCATCTTTATGAAATCAATGAACTGGAAAGTCAGGTCTGAAACTCGTAGATGCTGCGCACTGATGGGACAGAGTCACTGTTTGGTAGTTTCACTCCTACACACAAAAACTCATTTACTTTACTCCTTTGTCTACTTATGCAGTTTTTATTACCATTCTAATAAGCCCGTTGGATAAAGTGAACTATTCCTTTATCTGCAGACCACTATTTTATATCATATCAGTACTTTTAGGTTGTAAATATTGTTAAGGTCGGACCTCGAGAAGGATTGTGAGTGTGGCATATTCATTATAAAGGCAGCACTAGTACTGAGTACTGCTCTCAACCCTGAAAAGCATCAGGGTTTGGATTAGATGAAAATAAAAATTATTATTATTATTATTATTTTTTTTTAACTGTATTTCAGATTTTGCTCTGGTGATTATGATTGAGACTTGTTGCTGTTCAGTTTGATTTTATGGCTGTACAGGTGTTACTATATAAATATAGCTGCTATTTCAATGAATAACCAGAAACACTTACGGAGTTTATATGTTAAACACACTGTAGTCATACTACCAACCACCTTACTGATCAGCTGCACATCACTTACACACAGAACACACAACAGATTGTAATCCAGTCAAAAAAGATGTTTCTGCCCACAGCATAATTGGAAGAACAATTGTTAAAGGCAACTGGCAAAATCAGTGGCAGTGTAGTGTACGCAGACTGCTGTCGGTGGCCTGCTAAGGTCCCAGCGCAGCCTTCATAGAGCTGATGCTCAGCCAGTGGCTCTCAGCATTAAAACAGTGGAAGTTTAAAAATACTGATAATTACACAGTGGTCCTTTGGATCTGTTTGACACTGACTGGGTTATTTTATGTTCATTTCCTTTGCAAATGAGTCACACTTCATGATTGGAATTGCTAATGATTCAAAGATAGCTGGAGCAATCGGTTAGAGACGCTGGCTAAAAAGTATACTATTATATTAAGTGACATCTAAAAAGGTGCTGGGAATGATGGGTCATTATGCTCAATTAAGGTCCTAATTCAACCACAAAGCCACATGGAAAGATGAGTGCAAACGATGTTTTGACAACATACTCTTCAGATGTGTCTTCTGCTGTAATTGCTAATAGAAGATGGAGTAAAAGCTGCAATTAAAGCCAAAAGGAAACATGATTATTGAATGTGCCACACTGCCTCACATTTTTAACCCTTTTGGAATTGGAATTTGCTCTAAAACATTTTGGTATATAAACAGAGCTGCCTCTTAAATTACCTCTGAAGGCTCCTTTGGTGTATGTGAAGGAACCACAGGCTCCAGTGAAGCTTAAGTCTAACGTCACTATAATGCCCCTGATCATTGTTAGCTAAATATTTTGTATAAAAAGAGTTAGATTAGCTTATTTATATTTTTCTGTCCTTGTGTTATCTAACTACAGCAGTTTGTGTCACATTCACTGTACCACACACACACTTGTATTTTCATTGTTACAAGGTTGCTTGTGGCCATGCTTTGTGAGTCACTTTAATGATAACAGCGGTCATATTTTACTTGGGAAACATTCATGTAGATATTAAAGTTACAGTGCTCATTACTGCAAAAACAGATACAAGCAGAAAAACAAACAAAAATAACCCGGACGACTTCAGCTAATGAGTTTTCCTAATAGTACAATAAAATGATCCTGACAGCTGTGATGGACTTGACCTGAGAGCGGCCACTGTGTAACAAAAATGTCAAAAAATAGACAAATAAAATTAAAAATTGCGACCTTTTGTGTGTCATCTTACCAGTCTGAGAAAACCTCCTGCATTCAAAGATAAAATGCAGTTCTTCTCTACCATTTGCTACTGTCTCTCAGTGACAGTACAACATTTGTTTAGTATTTGTGTTTCTCCATGAATTTGGTGGAACCAAATGACGCTGCAGACGTTTCCTTGGAATTTTTCTCAGTGTTCATCAAATGTTTCAGGATAATAGCGCTGCTGCTTTTGTGACATAGTTGTGGCTGCTGCTGTTACCCAATTAAATGGTGACCAGAGTGCCTATGAAAACTTTAAAAAATTTGGCGAGAAAGGTGCATGTATAACCAACCAATGGCCATTCAGGTACGCTGCTTCTTTGGTTCTAGTGTAGGAAATGCTGACCCAGGCAGGGATTATAGTCCCTTGTGAATGTGCACAAAGACTTGGCCTCCCAGAAAAAGGAGAAGGGGTTCCCTTCTTCCCTTCAAGTTATCAGGGTTTTGTTGTATTTTTTGTTCCATCTAAATAATCCATAAAACCTCAGAGTTCTGTGGCTAAGCAGTCGGGACTTTATTAAAGCTCCAGTCAGTAAAGGAATGAGTTCAAATTCCACGATGGCCTTGGTTGGCTCTGAGTAGTGTGGGAATTAGTCAGACACTTAGGAAAATCATCCTAGTAAATGACACAACAAAGATATGTATTTTGATTTATTATGCTGAAATTACCATCCTTTATGTATAGTAATATGTGTCTATTACTGTGTTTTTTTCAGTTTTACACTGCTAATATTTGTTTAGTAAACCTTGCATAGACACACTGAGGGCAGCATAGTTATCTTAGAGTACTTTCTTGTCCAATTGGTGGATAAATAGCTGACAAGTCTGCCAACATCTGCACACAACCCCTCTGATGATAAAATGTATATCTTTATTTGATTTGATTTACCTTTGTTTGCAGGCAGTGGTCATCTAAACAGATTCAAGTCTGATCATGTTAGGCACAAAACACACAATGGGCATAGCTTCAAATCATCACTACGATATATTCTATATACTGTTCTTCAATTGTACATTACCTTTCATAGCATGAACTTCTGGTCCTGACTCTAGCTAAGGCCAGCTGAAAGCAGAGTGGTGGAATGGAAGCATGCTGGGTCCATAATCCAGAGATTGAAGGCTTAAAGCCATACTCTGCTACCAGCACTGTTCCATGTAAAGTTGGTTTTGGTGTTGTGCACGCTGACCTTGGATGTGCAGTCGTTGCAATATGCAGGTCTGAGAACTCAGTGGCATCACAGCTGGTGCGATCTTATTGCAAGTTGGTTTTTAGTTGATAGTGTTATAATTGTAATGGAATTCATTTTGTAACACAAAATTATACATATGTAATATATCAAAAACCAATGTAATTGTTCCTGTAAAATATTCATGCATTTTCAAAAAGCTGTGGGAATTATTAAAACAAAGAGGTGTAATATATCCATTTTTAACGTGAGTAGGAAAATAAGTGGGCTGTGATTAATTGATGCATTTCCAAGCAAAATGCATCAAAAATGACTGTGTGTGTGTGTGTGTGTGTATATGTACAGTTCTATTATATCTTTGCTGACAACTTGACAAACAACTTTGCTGCCCAGGGGAAGGTGACTCACTCACACATTCATAACTGCACAGACTGACCGGAGAGGACCTGCAGTACAACTTAATCCAGTGTTAATCCAGATCTCCACACCTCGAGCACCTCTATCTCGTCTCTGTAGCCTTTAAGTTTGACAGCACAAAGCTAATCCTGGCCTTTCACAGGCAGGAAATGAGACACGGTACAACGCCCCAAATGTCTTTAGGTGTGTTCAACAAGCCCTGCGCAGTGAACTCGACAACCTGACTTCCAGCTGAGTAGCCGGGAACTCCTCAGCATCTCAGGAACAATTCAAACCTCTGCAGAAAGAGCCGGCACAAAAGATGTTTATTTGTATTATTGGTTTTTTAATGTCATCAGATATTAATACGTGCAAGCAGACTAAACCCACAATTCTCTGGACACTGCTTTAAATGTGCTTTTAGATGTTTTTTATTTAGATCAGGCATATTTTTCGTATGGAAAACACAAATGTATCACTGGCTTAACTGGCATTCAGTGCAGTGGCACGAATCATAATCACTGGTCAGTTGAAGTAAAAAAACTAATCATCTTTCAGTTTGCTGTCATTCACTGTCCCGTCCAAAATCCCCATGGGAAACGTGAAAGTGCTTAAAAAAAATCTACCTACAATACAGGATTATAGGATTATCGCTAACACCCACACGGTATTAAGCCACCATGCACAGCCATATGCATTTATACCACTGAAATGACAACATAATAATTAGGAAAGCATATGTTAAAAGAACCGATTCCATGCTTCCACCCAGTGACTTTCTTTGCCTGTTGAAAGAGGAGCAGCAGATACTGAGACAGATTCTGTTTGCCAAAATAGTGATTAAAAGTACACTTACAGCTACACCATATACAACAGAACCACATGATTATATCTGAACTTTCCAACAAAGTTCCTTTGAAAAGGTTTTGTCTTTAATGACGATGTTACTACACGTGCAGACCATTTATTTCCTTAAAAAGCTGACAGCTACATGCCATCAACGAGCAACATCAGCAGCTATTTATGGGTGGAATACAGAATTCAAGTGTTACAAAAATATAAGGGACGGAACACTCAGTGGCTACAACTGATATGACTGAACAAGAATGTGGAGGGGCTTAAATTTTTGCTGCATATCTACAAGACTGTTTAGATGATCAGGCTGATCTATATGCACTCACTGGAAACCTTTTTAGGGTTGGACACCCTTTGCCTTCAGAACTGCCTTAATTCTTTGAGGCGTAGATTAAACAAAGTACTAGAAACATTCCTCTGAGATTTTGGTCCACAGTGACGTGATCACATAGTTGCTGCAGATTTTGATGCTGCACATCCATGATGCCACTCTTCAGTTCCACCACATCCCAAAGAGGCTCTATTGGACTGGGATCTGGTGACTGTGGAGGGCAGAGAACTCACTTGAACTGTCATGTTCAAGAAAATGGTTTGAGATTAATAACATTCTCTATAAACCCCACAGATGGTTGCGGTGGAAAGTCCAGTAGATCAGCAGTTTCTAAAATACTCAGGTCGCTTAATTCACCTTTCTCCCTCATTCTGATGCTCAGTTTGAACTTCCAGGCAGCAGGTTGTTAGGACCATTAAGTAAAATATATATTGCTTGGTTACAGCATTAAAAGAGGAAATAAACTTTTATTTTTCCAGCTTCTAGAGAACAGTCCTAACAAGATGTTTAACAGCTAAGCTTTTCCTTTTCTCTTTGCTATTCTTGCCAATAAACTGAATCTCTTTTCCTGTTGTTTGCTCTGCTATATCGAAGGGAAACAGGAGTAAAGGCAGCTGTAGACCTCACACAAGTGATAATGTTAGTAGTGTCAATAACTAGCAGTAATAGCTATACAATCAGCAACAAATGTGTCCCATTTTCCTGCTGTCTGAACCTGAATTACCTCGCAGCAACAACACACAAAAAAAGAGTAAAACGCCTTTCTCTCTTCATCTTTTACTTATTCCCATTTCCCAAGGTGACCCTCTCTCCTCCCCTCCTATTCCCCCCCGCTCCCTCTTTCCATCACACACTCTCCTAATACTCTGTCAGTCAGAAAAGAGCCTGCCGGAAAAGAGAGTGAGAGGTGCTTGCGTATGTGGGGGCATTAGCTGGTGTGTGTGCACGTGGGCCGCATGAATATGAGGAGGAAAGCAGCGAGTCGAGAGGTGGAAACGCTGAGGGAAAGAGGCAGGAGTAAAACAAAGTGAGGAGGAGTGACAAATGGAGGGAAAGGAGAAAAGAAAAAGGGAGGCTGAGGAAATGATTGCTCTAATCACAGGTTGTAGCTTGATGTCTTGTCAGGAGCTGCTGTTAACCTGTCAGTTAACCTGTGTGCGCATAGGTGTAGACGTAAACCTTTAAAGTACCGGCGGAAAGCCCTGACGTGTTTACACATAATACAAATAACTGCCCCCGTCTTCTGCGTTTGTCTCAATCAAAATACTCAGAGTCACTTCTGTGTTCATGCGTGCCACAGCCTTTTGTTGGTCTTTATCCACATTGCTAATTGGGGTTCCGCAGTGCCTGCAGAATCAGAACCCTTGAATCTGCTTTTCAAAAACAGATACTTTGGAATCTCTTCAGAGATTTATTTGGGGCCGTGTGTTGAGGGAGTTGGGTTCAGGTTGCATGTGTGAGTAAGCCCGGGGCTCTGAAGCAGCATTGACTTTCTTAAGGTCACTGGGCTGCTTGAAAACTCAATGATGGTCCCAGGAAGTTCAAACTAAGTGGGATGTCGTGCCACTGCTGCGGCTGTCAGTCTGGTTACACGCTGCCTTCATTTTTGACCAACTAAACAATGCATGCAGATGTCCTGCATTTACTACTGGAGTCTGGTTGCTGAAGTCGTGCGTGTCCAGCGAGTTAACAGTTAACTTGGCAGCAAAGTAAGGGATAAGCTAGGAATGTGCCACTGCTCGTCAGGTACATGATTTCATACAGGTAATTGGAAAAAATGGAAATTAGCTACCGTAGCTTGTTAATTGTGTTTTTGCAAATGTAAAGTGTGAAGAGGAAAACCAGCAAGAGATTAGTTACCCTCGGATGTCCAAAAGAGAGGCACTCTGTCCATCCATCAGCTTTCTTAACTGCTTATTGAATTCAGGCTCACGGGTTACTATGACTCTAGTCCACTGTAACTCTGGCATCTGAATCGCTGACAGTTGCTGCCTGCGTTCAGCACAAAGATTTTCAGGCTCTTGAGCAGTGTCTCTTTAGACCAGAGCATGAGAGCCTTACAACAATCCCAAGCTGCTCTGACCACCCGGGTCAGGTCCATGAGACCCTATTAGGTGAGTGGTAGGTAGATAGATACTTTAGATATTGATCCCGCAGGAAATTAGGCAAATTAGGTGCCAAAATAAGATCCACAGGAATGCCAGGACTAATTAAAAACTTCCTGGAATTGTCTCTGCTTCGGAAGTTGGTACCAGAACTTTAACTAAAAAAGATCTTTTTCCCTGAAATGTTGTTGTAATATCAAAAAAAAAAAAAAGTCCCACATGAATCTCTTTTCAAACCCTCACCAGGTTTGCCTTCATTCCAGATAAACCAGAAGTGTAGCTTAAAGCACCGGCACTAAATCCCACTTGTCAATATTCTGTCTGCTGTTTTCCATTTTCCTCTTCTATCAGAACAAGAGAGCATACCCATCTAGGTTTTTTGGGGTACTTCAATAAATTCCATCATTATTTTGGCCCAAGTCCTAACAGCTGTCCCTGGTTATAGTTTGGTCTCTAGATTTTTATAGCTGTGTCCCAGCTCTGAATGGCTGCGGATTTATGTGCTGCTACATTCGGCTTCTCTCTCCCTCTGCATCATTTTGTAACCTCTCACACACACTTCTTGTGCCGCCTCATACCACACTCCACCACACACACACACACACATAGGCACTCTTTATTTTATGTCTCTTTTCAGTATTCATGCAGTGGAGCACATATCTTTTCACCTGAAGTGTTCACTGATCTTGCTCTCACTAGTAATGTACTGTATATGTCCTTTATGCCTCCATTAAATGACACATCCTCAACACACACACACACACAAATAGACCAGTCAGGGTTAAACTGATGATTATACTGGACCCGTTCTAGAAGGCCTTACGTGATGTGTGCATGTGTGCGGTGTGGCCATTACTCTGAAGGCTTCCCGCAGTCTGATTCACTGCCATTTTAATGATATTGAACCTGCCAGGCCTGCCAGGCCTTTTTGAAAGTCGGGTCTGGTTGTAAAAAAAAAAAATACGCGATCCACGGCCCCCTCAGTGTCACACGTGTACAACTTGCACTGACACATAAAGAGCATGCATGCAAATACACACCAGCAGACTCGCGATCTCGTGCACTTAACTTTACCCTTGCTACTTTTATCATTAACTCAAGCCTCTGTGCGCCATGGGGCGAGGGCAGTTCAGTCATTAATTTCTCTTTCTAACATTATTAGCAGCATTTCACCTCTACCATTATCTGCCCCGTAGATCTGCCATCCCCAGCCGCATTCATAATTAACCCCCCAGCTTCCATACTGATAAGTGCTAAATATGATATGCTCCAGCAAAGCGAGGCTCTTTTTTTTTTCTCTTCACTTCAGCCCTTTTTGAACTGAGATTTTTATTTATTTATTTTTAATCTTTCAGAAGTGTAATCCTTACAGAGCTGCAGATTAAAGATCAAGTTGTAAAGTTTAAACTCACCCTGATAATTTGATTGACAGGTGTACTAACAGTCATACAAACTTGTGTGGTGAATGAATGTTAAATGCGCACATGCAGAGCGGGGACTCGAGATGAAGGCGACTGGGAACTATCAAAAATGATTTGGGCAATAGAGCGCTGCAGTGATGATGATGATGATGATGTTTTTGGGTGGTTGTTTTTTTGTTGTTCTCTGTCCCTTCTGCAAATTGGGGGCAAGATCATATATTGCATATAAAAGATGGACATTGTTTCTGGGTCTTTCTAAAAACCAGAAGGGGAAAGCTTAGCAAATAGAATGTCAGCATAGCAAATCTAATATTTTAATTTCTCCTTGTCTCCGTTTACAGCTGGTGTCAAATATGGGTAATTCTTTCGGATTGTATTCATAGAGAAAGTTCCAAAAGGTATGCAGTGGATAACAAGCTAGAATTATGTGCTAATGTCTCCAGTCGAATCACACGCTGTGCTGTTTCTACAAAATGAGTTTCCTGTTTGTTGTTTTTACAGCAGCTCTGGGCTTCTGTTGACACCAGCAGATATTAGAATCTTGTCTCTGGCGCCTCTCTCAGTTGTTCATGTTCGCAATTATTGATTTGATTCTCTGCAGAATATAAGTAATTATAGAAATCATTAAATGTAAGTGTTATTGCCCCATAAGTTGGAGACCGAGGCAAAATCTTGCACCATCTATCTGTATTTATAAAAGCAGAATCTTATTGGCAGGAGTGCCATTCTGTCATCACAAAGCGCAATCGGCCAAATTAAAGCTTTCAGAGCGGGTCTATATATGAGCTTTGGAATGAGAAATCAATAACAGAGTTCCAGATTGCTCAGTTTGGTCCTTCCATAGAGATTGTCAAGGTGTTGTTTCTGTGCACAAGCAGGAAAACACAGAAATGCGTGGACATTACGCAGTGATTGAATAGCCTAAGAAAACAAAGCGTTCACATTTTATCTGGAGAAGTCGTGGCCACATTAGAAGGTGACGGACGCTTTGCAAAATGTGCTTGATAAGAAAAGACAATAGGTAAGGAGCAGTTGCCCGGCTCATACAGTAAGTAGCGCAGCTATTGGACTTTACAAGCAAGACAAATTCTAGCTTTAGTTAGACATACAGCTGAAGATCTTTACATCTTCAGCGGCACTGGCCCAACCATCAGTTACATTAGTTACTAGCCTTGCCCCCACCGTCATGTGCTAAGAACACTTTTACATGCTGCTCAGAAGAAGAAATTGCCAGTGGATGACCTCCTCAACCTCACAGCTACCTACCGTAGTGCTGAGGACATGTACAGTATTTGCATCTTTTTTGTGGAGCACTTTTTACTGTAATTAAGACTGTCTGCACGAGGTTAACATGTATCAGCATTTGGTGACATTTTGTACCAAATCCAAGTTTTACAAAGCACCTAGTTTGGATGTTGTTACTGTCATGTCCTGGGCCGGTGGCCCAGTGTTTTGTGTTCTTTTGCTTTTGTTTAAACTTGTATCTTTGTTTTATTT
>JAVDPK010002244.1:179566-200025 GCA_034780415.1 Cichlasoma orientale | reverse complement strand
ACACACACACACACACACACACACACACACACACACACACACACACACACACACACACACACACACACACTGCTCTGCTTTCATTTAGCTCATGACAGCAAGCTTGTTTGAACGTATTATACTTCTTCTGTTCCATTTAATTAAAACCTTATTTAATTATAATGATGGTGGTAACATTTTTTAATGTAGATGCATTCATAACGGTGGATATATTGAGGCAATCTACCCCAAAAGAGATAAGAAAAATAATGTTTGTGCATCACCTGAGTGCTTTCTAGTATGTGCTTTAAGAACTACAGCATCTGTATGGTTTTAATGATTCTGTGACGCAGCAACTTTGTTATTGTTGTTTTTATATATATATTTTTTATCAGCTTGACTGCAGAAAAAATGTAAAAGTTAATAGGAGTTCACCAAACATTCACCAAACTTTATGGACATCTTGCCGCAATCTGGGTGTAACACAGTTACAGCGCTGTGAAAAAGTATCTGCCCCCTTCCTGATGTTTTAGTATTTTGCATATTTATCACACTTAAATGTTTCAGACCATCAAACTAATTTTATTATTGGACCAAGATATCCCCTATAAATACAAAATTCAGTATTTAAATGATGATTTTATTTACTGTTTTATTTTTAAGGGAAAAAAATGCTCCCAAAACCTACCCGGCTCTGTGTGAAAAAGTAACTGCCCTCTAAACCAAATAACTGGTTGTGCTACACTTGGAAGGAAAAACTGCAGTCGAGAATTTGCAAGCACTGGCGTGAGTCTTTCACATCACTGTGGATGAATTTTGGCCCACGTTTCAAATTGTTTTAATTTAGCCACATTGGAGGTTTTTGGGCATGAATATCCTGTTTGCCCCGCTATTTGCGGACTTTGGCTGTTTCTTTAGATCGTGGCATGATGTGTTGCTTTTTGAGATCTTTAAACCTACTTCACTTTTTAAGACAGGTTCTAGATCTTGATTCAACAGGTCTGGCAGTAATCAGGCCTGGGTGTGGCTGGTGAAACTGAACTGAACTTTCCAAAATGTGCTTAATCACAGTTAATTCATGATTTAACAACAGGGGGCAATTACTTTTTCGCAGAGGGCCAGGTAGGTTTGGATAGCTTTTTCCCCTTAATTAATTAAATCATCATTTAAAAAAATCACAACTCAGGATCATCAATCTGTCTGAGAGTGATTCAAGTCACTCTGAGTTCGACCTCGATTGTTTGGAGGCAGGTTGACTCCCACCAGGCGACCTGTGCATTTGGCTTGCCTTCTCAATGCCTTTGAGGTTATCACTTGTTTTGTGCCTTGATAGAACTAATAGAAAATGGCCCTTCTATCCATATTATAACAACATCTAATAACATGGATAGAAAAGTGACCTCTGACCTCCCAGTGGTGGGGTGATGTGATAAAACAGGATTCCTCTACATCATCACACTGAATTACATGGAATAAAGTAGAGGGAAGATTCATATAGAGAGAGTGAGACCAGTGGTGATGTTAGAGAATGCAACAATGAGAGCGAGACAGAGAGTCAGAGTGGGATTATGGAAATGTAATATCCGGCTGATAAATCATAGTGACTGTCAGGTGCTCAGTCATCGGATAATATGACAGACAGAGGGATGATGGCTTCCTCTCCAACCCACTGCTAATTATAGGCAGACATAATGAACCCAGATCTAGAATATGTGTGTGTGTGTGTGTGTGGAATCAAGCAGATGTGTGAAAATAATCTCTTATCTTTGTTTGTGGTGTATTTTTGCTGCATCTGTGTTTCAGTTAATGTAAACAAGAAACAATGTGATCTTTGGTGTGCTTTTGTTGATATGGTTAAAGTATTCTACAACACTCATCACACTAAAGTGTTGCAGTTTGTAGGGTTTTTTTTAAGTTCAGTTGGACTTGGACTAAAATAATGGCAATATCTTTTTATGAAATAAATAAATAAAATCAATTCAATTCAGTTCAATTTTATTTACAGTCATGGCTGAAAGTGTTGGCACCCCTGAAAATTTTCCAGAAAATTAAGTATTTCTCCCAGAAAATTATTGCAATTACACACCTTTTGATATGCACATGTTTATTTCCTTTGTGTGTACTGGAACAGCACAAAAAACAGAGAAAAAAAGACAAAATTCATAGAATTCTAAACTCCAAAAACATGCCGGATAAAATTACTGGCACCCTCAACTTAATATTTGGTTGCACACCCTTTGAAAAAAATAACTGAAATCAATCGCTGCCTATAACCATCAACAAGCTTCTTACACCTCTCAACTGGAATTTTGGAACACTCTTCATTTGCAAACTGCTCCAGGCCTCTTATATTTGAAGGGTGCCTTCTCCCAACAGCAATTTTAAGATCTCTCCACAGGTGTTCAATGAGATTTAGATCTGGACTCATTGCTGGCCACTTCAGAACTCTCCAGCACTTTGTTTTCCTCCATTTCTTTGTGCTTTTTGAGATATGTTTGAGGTCATTGTCCTGCTGGAAGACCCATGACCTTGGATGCAAAGCCAGCCGTGGGTTGTAAAAGTCTTGATTACGTTACGCACCGTGGACAAAGGAACATCAAGATCTCTGGAGATGGACTTGTAACCTTGAGATAGTTGATATTTTTCCACAGTTTTGGTTTTCAAGTCCTCCGACAGTTCTCTTCTCCTCTTTTTGTTCTCCATGCTTAGTGTGGCACACACAGACACACAATGCAAAGATTGAGTCAACTTCTCTCCTTTTTTATCTGGTTTCAGGTGTGATTTTTATATTGCCTGCACCTGTTACTTACCACAGGTGAGTTTAAATGAGGATCACATGCTTGAAGCAAAGTTATTTACCCACAATTTTGAAAGAGGCATCGAAGGCTTCGAAGAGGCATCAGAGCCTCTTTGAAGTGCCTGTTTCTCTGCTGGTAGCTAATCTCTGCCAGTAGCTAATCATATTGCTGCTATCAAAGTACAAAAATGGGCGAACGGGGTGGAGTGGAACGCTCTGCAACCTGGAGAGGGGCGGGGCGTGAAATGTCTCATTCACATTTAAAAAGACCGCACCAAAACGAACTGCTCTCAAAACAGGGTTAAACGAGGGGTCTGTGGAGCTACAATAACGAGGAATTCAGACCAAAACATTGCAGTTCTACTTTATATAGACCACAAGAGAATGCACGCTCTATACCTGTGAGTAAGATTCATAGCATCAAAAGTCTGTATGGATTGCCCATTTCGGGCCCTTCAGCAGGCCTCACAGCACAAGTTGTCCCCTGACTCGTGCCCGGCTTGTCACAAACGTGATGTAGAAACTTGCACAATTTAAATGAGAACTTTCACTGAAGTAGAAGATACTGTAAATATACAGTACCAGTCAACTGTAACTAAAGCTTTAGAAAGAAAAGTATGTATTTTTTAATGAGGGAGCAGGCATAGATGTTAAGAATTTCTTATCAACTTCAATTTAGAAATAATGTCAATAAAAGTTGCTTTTAAATATTTAAACCACTGTGGACGCTTACCCTGTAGGTAATGAGCAGTAAATAGCATTTCAGCTTAATGCCGGGCTGGGCAGTTTTATTTTCAAGGAGCAGTAGTATAAACATTCCCAAACCAGCATGAGACATTTATTCAGATTTTTTTTTGGGACAATTTGTAGACACATTTTTTTGCAGAACCTCTGCCCATCTTTACTTCTAAGAAACTCTCTAAGATGCTCTTCTTATACGCAGTCATGTTACTGACCTGTTGCCAATTAACCTAATTTGTTGCGAAATGTTCCTCCAGCTGTTTCTTTTTAGTGCCACTTACTGCAATGGTTTCCACATTTACCGAACGGAAAAAGATCCCCAGGAGGAGACAAACATCTCTCGAGGGCTGTGTGAGGAAGGCTACCCTGTAAAAATCTGCCAAATCAAATATGCGGAGCTATCCACTGTGAATAAGGGAACAGCTGAATGCAGCTTCTACTTTTGTCGCCCCTGTTAAAACTTTTGTGAAATGTGTTCAAAAAGAGCTAATATTTGAGAATAAAATATGGTTTATAAGGTTTACAAATCATTGCATCTATTATTTGCATTTTTCACAGCGCCCTGACTTTTTTGAAATTGGGGGTGTAGATGAAAAAAACTGCCATTGACCAGTTTTTGGCAGCTTTGTAAAAGGAAGCTCTTTTTTTTTTATTTTTTTTTTACCAATTATAGGAAACTTGAAGACTCACCTCCGTGCACAAAACCAAAGTTAAAGCTGCCAAAGCACTGAAAACAAGTGGAGCAAAGTGAAGATGCAGTCAGAGAGCTTTGCAGAAAGAAAATCACATGCAACAAGATATTAAGACAAGCTTAATGAGAGACGCATAACTGCAATGGCACCACACTGCAGAACAGCATGTCTTCCCACCAATCGAAGACAGTTCAGGGTCAGGGTGGGGCGTTCAAATGTATTCAAACTTTTGACGTTTTTAAGTGACAGCTGTAGTAAGTTTGGAGGTTCAGAGGATGCTGGATAAGAAGGAAAGCCTCAGAAGAGGAAAAGAGGATAGGATGTTTGAATGCTGATCTTCTTAAAAGTAGTGCTTTCAATCCCTGCCCTGAGGAATCTGGAGTTCTGTTGTTGAATGTTTCAGCACTGCTTTGACATGCCCTGGGTAATGCTTTACGAAGCCCTACACATCACACGAGGGGGTCTCAGGTGTAAGGAAACCGGGGGGTGGGTTTAAGCATGGGACAAAGTCTGCCTTGATCTGCTTCAAGAATGAAAGACAATAAATTCTGATTAGGAAAGTGCAGATTACTTCCTGACAAAAGTATATGAATGTTATTCATATCTTCAATTTTCAGTGGCAAATACTATCCATCTAATTAGAAGTAATTATGCTGTTGGTAAGATACACTCTCAGCCGTAATGAGATATATTGAACGCTAATGTATTGATTAGTGACATTAATAGAAGATAAGGGTTATTTTTCCAACTGAAGAGGACTTTTTAGAGTTTGTCTAATTGGCGTACGCGCCAGGATTAATAACATAATTATGTTTCTGTGCCACAATTCCAAAAGCGTGTTCTTAGATGAGCACATGATCTGAACAAAATTCTAATAAACTGAAAATGAGGTTACATTTTGATTTGATTTCCACATAAAATCTATTAAAAGTTCTGTGTCTGATTTACAGTAAAGATTCAGCTCAGGGCTTAATATAGATGCAGAAGAGAAAAGGAAACTACAGCCTCCACAGAGGCAAACAGAAGTGGAAAAATCAAGAATGCGCACTCTAAGCAAAAGGGCGGGATGAAAAGTGTTATGTGAGCTATTCCTCCATTTGGCAGATGAGATGCGAAAAGAAAAACTGTACACTTCTTCAAGTTTTTTGCTTTTCTGTGTTTTCTTTTAAAGCGTAATAACAATATTGCCTTGCATAGCGATTTTTCCTACCAGGCACCAGAGATATTGAATGGGAGAGGAGCCATTAATGACAGTGAAAGGTAATGAAAGGGGCACAAAAACAAAGTTAAAAAAAAAAAATCAAGGCGTGAGCTCTATATCGTCCCAAGTTCATGAAATATTAACTGGTAATTAAAAGCACAGAGCTGACTCAAGGCGAATAAGACAGAGAAGGAGAAGCCCCCTGAACCTAGCAGCGTGTATTTCACTTTGAACTGCTCACCCCATTAAATCACTGTCGAGGACTCTAACAAAGCCGGGTTCGTTTTATCTTTTATCGCTTCACACAGGCTGAACTGTGGCACGTGCAAGTTAACTGTTTAACAGAAACAAAATAACACAAATTTGTTTTAACATGTAAAAAAAAAATTACTGTTAAAGAATTCATCAGGTTAAAGTTTCTTAGTTTTAGGGCATGAACTAAGAACTAATATTTTACATGCTTTAAATAATAAACTTATGGAAACAATTTTTTCGAGCTGGAACTTGCGGAATTCTAAGAGCGCAACGTTAACAACACATGTTGTAATGGGAACTGAGAGCTGGCTTGCTATACTTGCTGTGGGAGGACAGACAGGCCATGGTGCAAAGGTACAGTTGTGTCTGTGGATCATTCTAACAGGGAGGCGTGTTTGTGGATTTCAAAAAACCCTCAATGTATTTCTTCCACTGCCTGAGTATTTCCTCAGTCGATGTCAGCAGCACTCCAACCCCACCATATAAGAGCTCTGCCCACATCCAGGTTTTTGCTTCAGCCACTAGAGCTGTGTTCTGCTTACCTGTCAATAAGCCAACCATGCTTAATAGGACTTCTTCAGCTTGACACCCACCTTCACCTCTGGTGTCCACCATTTGGGACAGGGGTTTCCACCAGGCCTGTCTGGCATCTTCTCCCACCACCTGATCCAACTCACCACTAGATGGTGATCAGTCGAAAGCTCCGCTCCTCCCTTCATCTGTGAGGCTCGAGCCACCGGGTGCAAGACACCGAGACCCTCCATCAGTCCTGGCTGCAGGGTGGGACTCTGGTATCCCTGCTCTCGCCAAGGTCACATGGTTCCTAGCTTTTTTCTTTTCTCTTTTAAGGGTCATCTGACTTAGTCTGTGCCCTCTAAAACTCAACTGGTTCTCTCAACGATATCTCTATGTGTTACGTCATTGCCTACCTGTGACACTTTGTCAGGGGACATCTGTAACATGCAGCTAAAAAAACAGAGGTCACACTCCCCGCACGCTGCAGCTAATCGCATCTTTCCAAAACTTGAAATGTTCTGGGTTGTAACATTTCAAGTTTTGGTTTTCGTAACACATAAGAGTTACAGCTGCATCAGTCTCATCCCCACTTGTCGCTATATTTGTCTGTCTCTGGCGCAGGAAGATATTATTCTGCCTACAAAGCTTTGGAGCTTTGGTTGAGGATGATGAGCTTAACACGAGATCAATTTGAACAACTTCGAAAGGTGTGGAATGTGACTCACAGGGGAAAAAAAAAAAACTTTTTCAGCAACAAAAAATAATTTTCTTACCCTGAACTCCCAGTCTTCCACACATACACATTCAATCCACACACTCACTCCGTCGTTATTAGCTCTCGACTCTGGCTATAACAATAACCTCAAAACTTTTAAAGGAATGATCAGCATCAGTAGAAACTTCATTCTAAGCACAATTTCTCCCCATAACCTTCCTCTCTCTCCCTGCTACTCTCCCTCAGGCAAAACATTTTGCTGACCAAGACTTAGCCAGCCATCAAGAGTTACAATTTTCTCTTTCTCCACAGTTCACTTTATGTCAGATCTGCTCACAACAGTGGCCAATAAACCACGGAGTTCTCATTTCGTTCTCATTTTGGCTTCGTGAGAAAGAAGAACTCTTTGGTTCGGGAGACGTTTTCTGTCTCATATCTATTAATGTCATCTTTATTTTCAACTTTTGTTATTCCAGTGGTTTTTGCACACATTGTTATGTTCACTGTAGCCTACCGTTCTCCCTGTTGTCTGCCTGCATGGGCCTGTCCACAACTATGTGCTTGGCAGACGTTTTGAGTATATATATATATATATATATAACCAGTCAAAACTTTGGACACACTTACCCATTGGGTAAGTGTCCACTTGGTATGATCAGGCTTAGGGCAGCTCCATGCTCTAATGCAGATGTGTTGCATGAAAAGTTGCACTCCACAAGAACCAGCCCCTTGTCTTGTATTGTTTTGCCTGAGAAGGATTGGGACTTTTACTTAAGTAAGTAAAAATTTTAACCCTAAAATATTTTTTAAAGTACCTATGGTACTTATATGGACAAATGTATTGGGGCAAGTACACATTGCACTTACAGAAGCTGCTTGGCCATGGAAATCCATGTCACAAAGCTCCCGCTGCACAGTTTTTGTGTTAATGTTAATGCCAAAGGACGTTTGGAACTCTGCACTTAAAGTTAAAAAGTAATTTAAAGTTCCTGAGTCAGCAGCGTGTTGGCAACTTTTACCCATTATGCACCTCAGCACTTGGCAACGCCACTCTGTAACTTTACATGGTCTGCCACTGTGGGGTGGCTGTACAGTAGCTCAGGAGGTGGAGCTGCTCATCTACTAATCAGAAGGTTGGTGGTTTGATCCCTGGTTGCTCCAGTTTCCAAAGTATCCTTGGACAAGATACTGAAGATACCAGGTTCATTGGAATTCTAGATAGAAAGCATTCAGGTGTGGAAAAAAGGGCTTGTATTCAAACAGGCTCTCCTCCACACAGTTCTTATTTATAAAGTGCTCTACAAACCTGAGCATTACAGCTAGAGAGTGAAAGTGGACGGTATAACCTTTTTTTTTCTGTTTTCATAAAACCATATGCCGTAAGCCAGGGGCAGTACAAAAGTGACTCTCTTAGGCTGTTTTTAGTTTTAATTTCCTTGTTTTCCACTGAGTTATTGGTTCTGTCACTAGCTAGCTTACATAAACTAATGTAAGTCTATTAGCAGCGACCAACCAACCAACCAACCCAGTGACACCCTGTTCAGTACCGGCACAAAATGGAGCTACACATGCTGTAAATCTTTAACTTTAAAGGCTTATTTCTTAAATCCAGCTTCACAGACAGTTAAATCTATGACAGGTTTTTAGAGCAGGGCTCCACGCTGTAAGTTAGCCTTTATACGTGCAGTATTTCATGTCCACTCTAATGATTTTGATTCATGTCTTTTTCTTTCTTACTGGTCATTTACTGCTAATGATTAGTTCATGAAATATCTTATTTTCTTACTGGCTTTGCATACTGTATCTATTAATAGTACAGTTAAACGCCATTAAACAATTGCAGCTTGTTTACTACTGCTCATATGTAAATGCTTTAACTTTATACTACCTACATAGTTTCATGGTTGCAGCTTTATTAGTTGCTCACGCTCTGTGTGTGGCACTGTGCATCCCCCTGGAATGAAAAGTGCTATATAAATAAAGTTTTGCTTGCTTATCTGCACTTGTATTCTTTAGCTCTCGCCTGTGCTTAGCAGCTCACTTGATTGGATCTTTCTTATCAAACACCTTGTGAGCCGTATTTAAGTGCTCCTCTGAAGATTTGTGTACACAAGCTGGTACCTTTATCTTACAAATATTTTGTTTTGCAGTCATTTGGGCTGATGAATAGACTGGCACAGTTTTATACTAACCTGAGCTGGAGATATGCTACAATAATGAATCACCTAATTAAACCTTTAGCTTTAGAACCGAAATAACTCCATGCACGTTACAACAGTGTCACATGCGGTGCCCACAATGTTCTAATTAAATAGCGCTGTACTGAGAATGTGGCAATATGCTGAAGAAATGCACCATTTTTTATTAGGCTAAGATAATAGTAGTCCTATTAATTTATTTTGAAAAAGGCTTCCATTTCCAGCAGAATCACGAGATGTCTCAGGGCAGGGTATGCACAAATATCATCATACAAGACACAAACAAAAAATAGATCTATATGACACATGTGAGGCCTTGAGCAACTTCAACAGATTACTGTTGCTCTTCAGGCAAAATGTCAAATAAAACATTAATGATTAAACATGTCATAAGACACGTGTGACATGAAGGCAGCTCGAGCACCATCAGCTTGTTTACCTCGGCTCCCTGAGGTGATGTTCTTGAGTTATGTTTGACAGCTTCTGTGTGATGGACAACAAGCTCTCTGAAAATATAAAAAAAAAGATATGTGTGTGTGTGTGTGTGTGTGTGTGTGGGGGGGGGGGGTGTTAGAGCCAGCTTTCAAGCAAGTTCCTGTAAACTCAGCATAGATCATTTGGAAAGCTGTAGCTCTCTCTAGATTAATGCCTTTATTTTGCATTAAAATGTCTGAGCTTCTCTTCCTCCCCCCCTTAGCTTTTTCATCTGCCTCACTTCTCTCCAATCCCACTCTTTTCCAGCCTCCACCCTTCCTGTCATCCTGCTTGATGGAGTATAGGATGGGGGGATGTTTAGGGAGGGGACAGAAAGTAATGGTAGACCCTTTTCTGACAAGCTGAGACTGAGTAAAGAGGGAGACAAAGTCAGCTGAGAATGAGATGTATTTAGAGAGAAATGAAACAAGAAAGGAGATCGAGAGCAAAGGACAAATAGAAGGAAAGATTGATACAAAGGAAGGAAGAGGAAAAAGAGAGTGGGAGAAATGTTTGCACACCACAAGCTCAGTGAAGCATGATGGCATTTTGTCAGAGTATCCTGAAAGCTGCTGGAAAATTGTATTTCTAGACACACACAGAGAAACAGCAATTCACAAGTGTCCACAAACGTTTTAAAATTCAGGAGGAAAATAATTGTTAGGAAATCATTACACAAGATTTTGTGATTTGAAATCCTCAAAGCACAGGCCGAGGAGGAGCAGCAATCTTCCACACCAGCATCTTAATCAACCAAAGACCCGGACAGAGTTTTAATTCATTTTAGTGCTCAGTTCAGATAAAAATAATTATAACATCCATGTAGTTTGTCCTGTTAATAGTGTCAGTCAAATCAGGAGTGTTTGATTCCCTGGTATAACTCCCCAAAGCGCATCTCATAACCCGTAAATTGGAGATGAAATGGTGTCTCTCTGATTTTGAAGATCTTCATTTAGCCTGGAAAAAGAGCTTGCTGCTCTAGAAAAAAAGTAAAGGATTACTTTTCCGCACTGATTGAAGAAAATAAGAACAACCCCAAATTTCTTTTTAGCACTGTAGCCAGGCTGAATTAACCTTAACTACTAATGACCGCATGAACTTCTTCACAAATAAAATTCCATCCATCTTCTTCCGCTTGTCTAATTCAGGGTTGCAGGGGGTACTGGTGTTTATCTCAGCTACCATTGGGCGAGAGGCAGGGTACACCCTGGAAAGGTCGCCAGTCTGTCGCAGGGCTAACACAGAGAGACAGACAATCATTTGCACTCACATTCACACCTATGGGCAGTTTAGAATCACCAATAACCTAACCCCACTAAGTGCATGCCTTTGGACTGTGAGAGGAACCCAGAGTACCCGGAGAGAACATGCAACCTTGCACAGAAAGGCCCTGGACAAATGGTGGATTTGAACCTAGGACCTTCTTGCTGTTATGCAACCGTGCTAACCACTATGCCACAGTTCTGTCCAATAAAAAAAAAGAAAAAATTAGATTAAAAATTATTCATAACATCTCACAGACATCATTATGGACAACTACTTTCAGTACTAGTGTTATTTATTTAGACTCTTTCTGTCCAATTGATCTTTGAGATAACTTCAATAGTTACTTCCTCAAAACCATCAACATGTCTATTAGACCCTATTCCTACAAGACTGTTCAACCATTCATTGATGCCTCCATCTTAAATATGGTCAATCTGTCTCTACTAATGGGCTACGTACCACAGAACAGTTGCAACCATATGGCGCCAGTACCTCCAGTTTTTCAAAAAGTAGCGTTTTAGCCATTTACACGGAGACAGAGTGTTTCGAAAATGCTCCACTCTGGAAACCGTTTTCAAATTGAGCCGTTTTCACTGACTCAAAACGGTGTTGTGTAAATGACAGTCCAAAATGCAACAAAACTTTACTGTTTTCACCTTAAAACCTCATGTAAACAGGTGACCCAGCTGTTTTAGCTAATTATAGACCAATATCCAACCTTCCCTTCCTGTCCAGAGTTTCAGTCAGGGTTCAGAATTCATCACAGTACACAAACAGCATTAATGAAAGTTACAAATTCTTATGGCTTGGTGTGCTTGTCCTACTAGACCTCAGTGCAGTGTTCAATATGGTAGACCATAATATTTTATTACAGAGATTAGAGCATGTTGTAGGTATTAAAGGCACTGCGCTACAGTGCTTTGAATCATATTTATCTAATAGACTCCAGTTTGATCATGTAAATGGGGAGTCTTCTACACACACTAAGGTTAATTATGGAGTTCCACAAGGTTCTGTGCTAGGGCCAATTCTATTTACATAGCATTACTTAGATGTGTCTGGGAAAAAGAATCCACTGCCATTCAGATGCTTTCTAGGTGATACTGCATGGTGGATGATAATGTTATGGTACTTTTCATAATTCCATCAATTTTGAAAAGGTCCGCAGCACCACTGGCTGAAATGCCAGTGCCAATGCCATGGGGGTGGTAGGGGTGTTGTTGGCTCTGCCTTTGCCCCCTGGTCTCCCCCCGGGTTGGATTGGCTTCACTTGTCACTCAACTTTTAATACACAGCACTAGCTCAGCACACACACACACAAGACTCACAATAATTGTATTTATCCAGAGCACTATATGTCTCACTACAGGTGTTGTCTCTGCATCAATGCTGGATTGTGAAAATTAAACATACCATCAAAAAGGGGCACCTGTGTCATCATTTTCATCATTTTAACAGTGGACCCTGTCACTCTATAAAGGTTATAGTTTTAATAAATTAACCAAGGCACCCCATAAATCATTTAGATTTGGGGAAAACCACACACAAATACACATCATAGATCTTGTCTAAACACAAAAATCTAATTTTCTTAAAGAATTGAGGCTGTTCAAGTCTTATGGCTGAATAATAGCGGCTGAATTCAGCAATTTAGCTAAAAAAACCCAAAACAAAACAATAATAATAATTTTTGTGTCCAAGGTTTATTTTGTCAGTATCAAGTACTGCTTGATTACTGGGGTGACTGCAAATGCAATTTAATATGAGAGCAAGCACTACTTGAAGAGGTACTTTGTCAGAAAAACAACTAAGGAGCAACGTGAAGTACTAGAGTGCAATATTTTAAACTAGTCATATCTAAAACTGCATAACAGCTTTATTTTCTTGATAGTCAAAACAAAAGCCAACATAAGGAAGGTTATGCAATTGATTCGGTTTGTGTGTTTCTTAGCAGAATTTATCAAACTTTTCCATCCATCCATTTTCTGCTGCTTATCCGGGTTCTGGTTGCGGGGGACAGCAATCAAGGCAGAGTAGCCCAGACTTCCCTCACCCCGGCCACCTTTTTCAGCTCATCCCTGTGTGTGTGTGTGTGTGTGTGTGTGTGTGTGTGTGTGTGTGTGTGTGTGTGTGTGAATTTTGGACCATTAGAACCAAAGTTTCCATCCCTTCCATTGAACCATACATTTTCTTCCGTTATCCAGGCCCGAGTTGTGAGGGCAGCAGCCTAATCAGAGAAGCCCAGACCTCCTTCACCCCAGCCACCTCTACTAGCTCATCCGGGGGGACCCCAAGGTGTTCCCAGGCCAGCCGAGAGATATAATCTCTCCACTGCTCTAGAGTCCAGTGCTTTACACCACTGCATCGAACACATTGCATTGTGCTGGATGATGTAAGGCTTGGATGCAGCTGTTCAGCCATGGATGCACTGTTCTTGAGCTAATCTGAAGGCCACATGAAGTTTGGAAAAGTTTATTTTGTATCACAGAAACAGTAATATTTCAAACTTTTTGGCCCCTCTCGTCTGCCATTGGTGCTTTTGAGTCCTTGAAATCTGGGAAAAAGGAGTGTGCATTTGTCGGCCGCATTTGGAGGAGTCTTCGCTTTCATTGTCGTGCTGTAATGTAATCGTCCTATAAATGCAGTCCCAAGATATGGACACTCCTATAATCTCTCCAACAAGTCCTGGATCTGCCCATGGGGCCCCCTCCTGGTCTGACATCCCTGCAACGCCTCACCCAGGAAGGATCCCTATCAGATGCCCAAACAACCTCAACTGGCTCCTTTCAGTGTAGAGAAACAGTTGCTCTACTCTGAGTCCCTGTTGAATGACCAAGCTCCTCACCTATCTCTAAGGGAGAGACCAGCCACCCTTTGAAGGAAACAAATTATATATATATATATGGAAATTTTTTTTTCACATTAACTGAAAGAGAAAAAAAAAGGCTGCTGGCAGTTTGAAAGGAGGAGGATTATTAGGCATACAGCCCACAGCTGTACAATACAAGACTTGTATTTGCATACACAGGCTAAGCTAGCTCAATAGTGACTGACCTCTTATCATTTCTGCCTCAAATTCACTAGCAGACACACATAGACACAAGCAGAAAACAGCTGTAACAGTTTTTAATTGGTTCTAAACGCAGAAGATAAAAGGTTGGATCAATATTGTAGAAAAATGGTGAGAAAAGAGAAAAATAGAAGGCTAAGCATGTTTTAAAGCCACGAGAGAAAAAAGGAAGGAAAGAAGAATGGGAAGAATGAGAGTATGAGAGGAAATTCCTTGTCAGCAGGTGCAGAGGTGGGCAAATAAGGCAAATTTTCTCATGCAAAGATGTTGTTGTGACATTTACAGGTAGCCTCGACAAACATTTCCTGCTACACACTTTTTCAAAGAGATCAATTTGATGTTACGGATATATCAGTTGTCTTCTTTCGGCTGCTCCCTTTAGGGGTCACCACAGCGGATCATCTGCTTCCATCTGACTTTATCCCCGGCATCCTCCTCTGTCACACCAATCCTCTGCACGCCCGCTTCACTACATCCACGAATCTTCTCCGTTATCTTCCTCTTTTCCTCCTGCTCGCGGCTCCATCTTCACCATCCTTTATCCAATATATCCACGATCCCTCCTCTGCACATGTCGAAACAGCTGACCTTTTCGTCTCAAACTTTGTCTCCCAACCACTCAACCTGAGCTGTCCCTCTGATGTGCTCAATTTTAATCTTGACCATCTCGGTCAACTCCCAATGAGAATCTTAACATCTTTGACTCTGTCAGTTCCTGCTCAGCCTCCTGTCTTTTTGTCAGTGCCGTCGTCCTCAAACCATGCATCATAGCAAGTCTCTCCACCATCTCACTACCACCTTTCCTTTTCATTCTTGCTGCTATCCTCCTGTCATATATCACCCCGACACTTGTCTCCACTCACTCCACCCTGCCTGCACTCTCTTCTTCACCTCTCATTTGCATGGTCCATTGCTTTGGATGGTTGACCCCAGGTAATTAAACTCATCTACCTCCACTACCTCTGCTCCTTGCATATTCACTTTCCCACCTGTTTCCCTCTCATGCATATACAGGTATTGTCTCTTGAGTCTGTGTGTGTGTGTTATCATCTCTATATATGTTCAGAGATGGAACAAAATTAGGAAATTTTCATTTTAACTAGGGTTCATCATCACTTGGACTGTTTAAACTGAAAAATTGCAGCTGTCCCCACTTAAGAGTATTTCCATGCATAACTGGCTGTGAATGTTTTTGGAGTCAAAACAACTTTAATAAAGTCATGCCACTTCCCAAAGTCAAATTCCAGTTAAACATTTTTACTTCATACTGTATCACTAATTGAAGCTTTTAGTAACAAAGTTTCAGTATCCAAGGCCTTTGGTATTATAAAGTAGCTGGAATATTGCCAAAAGTATTCACCCATCTAAATAATTGAATTTAGGTGTTCCAATCTCTTCCATGGCCTCAGGTGTATAAACCAAGCACGCAGGCATGCAGACTGCTCTCAGGCGCCCAGTGAATCGTGATAGAATGCCACATGTGCAACAAGTCCAGTTGTGAAATTTCCTCTCTACTAAATATTGAGGCACAGAGTGCACAGAGGTCACCGAGTCAGTCACTACAGACCTCCAAACTTCACGAGGCCTTCAGATCAGCTCAAGAACAGCGCACAGAGAGCTTCATGGAATGGGCTTCCATGGCTGAGCAGCTGTATCCAAACCTGACATCACCAAGCCCAGTGCAAAGTGTCGGATGCAGTGGTGTGAAGCACACCATCGCTTTCTTCCAGTCATCCTTTTTTAGTCCAGCGAAGTTGGTTTGAAAGTACTTTGCCCAAGTTGCCCATTAATTTCACTGGGAGTTCAAGGTGATGTCTCCACTGACCATCGCTCTTAAAGAGGTGTATGTGTCAGACTGAAAAACACAAAAGAGTGATGGCTAGTCGAGGAAAACGAAAAAAAAATTACTCACTGCAATCAAAGTTCTTTATGATTGTAATTTCTTTCATAATTGACACTATAAATGTCCTAAAATATGTCACTTTGTTTCAGAAACAAGACTGGATAAGATTTTAATACTCAGAGACCTGAACGGATAGCAGAGCAGTATTCCTGATGAGTGAAAGGAGGATGAGATGAAGGGAGTGTGAAAAAGGAAAGGCAGGGAATGACAGAAATCAAACAAACTTTCTCTTCAACAGCACATCTGAACTCATTTGAGAACTTGAGTAGGTAAAAGTGCAGGAGCGCAAGAAGGAAATTAAAGAGACAGAGTGATGGAAGAGACAGACGGATCTGACTGTCCTTTCCAGCAGGATGAACAGCACTTTGTCTGTCAACACAACATGGCCATTAACTGGCTTTAATGATGCTTGCAGGCACATGCACACACACACACACACATGCACACACACACACACACACACATGCAGACAAACACAACGGAAATATAATTATGCACAAACATACACACAGACATTACGCTCACAAGAGATTTCGCTAATTAGATACAGGTTGGACATCGATTATGTCTTTAATTTTTTTTATTACTTAAGATAAGATAAGGTTTATTTGTCACATGCACAGTTATACACAGTACAATGCACAGTGCACATCATAACATGAAATTGAGGTTTTATTCTTTTATTGCATTATGTGCAGTTATTATATCACGAGTTGCTGAAATTTCAGCATAGCTACGTACCTCAACAAAGAAACACAAAGTACACAGGTTACAAGCTTGACATTTAGCATGTGAAGGACAAATGCATCTTACATGAATGCAACTTTCCCATCTCGGTCACTGAGGCATTAAAAAAGAAGCTAAAGTTTGTTGTTCTGAACATGTGCAGCATCTACACTCACATTTTTGGATCTTTTCCTGTTAACTGTTATTTCAGCTACTTTTCTGGCATTCGTGTGTCAAAGCTCTTTCTCCCTCATTTCACGGGCACGGGTGTGCGTCCTATCAGAAGTAGTGCCCAAAGAGCCTATCTGGTTTCATTTTTTTTGGAATTGTGAACTGGAGACTTCACTTGCCATCTTCTTTGCTGGTAATACCGGCCAGCCTAATGGATCCCTGAAACAGTCACGCTAACTTAAAGTCACACGTTTGGAAAGAGACTGTGTATGGGTGTATGGGTGTACTACCAAAAGACACTTTTTTGGACTTACTATTTGGACTTAAGAAAACATTTTCTTGTGAACATTGTGGTTTTGTTATAATTTGTCACAGTGTTAATCCATCCAAGGAGAGAGTGGGTTAATATCATTAGGAGGTTATTTAAAACGTGTTATTTGATTTGATCCCCTTTTGTAAGCACTCAGGACAGTTTGTCTGCTACGAGCTTAAATCTATTTATTTTGATCTAATTTTAATGCCATTTTTGTAACCATTTATGTCCATGGTAACAGATGGGTGATAACAGTTTAAAGGGTCATTCAGTAAAAAATGTATTTGTTTTGTGTTCATTTAAAGTAACTATATTGTAATTTATGTTGGGTTCAAGCTGTTCTGTAGTAATGGCACCCCGACTATCTAACTTGGTATAGGAAATTGTGGGTACATTTGTGCTACTACTGTATAGGTTCCAGTCTGAGGGCATGGTATGCTTCAGGGAGGCACCATGTTCAACACCAAAGTCTTGGAGCCCCTTTTCCATAGCTATAACAGCCAACTGTAGGTTCTAGAGTCAGTTACACTAGGGGGGTTATGAACCCAGATCTTGTAACCTCTCAGTTGTTCAGGGCATACTTTTTCACACCCTTACATAGCGGGGCTCATTGCCCCTTCACATAGATCAACACATCCCTTTTGAGTCCATACATTTCTTATGAGACTCACATGTACCAGGTTATTTGATGTCATGTTCTCCCCTTTTGCAAAAGTGTAAAATAGCTCAGCTTCACCCAGTTATAAATGCTGTATGGCAGTTATCACAGTTAGAAATTACATTATCATTTATGTGTGAGCGTAGCCATAGATGGCAGCGAGAGAACAACAGACAAAGATGGCTCATTCGATTTCAAGGTAATGACTGGAGCAAATGAAATCTGATAAACTGGAAAAAAATTTAAAGCTTTGGAGAAATAATGCATCCTCAAAGATTTGTCACAATATTTTTTATAGAGGGCTGAATGACAACTTTCCAATGTTTGATGGCCTTTTAAAACAGTACCCGTGGAGTTGCAGACCAGGGTGGTGGTTCCCATCTTCATCGAGTTATCATATTGCTCATCCCACCTGGCAAGGGGTATTCTAGGGTGCAGGAAAGGAGATTCCAACCAGCTGTTGAACCTTTGGTTTACAAATGTGTCCTTTTGGGGATCCTTTCAGGGGTCCTGCAGGAGTATAGGCTCCTTATATAACCAAAGTTAGCAATGTGGCTCCCTGGCACAGAGTCAGGTACATTTTCAGTGAGTGCTGGACTCCATCAGGCTTGTCCCTCTGCCTCTGATCCTGTAATAAATGTGGAAAAGATCTAAAGGTGTAGCCAGGGTGATGAGGGTGTCCCTTCTGGGAATCTCAGAATTGCATCCCTGCTTTTAGCTAATGATGTATTTTTGTTGTATTGATGTGAATGTAACACTCAGCATGCACTGGGTTTAATTACTGGAATGAGGGTGATTGCACTGGTGATTGAATTGCTGGGATGAAAGTCAGCACCTGACGCCATAGTCACCTGCCAGTAACAGTGTGCTGCTGCCTCTGGGTTGGCCCCAGTTGAGTGAGTTTAAGTATCTCGGGATATTGTTCAGGAGTGATGGGCAGGTGGTGTGTGAGATGAATTGATGGAGCATCAACAGTAATGTGACTGTTGTACCAAATCATTGTGGTAAAGAGAGAGCTGAGCCTGAAGGAGAAGCTTTTGATTTAACAATCGATCTATATTCCAACCCACACCTACAATGAGGTCTGGGTAAAGACAGAAAGAAGCATGGGCTTGGGGATACAAGCTGCCAAAATAACTTTCCTCCATGGGGGTGTGGGGCTCCACCTTGGCGGGAACTGAGACATTAGGGCATGTGTGGAGCTTTTTCAAGGCTCACCTACCTTGGGGGAGACCCCACGGACCAGAGCTCTTTAGAGAGGGTCACAAATATAGGAATAAATTCTCAGTGCGATAACTACTACGACCAGTGTCAGTGCAATATAATGTAATATAATGTAAAACTCATGCATGCTGTAAATGCACTTTTGACTAATGTTTAGGGAAAGAAAAACACATATGCACAAACACACAAACCAAAGTAATGAAAGCAACAATAAATGTTTGTGTGATTCTGGCAAAGTAGAAACTTTCAAAACTAAAACTGCCACTCAGCAGGCTTTCAGGTTCACGTCCTCCTGTCTGACACTAATGACACCAAGATTTTATTAGAGCCATCTTACAGTGTTGTTATTACGTAGTCTGAAGGGTCTGACAGCACTCACAGGTACATATTTGGGTTGTGATCTGTTGACTGTGAAGCTTATAACATGTGATTTGTGTCATTATCGAAACTTTAACGTTTAAACCCCCGAGTTCTGTTTTTCAATTCATTTAGTCAAATTCTTTATTTATTACCTGCCCCTTATGTAACTAAAGCACTGCTACCACAAAATGTGGTTCATCTTACATGGATGTCCATTAGTAGCAAACTATATTTATATATATATACTGTATATATATATTGCACGTGCGACCACCGTTTTGTCTGTTTGTATTTGAAGGATGAAGTTTTTACACAGTTGAAGTCATTTTCCATTAAGAGTTTGGGTTATTTTCACCCCATCTGTGTCTCTTCCCTCCTGTCTTGTCAGGACCAGTCGTTCATCCTATTTTCCAGAGAGTCAGTGAACAGGAACGGCTGGAGAGAAATACTGCTGTGCTCAATGCATCTTCCATCCTGCCAGCATCACCATCCTCCAGTCCCTGTCTCCCCTTTCACCTCTTCTTCTATTAGTCACTAACTTCCCTCCATTCCTTTTCGTCTCACCCTCCCTTCATGACTCTTTGCTCTCCCGTCATTATTTCCACTGAAAAGATTTCTTCTTCTGCCCCTTCTTTCTCAGTTTTTCCTTCTGGCTTTTTTCCTTTACGTGTCTTGCCGTCTTCTTTTCCACTCTACTTCCATCTTTCCTCTTTAGCTGCTTTTTTCCTGCATTTGAGTATCTCGTCTTTGGTTTGTGTGGAAGATTTTGCCTGTTAAAGGTATAATAACAGTCTCGCTAACATTTGGCTAATGTAGGAAGAAGATTTGTCCATCTGTCCTGTCCTCCTCTGCTAGGCTGTTGCACATGGGCACACTCTCATAAAATACCCTGAGACAAATAACATACCAAAAAATTTCAAATTAGAAAAATTGGCATCAATATTGTCAATAATATAATGGTTTTATTCTTACCCATGGCACCCCCCATTATTCTGCAATATAGGGCACAGAAACAGTTTTAAATAAAAATATAAACTCATATTTTACAGTTTTTAAATGCTAATAAAATTAAATTTTAGTCTTTGTGATTAGTAATATATGATGGAATATGACAACATGACAACATTAAAAATAAAGTTGTAAAAACGAAACCGTCCTCTTTCACGCAGAGAAACTGGAATGTTCCAGCAGTGAGTATTT
>JAVDPK010002244.1:167875-179466 GCA_034780415.1 Cichlasoma orientale | reverse complement strand
AGAGAGAGAGAGAGAGAGAGAGAGAGAGAGAGAGAGAGAGAGAGAGAGAGAGAGAGAGAGAGAGAGAGAGAAACCTGGCAGAGCATGCACAGGGAGACCAAGGGCCATGACACTTGAGTCACTCCAGAAGAACAGTCTCCTAGCTGTACAGAGAAGCTATTAGTTAGATATGACCTGAACCAAGTCAGAACCATTCTAGATGAGACAGACGGATCTTGTGGTCCACAGTGTCACAGGCAGCAGAGAGGCCTAGAAGTACTAAAACTGCAGGGCTGCCAGAGTCAACAGGTAAAAGCAGATCATTAAAAACTCACACTACCATTTATGCTTAAAAATGTCTGAAGTTGCTTAAAAACAACTTTCTCAAGAACCTCTGACAAAAATGGTAATTTAGTTATAGGTCTGTGTTTGGAGAGAATAGCGGGGTCAAGGTTCTTCTTTTTAATTAGAGGCTGCAGAACAGCATGTTTAAAGGCAGCTGAAACACACCCAGGTGCACGAGAACTGTTAGAGCTAGAATAGCTGGTCCCACTGAGTCAAAAGCCTCTTTAAAAAGGTGAGAGGGAGCACAGTCGGCGGGACAATTTACAGGCCTCATATGATGAACCGCCTCCTGTAGTGTGGAGAGTCTGACAGACTCAAACTGCTCAACGACAGCTCTGCTGGGAGCAGGTCGAGGCGAGTCTGTTTCAGCCTGAGGTGATGAAGGTCTGAGGGCAGAAATATTTTTCACCAAAAATTTCTCAAAGTTTTCACACGATGCAGGACAGATCCCTGCTCGGTCAACATCACAGTCTCATCCATCCAGGGCTGAGAGGAGGGTTTAGTGCGTTCGGCTGTCAAAGGAAAAACACAGCAGTGCAAGCAGATATAAAATAGTTAGTAAGGTCCTCACAGAGCCTGAAGCAGAGAGAAATAAAATAGTTAAACTGTTGTGATACCCGTTATCTCCACCTGGGGTTTTAGGATTTGTTGAGCCGGCTAACACAAAGAGAGCCTGGCCTTGTTGTACGTATATCCCTCAGGTAGCTTTAACAACCAAACACTCCCACACAGCCCCACACAGCCCCACACAGCCCCACACAGCCCCACACAGCCCCACACAGCACACACGACACTAAACATTACAGCTGCCGTTCTGGTCCTCACACATAGTGGATGTTAATGTTTGCCAGAATTTTTTGTGCCTGTAGTGATTTAAGTAACGTGCTTTGTGCACATCATTAATTACTCAGCCTGTTTCCTTTCCAGACTAATCCCTGTCACAATAAATAACCCCCCAATTAAGTTTATTACAAAATTATAGTTATTGCCATGTCAATGACAAGGACACTTTTTTTCATACATTTGGTTTGGAACAGCAGATGTTAAAAAACCCATCAAAATGCAGCTGAAATAAGGACTTTAAGCTTTAATTAAAGGGGTTGAACAAATGTCCAGGCTTAAATGTAACTCGACAAATTAATTAAAATTTAACCAAAACAATATCTGAAATTTAACATTTGCTCACTGATACTTTAGCAAGAGGGCTGTTGGTACCACAGATCAAATTATAACTTTGACACAAATGTCCCGGTGCTGCTTGATTGGAATCATTATGATACTGTCGGGGGGGCAAAGACCTCCATTCTCTGAACACACACATGACAAACACCATGAACGGGCCTGAGCTGTTTAGCAGCTCCTTAGATCAGTACTTTGAGAACCTCTGGTCTATTCAGTGTTTCTTTTTTATTTTGGTTTTTGGTACCATTTTACAAACACTTCAAGTAGGAGATAATTATTATCATTAGAAACTAGATTTAAATGCATTTAAAATCTCTGTCAGCCTGAATAAGACGTGATGATGCAGCGGGTATCATATTACACGCTGCTTCAGCACACTAAAAAGAACCAAACTAAAAAGTGGACTTGGTGAGTCACTGCTGAAAACTAGCAACGCTTTACTGGAGTGAATTATGCCCTTAAGTGCTGCTGATACACTATTACACTTAACTGGCTTATTTCCTCTAAAGATTTTGTTGTAGGAAGCATTATACGTTCAATGAGCCTTTTTCTCCCCCGACTATTTATTTTTAAATGTAGACTCTATCTGCTCATTAAACTTTACAAGAAAATATGACATCTAAATAAGATTCCACTTGACACATTGAACTAAAGGCTTAATGTCACGGAGATAAATCCAAATTCACGCACATAAACACACAGCGTGGTTATCTGGCGGGCTGAGTTCATTACGGCCCGAGTGTCAACAACTGAAGGGCTTAACTGAGTCAATCCTTTAAAGTCACAGTCTGCATTTTTGCATTAATTCCATTCACGTGCAGAAAATTTTAGGTAATTATTCTTCTGTTTGACTTGTATGAGGCTGCTTTAACATTGAGTCAGTTATAATAAGTCAAATTAAGAAGACTGGAAGTGTCAGCAAATTTCATGGAATGTGTGTTTCTCGGCGGGAAATCTCTTCTTGGGTTGCACAAGCTTCAGCCCATCGATCTTATTTTCATCGTGCCTTCTAACACCATGATATTATATTATACAGACAGGAAGAGTTTTCAAAAACTTCATGATACTGAAAGCCCCAAAAGAAAGGCAAATAAACTAATATTAATCCTATACCCACGCTTCTAAAAGTAGGTCTTGAAATCGAGTGAACCCATTTCAATTCTGCCGGCTTCTTTGTATCTCTTTACATCAAGCACAAGCGTCCTCGAATGATCATAATAGTGTCAGGGTGAGGGACTTGTTTTGGTGGAATATTTGCACAAAGAGAGACAAGCAAGTGTCATTACGATGCTCCTTCATATAAAAGAGCCACGGGCCAGTCAGCCTCAGACATATCCAGTTCTGTGCACATTTCGACTGTGATGTAATGAGCTGAAATTATGCCTAATTATCCCTGACTGCCTCATAAAGCTGCTGCTGTATCTACAGTAGTAAGTGCACCTTCTGCAGCTGCCTCATTTTCATCACAGATATGTATATAAAAGATTTACATACAGTAGCTTTCAGGTCTGAAAAGTAAAGCTGTCAACAGGGATCAGCTGATCCGGTTAGAAAAAGAAGGTCAGTTGTATGGAAGTCTATGGGAAAGCAACACAGTGGCTCATTTGCCAGCGATGAGTTCAGGTTCCGTTTTCAAGTCTTATTGAATGCAAGAACTAACATCTGTCTCCCTACGCTCTCCTTTTTTCTCTTCTTCTTCCCCTCACTGCCCGGCCGGTCATTAATGAGGGCTTTACCTCACAATATAAAGCTCCTTGATGTGGCTGTTGTAAGTTAGCACTATATAAATAAAACTCAACTGAACTGCATTGAATTAAATTAGGAGGATAGAGCAGGGTATGCTTTAATGCAGGCTTGCTCAGCTTGAGCCTTCAAAAATGGGATTTCCCAAACCAGCTGGTGCCATCAGTTTAACTACACCTATTGTTCATATACAGTCATTTCAGGAAATGGGCACAGGGAGCACAGGGGCCATGCAATCCCCCTCAGTCTTATAAAGTAACGTCTGATCCACTTGGTTGTTGGCGCTTGCTAACTCATTTTAAAATATCCGTCCTACTTGTTTTCTGAGCTGGTAAAAGAATGACATCATTGATGCGAACCGGCGCCATATATGTGCGTTAACTCAACTCTGAGGTGATGAGGTGATGAGGTGATGTGGTGATGTGCTCCAGCATGCTCGGTCAGGACAGTTTGAACTACATGCAGAAGCTGAACACAGTGTGATCGTAACCAACATGTGTTTTGATGGTATAAATGATGGCGGCACAAATGACTTGCAGACTATTTGTAACTATTTATAGAAACAGCTATAAGGGTTTTATTACCTCTAAAGAACTGTAGAGGTGAATAGTTTGAAAAATACAAAACTGCTATTAACTCATTACAACTGTGATGAAATGCACAGACCTGCTTATTAGCACTGCAGGCTAATCCATCCCATAATTAAAGCTCAACCTTGCATTAAAAGTGACAACAATGCAACATTTACTCACCACCCTCTCGATAAGGGTGATTAGAGCCCATTTTCCAATTTGAATATATTGACTGGGTCAGTGTTTAAAAGGCACAAGTGATTAAACACAGCTTCTGCAACTTTGAACACACACACATCAAAACACACAAATACACTTGATAACCTGCCAAGAACCGGCAGATATATTGTTAGATTAATGGGTGAGGCCAGGGTGAGTCACCACGTACACACACAAACACAAACACACTGCGTACAGTCTCTAGATTAATGAAGCTAGTAGCAGCGATCAGGATGTTTTCATATGAAGATCCCGCTGAGTAGTAAGAGCCCCAATACAGTCTCCCAGCTGTTCCTGCCTAAATATGGATGGGTGTGCTTTAAAGTGTGTGTGCGTGATGAGGGGCTGCACTAATGGGCTTTAAACCTCCCTTGTTAACAGGTGTTTAGTTAACAACCTATGCTACCAAATAGTGTTATGGGACGTTAGCAGTGCTGGTAATCACATCCACACGCACACAATCACACACAGAGTTAATAATGTACAAGTACAAGCTCATATCCTCCTTTAAAAAAACAACCTCAAACCTTTTTGCAGACACATTTTATGACTCGTACCTACATTTTAAAATAAACTTAAGCGACCTCTAGCGCTCGTACATCAAGGGTGTGTGAAGGGAGGTTTTAGGATTGGTTTCAACTGCTGAAATATTGAAAGTTAGGGATATGTGTATAATTATGTATTCCACAGACTTTGCTAAAACCGTCTGATGTGGAGACACACAAAGCAGACACAGGTGATTAATGTAACAACTAAAAGTGAAGGCAAACTAAAGTCTGTCTTCTACATAATGAGTCAGGAAGATTAACATTACAATCCTCAGCCTCAAACAGTCTGAACGCTCCTTAATGAGATGGGACTGAAAAGCAAAAGAAAAGAACAACTTAATGAACAGAAGAGAGGAAAAAACCGAGAGTGGTAATTAGCCACCTGCAAATACCCCCCCCCCTCCCCAAAAAAACCCCAAAACACTCAAACACACATGCACATACATACAAAGAGGCACCTGTGCAATCACAAAGTCGAGTCACGCCTGAAGATGCTTTCATTTTAATTTCCTTTTGTTGTTTTTTTGGTCTCTTTAAAATTGTCCTGTTTTGTTTCTTAATGTCATCACGTGCAAAAAATTTAAATTATTAACAATTATTAGGAAATAATTAAAACCGGGATAGAAAGCTAAGCTCCTTGTCTGTTTATCTCCAAAAGCATAATCTCTTCAGGGTCAGAAACAGCCTCATGGAAACTACTGTAATAATACAACGTACGAGAACACACCATGAGCTCCACCGTGTCCTATCTTACTAAATTAGCTCATTGTTTTAAATTGGCCCGCACAGATACAGATGCAATGACCGCATACTGAGGGGATGGTGTAGCTGTCTAAAAAGCAATCATACCCCACCCTTTTCTATTCTCGATGTCCCCATGGAGTTAGCATGCACGCATTTTCAAATGTGTTTTTAATTGCCTGGTTTACACAAATGTGCTTCTTGTAACAGATCGCACTATGTTGCATGCTAAAATTTCTGTGTCTTGCTGTGGATGAAGCCGAAGTATCTAAGGTGTTAAATAAGCCACAGATTGATGTTAAAATGTTCAAATTAATCTTTAGATTTTGATTAGTGAAGTATTTTGACTGGAAAAGGTCATTTGTAACTCTGAGACTTTGGGACTGCCACTGAAATACCGTAGGAGTTCCAGCGAGGAGTAACTTCACACCAAATTGTTTTCCTTTTTTTCCCTGAACACAATTTTTCTCGTCTGGGAGATCAGACAGGATCGTTACGCTCCTCTCAAACACCTACTGGTTTTGCAGGGGAGGTATAAGATTCTTTTGGGTGGTGCATAAGTTTTATTGACAGTGATCCAGATCCAATAAGGAGGTAATTTAGGTAATTTTCCTAGTGGTTGGGTTTACAATTACTCACATGATCAGGGCAGGCCATTTCATTGTATATTGTATGATACAACATATGTAGCAGCGGTGTTCCATCAGGCAAACGAACCAAGCAGTTCTTGTCTCATGAAATCTAAAATTAGACACCAATTAAAACCTACCAAAGTGAAAGTGATCTCTCTCCTTGCACCCCAAAAAGTGTTCTGTCATAAAACGTCCCCTGCTTACATCCATCCTTTAAATTACAGCCATCATTTATCATGAGTGAGACATGTCATGTTAACATGAGCTTGTTAAGCCAAGAGGCCAACAGCTTTTTCTGTTGTTTGCACATGCGAATAATGGATAAAGCTCCAGTCTTTAATGGGGGATGATGGGAAACTACTGTGCTAGAACTGGCATAAAAGCAGTACAGAGGAGATGATTCTTTCGCTAACTCTTCTTTTGTAGTACAAAACTTCTTTAGTTAACAAATCATCTTTGCTCACAATACAGGTCACGGTTTTACATGCATGCCTACTATACTGGGTGACAGCGTTTATTTTGTAGAGTCTGTCTTTAAATAAATATCGGCACAACTTCAAGAAAACAATAATGGGAATCCAGCGAGCCCGCCCTAAATGATATCAGGGACAGCTGGGCGTTGTGAGGTTGCTGTGACATTTTCTGTTTCAGGGAGATCAGCGTGCCAAAAACTCGTTCCGTCTCATTCATGTTGATGGCGAATCAGCCATCTACACACCAAGTGCACGCTAAAAGTTGTGCTTAAAGTTTTACTACCATGCTAAGAAGTACAAGTAGAGCAAAGGAGTTATGGAGTTTTGTTCTGTTCTAATTGTGTTATGTTTAAAATTGTCACCAGACCACAGCGGTGAGCCTCTTGTGACTTACACAGTGTTCGTGTTGTCTCTTCAGAGAGTTGCTCTGTAAATAGATGTGATATAAATGAAAATATTAAAAAAGCTGTGAGATTTAAAGCAAATGTAACATATGTATGGGAGGTTGGGAATAGTCTTATCATAAGAGACTGATCAAGTATTCTGACTTAAGTTATGACTTTTTTCATTCAATTAAAGATAGAATAGAGGGCAAAATTAAATATTAAAGAGTGCGATAGCAATTCTTCATAGCATCAGTTCTGTGCACTGAATTTAGCTCATGCTGCGCCTCTCAGAATCAATTGTCATAGCTTTAAAATGTGTATAAAAGATTCAAAAATGCTAAGTTTGAATAAGAAAAAATACATAAATAATAATAATAATAATAAACATCAACTGGGAGTTTAAAGGTTTACGTACAAGATAAGCAGGTGTGTCGTCACAGTCCCTGAAGAGCTCTGTAAATAGTTCCTGGAAACAATAATAGAGGTACAGCTACGTGACATGCAGACGCACAGCTGGAAGTGGATAAATAATTATGGCTCTCATAAATTAAAAATGACAGAGAGCAAAAAGTTCCTGCTGCCATGAGCCCTTTCAGCACTAAAAAACACTGATGAATAGAATAAATTGATGCTATCATTGATAATTACTGCCTTCAGTTTCTTTTAACTTTCACTATCTGAGGTTGGGGAAGAGTCTGTCATTTTATATTCAGATAGCTATTTTATATTTAGATTATATTTTGCTGAGGGTGGCAGTGGGGTGCAGTGATTAGAATTGTTGCCTCACAGCAAGAGCATCCTGAGTCTGAATCCGCCGGCTGGCTGCGGCCTTTCTGTGTGGAGTTTACACGTTCTCCCTGTGCCTGCGTGGGTTCTCTCTGGGTACTCCAGTTTCTTCCCACAGGTCCAAAGACATGGATAAAGTGGCTGAAAGTGTGACTGTTGTTTACCTCTGTGTGTTAACCGTGCAACGGACAGGCAGCCTGCCCAGGATGCACCCCGCCCTTTGCACTGTGACAGTTTGTATAGGTTCCAGCCCCCCTGTGACCCTGAATTGGATGCATGGATGGATATGTCAGAGTTATTGATGGAATTTGGATTTGTGTCATCTTTTCAGTGTCATTTATCCAGAAAATAAACTTAAACACAAGAATTAATACAGAAGGAGCCCCCTGGAGCTATCATAGATAGATAGATGTAGCCCCTGGGACATCACCCTCTCTTTAGGGAGGTTCCTTTGTGAAGCCTAAAACTGAGTGAATTTACCTTTTCCATCTTTGCCGACAAATGAGCTCTGACTGAGAAACGAAGGGATTCTGTGACTTGTTAATCACAGGGTAAAGCACACCCTGCTTTTTTGTGCTTCTGGACACTGACAGGCACCATAATTTAAAAAAAATGAAAATAATGGTGTATTGAAAACTAGCATTTGTAAAGTGTTTACTGAGGTCACAGAGCAAAGGAGATGAGGGACGTTTTCCCACAGATTTCTAAATAGCACAAGTCTTTCTGCATCCACGCGAGCTGCCGCTTGCTGTTCACTGGACAAATGCAGGTTTAAGGCCCTTTCATGCTGGGTTCACTTTATACAGAGTCTGTGTTAAAGTTATGGAATGTCACAGGTAAAATAAATCTGATATTTTGTCCGCCCATTCACTTAAAATCTCCTCTCCGAGCAGACTTTGTGACTCTATAATTACCTTACCTCACCTGTCATGTTGCTCAGATCACAATTAACTCTGCAATGAATCAAATATGAACATTTGGTTTAGTGCAGACAATGGGCAGATAAACAGCGACCTCAAACGCCTTTAAAATGCTCCTTATACCGAACTTGTTTTGAGCAGTCCGCCAGATTGACTGCAGCAATCAAACAGGGTCAACAGCCATCAAAACACATTTTGGTCCTTCTGACCTGGTCTCTTATTAAATGCTGACCCTGCGGTTGTACGTTGAGAGCATCCCAAAACTCATTCCAATCAGGAGGCTGAGGCGTCCTGCTCACGGGTTACAGGGCCTGGACCAGGGGTCGAGCAAGGCCGGAGAGCCACTGCAATTTGTATGCACTAGTATCGCTGCTTTAGCGACTATCCTCTCTTTCCTCTTTATGTGTCTGAATTATTCTGTCTCCCTACATATCCTCCACTTCTTTCCTCCTGACCCCTACCTCTCTCCCTCCCCCTGAGCCCGGCAGTCAGTGAGGTGTGCAAAGCAATTTTCTGAGGCCTTTTTTCACTTCCCAGGAGTGGCTTCGAATTGAAGAATTTGCATTCATCATGGGATGACAGAGAGCAACAGCTGAGAAAATCTAAGTCTCTTGAAAGGATGGTGAGACCAGAGGAACACACTATAGCGGGAGATAGTGAAGTGTATTGAGAGCAGCAGGTGCAAATTGATTTCATACAGCTGGATAGAGATGCAAAGAGTTTTAAGTGATGAATGTGATCATCTCTGCACTGGTCTCCCTCTATCATCCCAATAAATGATTAAAAAAAAACATGTTTTATTTAAGTCTGCAATAAATACAAATGGGATCACTTATAATCAAATGATAAAGGAACATTCCAGCTAACTGGATAGTAGCCTAATGAGTCTATAAAGGCGCCTTTTTGTCAGCAAGGGACTATTTAACTGTGGTGTCCCAGACCATAACAAAGTAATTTAGACTTAGCCACATTTTCCTTTTAGCAGCTATTAGCTAGCAAAACCACAGGCATGGAATACTGATGCTGGTACTGATTTACTGGTACTTCAAGTACTTGTGGAGAAAAAGTGATTTTTTTCATTCACATTTTAATGACTGCACACAGGGAAACAGAGCCTTGAACATAAGTAAAGGAGAGTAATAAAATGTTGCAGAATGGAAAAAAAACAGCCAGAGAACCCTGAATATCCTAAATATGCTGCACATATCCAAGACATTAAAGTGAATTAAAGTAAGCAAAAAGTGATCTAAGGATAAGCTGTGGCACCTTAGACGATCAGAGGGCTTGGCAAGGAGAAATGTGTCGTAGTTGAAAGCAGGAAATATGCTTCTGGGAGACCTCTAATAAATTCATCAAGACAGAACAGGTGGGTAGGCAGATGGAAAGGGACGGCACAAACAATATTAACAGGAGAGAAGAATGTGCAGAATGAAAATTATTCAGATTTATCACGTAGCATCATTGCATTAGAAATCTGATGCTCGTAACTTTGAAAAGACCACACACAAAAACACTGAAATCCAGCCAAGTTCTTGTAAAAGAGGTTTTGAATTATATGTGCGCATCTGCCAGATGCCTGAAAAATGAACTCAAAATCAGTTCATTGTGTGGAGGGAGGGGAAAAAAACACACACACACAGCCGCCGCATGTCAGGCTTTATGCATTTTTCACAGAATGGTTTGCTGTTGTGCTAATGGTCACGCTGTTTGACAGAAGACAAAACAGCAACACGAGATAAGCAGGACGAGCTTCAAGCATCCGCTCGACGCTGACAGCAACGGCAGTCTGACAAATGACAAAAGCTGCAGAGATGACAGAAGTTCATTTACTGCTTGTTGGATTTTTCACTTGTTTTTATCTGGGTTAACTTTAAAGTTCATATAGACTGTCAGTCAGGTCAGTGGTGTGTGTGTGTGTGTGTTGTCTGGAAATACAGTAGAGCTGTCCGTGTGTAATTTGCCCACAGTCAGGTTGGCATGTCTGTTGTTTTGGGATAGGGTGGAGAACCTGGGACTGTTTATGTCTTGAGGGAATTTTGGATTATACTCAGTTGGGACGGCGGCAGAGAGCACAGATAAACAGTTATCCTTGTTAAAGTTCTTCAAAGTCCACTTGAAATCCATCTGAAGTATAGTTAGGGTTCCTATATAGTGATTGGCAGGCACTTGGAGCCTCGTGTTCACATCGACTAGGAAATCTTTGTCTCTTGGACTTGGTTACTCTCAGATGTGGGAAGTATAACACTTTTTTTTTGGCAAAAACAAGTCAGATTGGAAAAAATTTGTGTTTCTTTGGATTGGATGACTCTTGCTAGAGGGTAGCACATGTTGCTGCTATTGTATGGTGTATTGTTTGGTGATTAGGATAAAGACTGCCATAAGAAGGAATAGCTGTAAAAATAAGGAGAAAGTGAGAGAATCCAGGATGCTGAGCTACCATGGGCACCACCGTATGCTGTTGCAGCGAGGTCAGAGAAATTCCTCAGGAGTTTAGGCATGTTTTGTGATCCAAGTGCCAGTATGACTTGTTATTTTGCACTGCACTGGTGATCAGTGTATATTTCAAGATCTCCTAATTCCTCCAGCATTACATTTTTTCCTATGGACTGATATGCAGATTATGGAGTTGTTTTATAGAAGCATCAACCAGTTCAAATAAAACCTAACCAACTAATTATGAAGTTATATGGACATAGACTTTGTTAATGAAATACTGTCTTGATAGCAGTAGACGTTCATTATTATGGGGAAATTATGGACAAATACTGTACTTTTACCTTCCGGGTGGCAATAATGCACACACATGCACACACATGCACACACGCGCTGTCAGTTTGAGGTTGATTTATCACAGGTGAAGACAGGAAATAGACCCTTACCAATCAATCATTGACTTATCAAAAAGAGCCAGGCTTTAAAGATTGGCCTTGTCACAGAGTGATACATTAGACCATGCCAGTTCACTGTGTTTGCAGCAGAGGGAAAGACAGTGTGTGTGTGTGTGTGTGTGTGTGTATGTGTGTGTGTGTGTGTGTGTGTGTGTGTGTGTGTGTGTGTGTGTGTGT
>JAVDPK010002244.1:138222-167184 GCA_034780415.1 Cichlasoma orientale | reverse complement strand
TACATTCACTCAGCCCAAGTGATTTCTCATAGATGCTAATCTGAAAGTGCTGGCTGAGCCTGCATCTGGTCCTCTTGCCCGTTTTATTGGACGGGAATACGGTCGGGGCCGCCGTCCCCTCTCCATCATCGCCAGAGCTTTCCTTGCTAATGTGCTGAAGGAGTTATTAACAACTTTTTCACACTCTAATCTACATCACACAAAGGTGGCGGTTAGGAAACTCATCTGTTATGATGATAAATCACAGAAGCTCATTTATTTGCTAATGCTAGCTGCGTCTGTCTGAGATGAAAGGAGAGCGCTCGCTCTGCTTTGGTACATTTTAATATATGTCTATTTTTAGATTTGAAAAGGCAAGCACTGCTCGTCGTGCTTCTACTGACACATAAAAAACATTCTTCTATTTTTTTTTTCCAAAAAATTATGTTTTGCCTTTGTCCAAAATCTAGGGATAGGGGAGGGTAAGGGGTAGGGTCAGTGTGGCAGGGCTCAGCACTTCTGTTAATTATTCAGTCTGGATAGTTTACAGGCAAACAAAAGCGCCTGACCATGTCCTCACAGCTGAGTATTTCCAGTGTCTCTAAAAACTCCCTTTCTCCATAACCACAAATTATGATTTGTTTTCCTCATGTTTTCCGCATCAATCCCGAGGTAGCTTGAGGTAGTCTGAGGTGTCTATATTCAGTCTTTAGTTCGACTAATCTGTAAGCAAAATGAATGAACGTGGTCTCACCCCACAGATCGGGCTGTATGTGGGAAGTAAACCGGCCCATCGTCTGTGTGCCGCTGTGTGTATTTCACAGAGTATGTGATACATAGAAGAATTGTCTCTGCGTGTGGGTGTCTCTGTAGGTGACTTTTTGTGGAACAGGAAATGCATGAATCACCCTGATATTAATCTTTGAAAAGAATTCCTTTGTATAAAAGCCCCTCTTGGTACTATATGCCACCCGAACACGCAGCCATTCAGAAATATGAAGACCCCTTGCATGTTGATTTTATCTCTTTGAATGGTGATGGAGAAGTTCTGTGAGTGATAATTAAAGAAACAGTTTGATAGACTTTTTAATATATATATATATCTTTTGCTTCTGTCACTCATGCATGAATCCCACTTTTTGTCTTTACTACACTTGAGAAAAATCTGCGTTTACATTGTAACAATTCTGAAATAACTTGAGGTTCAAGGCTGCCATTCCCTCTACTCGTTTGACAAGACATTATTTCACAGGACCCATTCACGTCCTCACAAAAGATCTGCAGAGAGAAAAAAATGAGTAATGAAAGGTCATTATTTGCATATGCTATTGATCCGTTTTCTTTTTTCTGCTGATTGCATACGTGCTGCACGTAATCTACTGTTTATGCATGTGCCACTGTCAAACAGATGTGTACCAGGTACACAATAAAAGTCCAAGTTTTCTGACGTGCGTACAAGATGCCTCAATCTAAGTATCTCACTTCTCAGCATGGCCGCTTAGGGTGTAGATCAAATACTTACAGTCCTGTGAAAAAGTATTTGCTCCCTTGATTTCTTAGTTTTTGCATATTTGTCATCACTGATCAAATTTCAATATTAGACATTGGTTAGGGTCAGTGTCACTGCTGGTAGCATGAGGGGATACCGGGACCCTACAGAGGTTGCACAGGTAGTCCAACTCCTCCAGGATGGCACATCAATACATGCCATTGCCAGAAGCGTTGCTGTGTCTCCCAGCAGAAACAGTGGGAGAAAATTCCTCCACAGCGATGTGAAAGATTCATTCCCATTTATCGCAAACACTTGATTGCAGTTCTTGCTGCCAAGCGTGGCACAACCCATTATTAGGTTCAGGGGGCAATTACTTTTTCACGCAGGTAGGTTTCTTTTTTGCCTTTATAAGTGAAATCATCATTTAAAAACTGCATTTTGTATTTTCTATGGTTATCTTTGTCTAATATTAAAATTAGTTTGATGATTTGAAACATGTAAGTGTGACAAATATGCAAAAACCTAAGAATCAGGAAAGGGACAAATATTTTTTCACATCTCTGTATTTATACAAGACAGGCTGTGGGTCCCAAGGGTCTCCATGGAGCCGGCATCTTCAAACGGTGAGACAGGAATCTGTGGAGTTTGGAGGTCAGTCAGTGCCTTGGGCTGTTGGTGTACTTTGACTCTTTCCTCCAACTTCAAAATACTGAAAAGGTTATTAATATATATACAGTACCAGTCAAAAGTTTGGACACACTCACCCATTCATATGAATCCGTAACTGTGTCCTTTTTACTGGTGTGTATATATATATATATATCAAATCTCAACTACCTCTTTAAAAAGACTTCCTTGTTTTTGATATTTGGACTATTGTAATTCCCTTCACTAGGGTCTCAGTCAAAGTCCATGTCCTGCCTCCAGGTCATCCAGATCTCTGCTGCCAGGCTTCAAAGGAACCACATCACTTCCATTCTTGCTGCACTACGCTGACTGTCTACCTGTTAGACATGCAACTGATTTTCAACTTGCAGGCAGAACCAAGCCAGTCTTGTCAGATCCCAATTTAAAGCTGCCGTCTCCAGTCTCCGACTAATGGCCATCGAAAACACAAGAAAATGAACAGCACCACCCTCAGGCAGGGAGGAGCGAACACAATACACAAAACTATGACCTGGGTCATAACATTTCATGCATGACATATAAATGAGAACATTCATTACAAAGGCTGGATTTTAAAGAAAAAAGGAACACAAAGCCTGTAAAATGAAACCAATAGATATTACTTATGCAAGCTGAACTACTGCGAAGCTTAAATGCTCTATTATCAATTTAAATACCTCAGAATCTTGATTTAGAATTACGCTCTTCATGCAAGGCAATACCTCAACAAGAATCAGATCCATTATATCTCAGGTATGTATTATGACTTCAATTCTTAAGATTCAAGTTCAACTTTTCACAATGGAGTTTGATAACATTGCGCCTACATCTGCAGGTGCCTCAAAATGAACAACACACAGTAAAAAACATGCTATTCACACAATAACACAATAAAGTCATTCATGCAGTAAACCGTGCCCTTTCAGCAGAAGGTAATAAATAATTATGAATATGAAGGCGTCGCGAGTTAAATAAAAAGTGCCGTGGTGCATAGCAATGACAGTGATTTAGAGCAGCGATTGTACGTTGGATAAAAACTGTTCTTTAATCTGTTTGCTCTTGTTTTGACTAACCTGTAGCATCTCCTAAAGGGCACCGGGGCAAACAGCAGGGCAAGAACTGTCTTTAGTGATTTTTAAGGCATTTGAGAGGTATCTCACTTTTGCAACCTTTTCCAGGAAGAGAAGAGCACAGCCAATGATCTTTTGTTCCGTCTTTATTACCCTCTGGACAGCCTTTTTATCTGCTGCAGAGCATCTGGCATAGCACACTGTTATACTGTACACCAGGATGCTTTCTATGGTGGAGCGATAGAAGGCCACCGACAGCTTCTCATCCAGACAGCTCTTCTTTTGTAACCTCATGAAATGAATGCACTGCTGAGCTTTCTTAACTGCAGCTGTAGCATTGGCAGACCAGGTGACGTTGTTGGAAATGAGGGTCCCAAAATCATGGACCCTCTTCACAAAGTCGCCACTGATGACCAGAGGGAGGGGCTCTGCTCTGCTTTGCTGAGCACCACATGACCAGTTGTTGGACCTCAGCCCTGTAGGTGGACTCATCTCTCGCTGGGTCCTACCAGTGTGGTGTCATAAAACTTAAAAACTTGTTCTGATCTGCTTATGTAATTAAAAAGTTCATTTCTCACCGACTTCAGTCTCTGCTTTCAAAGTTTCACAGTTTATGTGTGAGAGTGATTAAAGGTCTTCTGGCTGTAATGAGTCTTGCCATCTATTGGTCTGAGCTTGCATCATCCATTATAGGATTAGAGGCAGTGAAGAAATGCTCTCTAAGAAGGGGCAGAGAGCACTGACGTGTGAAATGTTTAAAAAGTTGTAATGCAAGTATGTCATTTGTCAGACACGTGCAGCTGAGTTGATTAAGAACAAAGTGACCAACTACAGGAATGACTTGTTTCAGGAGCACACATGAAAGTTGAACCTAGGGTCGATTCTGCACTAATTACTGGGCAGGTACTGAACACAGCTTTCTGTTCAACTTTAACACCAGGCAGCGTGAAACCAAACAAGTACAAATACTTTGTTACTGTAATTAAGTTGAATTTTCAGATGCGTGTACTTGAGTATTTAACTTTTTGCTTTACTCCCCACATTTTTACATGAATATCTGTACTTTCGACCCCTTAAATTTTTCAAAACAGGCTCGTTGCTTTAGGTTTTAACACATCTGAAGGAAGGTTTTATTTCACATCACTGTGCACCTTTAAACATCAAACTGACTGGAGCCCAAATGGAGGGAACGGTAACAGATAAAAGACAATCATGTTGGTGTCTCCATCACCATAATTTTAAGTGGCAGGTACTGTAATTTCAAATGTAACGTTCCTGTCAGCTCAACAAATATCAGCAAACAGAGAAACTGTTTCTGTGCAGTTTATCGCAGTGTGTCTGCTAGCTAAACTATAAAAGAGAGAGAGAGAATTTCACTCAGAGAAAGATGTGAGAAAGACAGGAGTGCAAAAAAGGCACTTTTATTTAAAGGTAAGGACTGCTCAGTGGCATTTGTTAAACTGGAATTTTACAGCTCACATGTAATGTCCTCATTTTTAAAATCAGATATTGGATCTGTGTGTCATGATAGCTTGTGAAACACTGAGTTACATCTTATTGAATTCAGTTGTGTAAATCCACAAAGAGCAGTAAACCCCAGAGCAGCAGCGCAGGTCAGCTGATCACGACCAATGGGCGGTTTGTGCCATGCCTGTGGGGTTTGTTCACTTTGCTTAAAAGACAGATATCTTTTTATCTTCATTATTTTACATCGATACTTAGATGACAAAAATGTCTGTTCATAACCACCCAACAACTGAATAATAATTGTTTTTGCAAGCTACATGTTCATTGTATGAGACAAAGTAATTAATTATAGGCAGTAATAGTGTCACTGTTTGATGAACATTTATTTACAGATATGCCACAAAGTGCCACTGCACTAACAATTGTTCCGCATAATGTATTTACAAAGAGCAACATACATGTAATGTCACGGTTTGTTTTGAGATCAGCTGCTACACATAATGTATATCATTTGTAAGGATTTGAGTGTATAAAAAAATAATTCCAAAAGCTATATGGATGTTGATAATCCTGGTCCCCTGGGCAGTTTATATAGGAATATGTCCAGACTGAGTAACACGTCTAGGAGGAGTTAGTGAACAGACATACATGCATCCGTTATGATCATATAAGAAACTATATCAGAAAAAAGGGATAAAATGACAAAACTGCTTTTTTATGATAATTAAAAAAAACAAAAAACAGGGTTGTACTAATGAACTGTAAATAAATGCTGGATGTAACAGCACCCATTAGTTAATGATGCCCCGTTGTGAAGCCCTAAGGTGAGCATTTTAGTATTATGATGTGAAATTTGGACTGAGCAACTGTGGGACATTGCATGCTATTTGGGTAGTGACTGTCAAAGCTCAGCCTAAAGCATACCCTGGTTTATGTTCTTTTTTTTGACTCTAATGGGGACTATAATTTACAAAATGAGCATCATATTCTATGCTTGAAATTAGCAACTGAGAACATTAACTCATCAGGACATTTACTGAGTTCACCAAAAAAAAGGGAACTGAGGGATCTTTTTCCCGGGGCCTTCTCTACCATTGGATTTCTATTTGCAGCTAATTAAAGCAAGTGGCAAACTGAACAAGCAGTTTGTCTGCATGCAGACAGAGTTTTTGCTCTAACCTGTTCGTGTTGAACGGGTGGTGTCAAAAAGGACTCTTATTGGCTATTTACATATGAACATTTTGATGGCTGTTACAATAATGAGCACGGCTGCTTTCAACTGCACCTCAGTCAGCTGTGGTGGTTGTAGCACTGCCTCTTGTGCTGCCTGCTGTGTGTTTGTGGGTGTGTGTGTGAGTCAAAGAGCAGAGTCTGGACTTTGATGATAAAATACACCTGTGATCACAGCGTCATCACTGTTTTTGTGTTAGCTGCATTTTTGTTGATAATAATAGAGATTACTTGGCCTCAGGCGTATAATACTAAATACATTTTACAGTCCTACACCCACCAGCACCTCCTTATTATAGTGTTTTCCACAACACTGACAACCACTTTTTGAGTAGCCTCATACACTTTCTTTAATGTGAAAATATTGACTGCAAAACAAATAAGAAAGGCGTCAGCGGCTGAAACAATGGCTGGCCAATCAGCTTGCCTGACTTACTGTTTGTTTAATGGCCCTAGCCCATATGGGTTATTATTCTGCCAAATGCTGAGTTGTGTAACAGCCAATCCTCCTAGAAAAAATGTAGATATTGGTCATTTCTGCAGGCACATTTTAATATCAATATCTACGTTTCCGAATTAAATAAAGCGACCTCTAGTGGCCGTAGATGAAAGTGCGTGCAAATAACACGTTCGGTTTTCTCCAGCAAATCCTTAAAAAAAAAAACGTAGATATGATTTCCTCAGATTTCCGAAAAGTCTACACAGACTAAATGGCATTAGATGCAACTGCAAACATTAAAACAATAAATAAAAAATTATTTTTTTATAAAGCTTTACTTGAGTACTTGAGCGCTCAAAGCACTTTATGCAAAATTCCTTATTCATACAAGCACTTCAGTATTTTGCCCTCAGATACTTTGGCATGCCGACTGGAATAGCCTGAGACTGAACCATCAACCTTCCAATTAATAGATTACTGTTCTACCTCCTGAGCAATGGCAACAATACGGACATGACCATATGACGCGAAGTCCCAAGAAGCCACAGGCAGGAGCGCTCATTTTGGAAACAGACATATAGGTTGTATTTCAGGACCTGCAGAAACGGCGGATACTTACGTTTGGATTGGAGGGCACGTTATGTAAACATATCAGCTCCATCTGATCTAGTCACAATGGAAATCCTACTACATCATACCTAATAAAATATATACAGTTGCACTGATGATTGATAATGTTAAATCCCATGTTGAAAAAAGGCAATAGGAATGAGCTCAAATTTTGCATCCGTTTGGACATTCAATATTGAGGCACTGCCACCAAAGAATCCTCTGCTGGCTTTGACAAAACAGCATTTGATGCATAGGGTTGAAACTCCACATATCCAAGACCTCCACTGAATCTGTCACTCTGTTTTGATTAAAAATAATATTCAAATGTCTGCTGTCTTAAATCAAAATGCAGAGATTGTTAGTCTCTGTCATGCATTTGCAGCTAGTTGGGGGCCATTCCAGTTCATCACATAAACAAAATATCTGTCACACATACACCCAGAGCATTATGCACTGCACACATGAGCCCCCGCCATATGCATACACAAACATTTTATATTACATACAATATTAGGCCTTTTTTTCCAAACCCTGAGCGCCAGCCTGATTAGAGTGAAGATCAAAGAGAAGCAGTCAAGTTTTACTGCACGGGGCCTGGCTCTAATTTGCTTAAGGGGGCTCAGAGCACAAGTAATAATCATATATATTCCATTTGACTCTTCCCTGTCTTTCATTCTCGGTTGATGTCTCTCGTAAACCTTTTTTGTTATTTCCTAACAGTATCCCTTTACATGCTTTTTCTCCCATCTTTCCTGTTTGTCACCATTACTTTTAAAAGCTCCCCTCCCCTCCTGTGTTATGTACCAGCTCTCCATTACCTCTCTCTCCATCTTCATTTCCTCTTGTTCTGTGTGTCTTTCTCCTCCTCAGCCTCTTAGATCTCCTTAAGCTTCAATAACAGTAAACAATTCTTTTGTTGTCTGATCCAATTAAACTGCTTAAAGTTCCATTCTCCTCTGTGGCGAGCTAACAACACTCCCATCTGTGTGTTCTGCAAATCTTAGAAAACTACCAACTTCGATGGGAGATAAACTAGAGCTTGTTGTTTAAAAATATGAAAGCACCTGAGTATAATTGAAATGTGTTTTCTCATTTTATATATTTTACCATTTTGAAACAATAGGTTGGGGTTTGAAATCTTGGACAAGGCATGCAACCAACATGGTCCCAAGGCTAGAGAACCAGAGAAGCTGAGGCCAAGACAATAAATGGCCTGTGGTAACAGGGGCATTAGGAGCTGTAACCCCCAAACTGGAAGATTCCAGGCACAACATTAGAGGTCTCTGTCCAGAAGAGTGCAGTCCTAGGAACAGCTAAGATACTGCACAGAACCTTCAAACTCCTAGTTTCAAATAATGAGATCCATGTTTGGACAAATAATTCCTATCAGCCAGTCAGATGAGAGTTTGCTCGATGGGTGGGTGAATTGAGCTTAAATGGTTTGTTTTTCAGGCTGCAGATGAATTATGGACCTACTTCAAGGCTCAGTATAAGATAAATAGGGATTAATTTGAACTGTGGATCATACAGTGCTACTCTAGTAGAGTCCAAGGATAAAAATATGAAGTGGAAAATGAGTATAATAGGCCCATAAGAGGTGCAAGTGTCAATCAGAGGTTACACAACATGCTTTACTCACATATTTTTAAATTATCTTGTATTTTGGTTTGTGAAAATATAATGAGTTTAAAAATATGAAAGAACAAACACGTAGTCGTGATTTAAAAAAAATGGACTGTCCTCACAGTGAGTTGTCATTACTCATTTTGTTAAGAGTGGTAAAGTAGTTAAAGGAGACTCACAAATGTAAAACTCTTCCACTAAAACCATATTTATTTTTCAAGCATACCGTAGAGGGTAAAAATCCAAGATTAAGAAATGCCAAATACTTGAGTCACAGGGCAAGTAATTCTAATTACCGGCTTACATCTGTGCTAGGTACACATCAAATTAACCCCAGTAAGCAGCAAAAGAAAAGTAAAGCAACATATTACCCTTGTGATATCTAAAAATTGATATAACAAAATACATGGAAAAACAGTTTCCAAGGCAACAATGTGAGAAGACTTTACAGAAAGCGGCGCAGTTATGCTGTGTCTCATGAATGTGCCTTATTAACTTGGCAGTTCACACAAATTCAGATGAACAGAGGAGAGATCAGACGAGTGGATATGTGTTCCACAAAAACCTTTGGTAGCATAAGGCCCAAATATAAGGACAGCAGCTCTTCGCAGCATACGCAGAGGTGGCAAAAGTACAGACATTCTGTACTTAAGTAGAAGTACAAATACTTGTTAAAAAATATTCTGGTAAAAGTTGAAGTACTGATTAAACTTCTACATACAGGTAATATAAATGATGAATTCAGTGAATGAATCTAAGCATCAACAGCTTTGATTCAAACTCATCTCATCTACACTTCCTGTAACCTTTAACTCTGACCATGAACGCAGTCTCTGTGCACCAGTCCAACACAGAGCTTTACTGTAAATACAGTACAGCAAACTGGCCTGTTTATCACACACTAAACTGCAGGGCATTTTCATACAATCTCTGTATTACACAAAGTTAGCATACCTCAGTTTGTTTTGCAGTGCTTACCTTTAAATATGACCTCCCTTCTTCCTCTCCTCTCCTCTTTCTTACATCTTTCTCCATCTCTCAGTGAACTTCTCTCTTATTCTGGGAAATACAGCAGCTGTAACTTTAGCTAGCAGCACAGTGTGACAAAATGCACACAAACACTTTGTGTGTTCACTGATATTTGTTGAGCAGTTAGCGACCACAAATTACGGACATCGGTTCGGCCTACTGTTAGCCCTGAGTACAGCTCTATAAATGATACATAAATTATATGGTTTTGCCTCTTTAATCTCTTTGTATGCGATAAGCCCCGGTGATGGAGGATACTCCAATAAGATTGAGTCTGATTTCTCCATTTAGTCTCAGATCGGTTTGATGTTTGAAGGATGCGGTGACCGGAAATAAAAATTTCCCTCAGATGTTAAACCTAAAGTAACGAGCCTGTTTTGAAACTGTAAGGAGAAGAAAGTACAGATATTTGTATAAAAATGTAGGGAGTAAAAGTAAAAAAAAGACAGAAAAATAAATACTCGAGTAAAGTACAGATACCTGAAAATTCTAGAACCTAAAGCTCAATTTATTTTTATAGTCGAGCATGTTGAAAACATAAGGATTAAAAAAATGCTGGAATTTCTGTTGGTTTAGAATATAGAATATAGTTATCCTTATCCATCCATCCATCCATCCATCCATCCATCCATCCATCCATCCATCCATCCATCCATCCATCCATCCATCCATCCATGCTATCCCAGCTGTCACAGAGAGAGTGGTCTTTCACAGGGCTTGGTTATACCCTTGTGCTAATTCTGTTTAATATCCTATTTTTTATCTTAGCACTTACCTTAAACTATAATAAAAATCTCTTTTTTAAATCACTGAAAAATGTTGTTCTTTCACACAGCGCATAAAGTACAGTGTTGGTAAAAGGCAAAAGGCCAAGATCCAATCAAAATCCTTCTTTCACAAAACTGAGTATGACATTCTTTGAACTCCTCAGGTCCTCCACTTTTCTCTCACTTTCTGCACTGGGAGGCTAGAGGTCAGTGTCAGAGAAAAATTATTGGTTGAACTGGAACAGATTGAGTGTTTTCAAACTGAATCTGAGCTTTTCAACCGAAAGCAAGGCCAAACTTTCATTTTTATTTTTTTGTACTCAAAGATGATCTTGTAAATACAATCAGTCAAGAACAACACAGCAAACATTCACCGACCCACTGGCTGCATGTTATAAATGCCATCATCTTGACTGCACAGCCAGTCAAAACTGTATGAATAAATGCAGCATTATTTGTTCAAGTTATACTTTCAAACACACCTACTGGTACTTGTACTTATAATATTCTGGCAAAGAACATTTTTCTTCTAATTTATAGATGAAAAGAAATGGTCAGTCTAGAGTTCAGTCAGCTATTTTTCTCAATAATGCAAGGCTCAAAGTAATGCTGTAATATATTACATTGGATGATGCAACCTTGGGTCTCAAACGCATTACAGATGAGCTGACACAAGCTCAAAATATATTGAACAGAATCTGAAGTTTCATGGCCAATTTTTTGAGCTGGATTGGTGTGTTGCTTTCTAACACAGATTCAGAGACAGTCATCCAGATGCAAATTTTATTGACTCGGCTTCCAGTGAGTTTGAGAATCAACTGTTCTAACCTAAGTCATTTTGTAGGGATATATAACAGCACATGTTCTCCTACTTCTGTGGGAATGATGTCGATTTTAAAACCCAGCCTACAGTACGAGTGAGATGCCACTTCATTCCAAATGAGGCATTTGAAAGAATTTTTGGTGGATCCTCTGCCTTAAATGAAGCATTGTAGCTCCTTACCCTTTGAGTCCGCCCTCCCTTTAATCCATCTTTCAGCTGATTGGCTGCCTGTCACAAACAGGAGGCTTAAAGAGCGGGTGGGTGTCCAGATGGGTAATGACCTTATTGGGAATACCCACTCTCACTGAATCACACAACATCATGAGTAAACATGAAGACTACTTGCAGCCAAACAGATAAGATTAACTCACTTCCTGTTTAAACTCACATTTGATTTACATTTCCTTTGTCTCCTCCTCTGTCCGTCCTCCCTCTGATGTTCAAAAAGAAGCTGGTACTCAATTCAATTTTGCTGAAATCGCCGGAAGCATCTTTTCACTCTCACTGGCAAACAGAAGGATATTTTATTTATACACAAACACGCTGCTCCATCCTATGTGATAAAATGCTTACTCACACATTAAACTGTAACTGAGGAGGTGTGAAAAGGTCTGATTGCGCAGGAGTTACGGTGTAGACTGGTCTGAGGTTTGGGAGGCCGTTTGATCAGGTCTGCTGGAGCCCAACGTGCTGCAGGGAAGAAATCAAGGAAAAAAGGGGGGGGGGGGGGTGAAGGGAGGCGAAGGCAGCAAAGGGGAGAAAGAGGTTTAAGCGATCATGGAAAGACAGAAGGGATGAAAAGAATGTTAAAAGAAGAAAAGTGCAGCAGTGGAGGCAAATATGAAGAAGAGGTTGGGAAAAGAAAGAGAGAATGATGACAAGGAGGAAGAGGAAGTTAAACTTGAGAGAACAGATCCTGGAAGTGACAGAGGAAGAGAAGAAGTGGGACGAATATGCTAAGAACGGAGAACTGACTTCAAGAGCTTGAAGGGAAACGAGAAAGAATGGATGACGCAAAGACTGGACTATAAATGAGCGGGGACCTCAGTGTTACAAGAGCTGGTGGGTGAAAGGAACAGGTGGACGAATAAGGAATGAATGTGAGTGAGAACAAACAGAATGGAGAGGTGACTGCAACAAGAAGGAACGTTGAGGCCGGTTTCGTCACAGGGCTGAGAGCTGAGATAAAAGCACTTTAGCGGCCGGCTCCAGATTAGATCTGTCACTGTCACCTTGGCTTTCGGTGTCTCTAGTTTGACTGTGACAGGGAAGGAAGTGCATTCTGCTTACTTCAGGATTTCATCATATCCAACATGGAGGTGATCTGTGACAATTAAACATGCTCTTGTTGTCGCTCCAGCACAATGCACGTGTAAAAGAACAATATTCAGATTTTTCGGCCAAAGTAGATTTTGAAAGAAAGAAAACAAAAATCACTGAAACTATGGTAATAATTATAAATAAAGACACTTTCAGCCGCTCCCGTATTCATAAAGGCTGACCACAGCAGGCAGCTCCACGTGTTTGCTTTGGTACATGCCCTTCCTGACACAACCCCCCAAGGGTTTTCTGTCTCCTCCTGAGATCAAACCTGGGAGCTTTCACTTGTCAGGCAAATGTGCAAACCACTACATTATGAAGCCTCTACATAAGTTATGGGAATAAAGTCCCCAAATTGCTAAAAAATTAAGGAGTTATTGCAAAAGGTGCAGTAATTAAATAGACAGTAAAAGGACAGGAGAGTTAAAGTAACCGCAGTGTTCATTATGCTAATGAGCTCATGACCTTTAGGTCTTTATTCTGGTGCTGTCTATTCCAGGGCAGTTGTACCTGTGATGTGACATTAACAGGTCAATGTAGTTTATATAGAGACAGAAAAGCAATGCACAGAACAAATACTGTAATAACTATTTTTATTTTCCGTGGACATGACCGATATCTGATGTATTATATGGCCCAGACAGCACAAAGCTGCAGCATCCTCCAGCATGACCGTGCTTCCTGTAGGCTGCAAAAACCGCTCAAGAACAGCTCAAGGAACCTGACACAGATCCCAAGGAGTCGGTCAGGCCTCCAAACACCTCAGATTCCAATCCAATCAAGCAATCGCGTGATGCAGGAGCGAGCCTAATCCACTCGGGCCCCAAAAACCCAGCCCACAGGACCAAAAGGATCAGAGCATTATCAACCGCAGAACACCCCGAGAGGCCTGATCTTCATGCCTCAAAATGTCAAGGCTATTTTGGCTGCACGAGAGGGACCTACACAATATTAGGCAGGTGTTTTCATTGCAGTGAGTGATCAGTGCACGACGCCTTAGCATATCATGTGACCTATAAGCACTTAGATTTCAAAAGAAACTGAAACAGTGACTCACCTAAACCAATGCATGTCTGAATATAGCTGTCATTCTCTCCGTTTTATAGTTCATGTTAATTTGTTAAATTCTTCTCATTCAGCTAATAATTCTGCAGGTTTTTGCCTTTATGTTTGTAGCCTCCATATAGTGTAGTGAAGTGTGCACATTTCACAGCTTGTAAAACAATGATAAATGCACAGAGATGGTAGTTTTATGGCCTCATTTGCCCTTTGTAATTAGTACATACAATGAAAGCAGGCTTCAAATATATGTTGTGCTTTTGTTAACTCAAAGTAAAGTGTTTTTCTTCTTCTCTGCTTCTGCAACAATTAAATTTGTTTGTAGGAATCATTAGTTTTATCTCAAGCTGATGACACGACAGACAGTTTACGATTCCACTGGTGCAACAGTTTCACTTGCTGGGCATGTGATATAAAATATTTAAAAAATCAGGTCTAATTATTTTAATTATCTGCTCACAGCCTAATCCAGTAAAACAGCGTCTGCACCTCATTCAGCTGACACAGTCAAATGGGCACCATATTGCCACAGAAACTCATTTAGACACTTTTTTTCAAACAGGACGCCACAGTTGTCACATTTGCACTCGCTTTTACTGAAAAATATCGTGACAAAAACAGACCGTACCACTGCTGTGAAATGTTAACTTTCTCACACCGCTCACTGTGGGGCATGCATCCAAAATATAAATAATCTGTGCAAAAGAGCAAACGCAGTAACTGAAGCAGCGAACTGATTATCAATAGAGAAAACAGCAACAACATGTGGGTTTAAATATTTATATTGGGGTAGACTATATACAGATGCAGTGCTTGTGGCAAGCTTATGGCATTAGGGCAACAGTGGCGGTGCATTCATTATTCAAGGAAGTGCTGAGACTACACTAGGTATGGAGCATTTTGCCTGTCTTCGCTTACAGGGCCACCGTGCAGGCCTGAGGCACTGTCCTCATTAAGAATTCTGATGGCCTGAGGAAATAAGCTTTTAGTGAGACTCTTTGTCTGGTCTTCAGGCTTCATTTCCCATACCACAGCTGAAGGGAGAGGCCATTGCTATGGTGGTTTGGGTCCTTAATTTTCTTTGCCTTGGGCCTTTATCACCTCATACAGATCCAGATCCAGCAGATTAGAGTTGCATTCAGCTGACTGCGCCGTCATCTGCTGAGCGTTGAATCCATACTGGGAACTCATACTCCTTGTAGGGACACCTTTGATAATGTTTAAAAGTTTCTTCTGGTATATAGTTTTGGAATCTGGAAGTCCTTCAGACGTCTAAAGGCTGGGATAAAAGTATTGCTTGGTCCTGTTTTACTGAGAGGTCAGTGACAGGCTCCTCTAATGTAGTTCAACCAGGCTGGAACCTCTGGGGCTAAAAATCAAAAATCACCTCAGACGAACCAAGAACTGGAGAAAAGGGTTGTTTTGCATTAGTGCAGTTCCTTAAATGACCACTAAGGGCTCTTTCTCAAAAAGTGAGTCAGTACTCAGATTCGCATGTTCAAATGTCCACTTTACAACTGTACAGTTTATGTCTGTATAACTCCCGTCTTCACAACAATAGCATGGAGGGGGGTGTGCATTAAAGCTTAAAGGTATGCATTATTACCTGCACTAATTCAAGTCACTGAACTGGATCCCTTGATCGTGTTTGTAGTTTTACTGCCTTTTGGAGCATTTTAAATCAAATTTATTAATCATAATGTGGCTTGATGTTTAATTGAACTGAATCCCATCGAATACGGGTTTTTTTTCTCCAATTTTTTCGAAATAAATTTTAGTGCATGTTTATCTGTGTCTGTGTGATGCATCCAAGCAGTGTATGGGCCTAATCTGTTGTTGCTACTAGTTGCTTCAAATTCTTTAGTCTCTGGTCACCATGTTTCCTGTTGTCTTTTCCTGTGTGTACACGCTCCTTTACTTCACATACTTCTTCCCTTTGGCCAAGTTTGTAGCCCTCAGTAATGTTCATGCAGTTTGATTTTAATTTTAATCACCTCAGTGTCTCGTATCTGTACTTTTACAAGCATCTCAGTGTTCTGCTGTTTCCTGTTTGAGTATGGGAGACAGGGAAGGGGACAACACCCTACTTACATCGCAGTTTCATCATCTGCAACATAGAACATCATGACTCCCCAGTCTGTCCCCTCAGAATAAAATTTGTTATAAATTACAACAAAATTTATTATAAATGACAAAGACAGAGAAAGTACTAGAGGACTGTTACGCCCCGGCCTAGGGGAAACCAGAGCGCGACACAAACATGACTCCCCTGCTCCCAAGAAGAACCAGTGCCACAGCGAGGTTCACAGACCCAAAAAGGATAGTTTATTTAAAAGAAAAAGAACAAAAAAAATATTCTAGAAAAGAAAACACAGCTAACTTACCTACCACCATGAAGAAAGTCCAAAAGAAAGTACAGGCCTCTTACCTGCCTCCTTAGCCAAAACACGAGCACAGATACTAAAAGAAAAAGGCTTCCCACCCCTACGGCTACCCGGTGAATGGCATTAGAAAAGGTACAGTACACCTAGTTAAGTATGTGTGGCTTTGCAGCTATGAACGCCATAGTTACCGTTGATCTGAACCTGTCAGGCCTATTGTTTGAGTGATGCTTGTGTTTCTAAGCAAGGCACTAATGACATTTTATCGGTTGAATAATATGCAGCTGTATGTGAAAGCTGAATACAAACCTGTCACGAAGTGGTCTGCACAGGTCCAGCTTTGGGCTGGCCAGGTGATTTTGCTGGCAATATTGAAAGCTAAGCTATATGTCTGATGAAAGGGAAGCACAGGAGTGAGTTATTTGTTAGCGGGGAGACCAAACTTGGTTATAGAAGTTTGGGTTAAAATTTGCTCCTTCGCAACATTAACCCTGCACTTTAAAAATTCCCCATTGCATTTAAATGTGACAGACACCGAGGACTCCTTCACAAGCATCCGTGTGATGAGTTGAGAATCAGAGACCCATCTCACAGTGGCTGTTACCCAGCAGCACAAGACTGCACCATTCCCATAGGACATCTTGTACGTATCAGTGAGGAGCCAGTGGCTTTGACAAGACGGCACTGGTTGATGCACTGCGAGCTCTCTTTGGCAACACAAGCCTTTCTTTAGATTTTATCATTTTGATTTTAAGTTTCAAGACTCTGACATGTCAGCTATTCCCAGTAAACATTTGAACATTTGCTTTCCATTTCTTTACCATTTACCATCATGATCTTTCAAAACTGACCTGATTCCATTTTTTCACTAAGGAAATGTGTTGCTGTAGCAAAGGAGCTCCACTAATCAGAAGGTTGGAGGTTTCCTGGCTAAACTGGTCCCCCTGTTAAAGTGTCTTTGATCAAGCTACTGACCCCAGAACAGCTCCTGCCAGTGTATTGTATCCATCAGTGTTTCCAGTATGAATGACAGATAAAAAAGTGTATGCTTAGAGTCAAAAACAAATGCTGTATGAATGTGTGTGTGAACAGATTTACTGGCCTATTACTTTCACTAAATGAGACAATTTTACTTTATGTTAGAAATAAAAAGAAAACATAAAAAATTAGTATGTGCACTGGTTTTAACATTTATTTGAAAATCAAAATTTTTATATAACCACGGTCATACATTAAAAAAAACAAAAAAAAAAAAAAACAGAGAGACAAGAGCACTCCAATTTTCTCTCCTCAGTCTTTTATAGAACGTAGTGCCCGGCAGCCATTCTAGCTTTATGAGGGCTTATTTTGGAAGATCGCCTCACTCTTCTCGTAAAGGGCATACACTCCATTATCTATGCTGTTCTTAATTTTCAAAGTGGCACGCAGTAGATTATATATTGCAACTCTGGCTTCTGAGCGGTTAAGTGATAATATGTCTGATATTATGGAATTCTAAAATTATGACAAATGAGAGGACTATAAGCTACCTTCTCAATGATACAGCGGAGAGACTTTCATCATGGCAACCCTCAGAATTTTAAGGAGCTCTCAGAGCAGTGATGTGAATTGCAGTTGGCCAAGTGATGGTGCACTCCTGTCAGTGATCTCCATCTATAGGCTTCATTATCTTTTAGCTGTCTCAATAACAACAACAACAAAAAAAAGACACCAGACAGCAAAGAAAGTGGGTTTCACTAAATGCTTCTCTTTTTTTCAGTAAATCAGTAAAAACGCTGGGTTAACTGTGCATTGGATGAAAAGTAACCATAGATAAAAGAGGTTGTTTTGACCCAGTGTTGGTGTAGTAGACTTGTCTGCTCAAATGATTATCCACCTTGGAGGTGCAGGGGGCTGAAGCCTGTCCTGGCTCTCATCCTGGACAGGAGTTTCAGACAGCTAAGCAGCTGCTGGCTAACAAAACTGACACAGCGGTGATTGACAAGGAGCGGAAGATGGTAGCTGTAATAAAATAAATCCCAGTCAGAACAACTGACCCCGAACAGCAGTCTTAGCAAAGTTACAGCGAAAGCTACCAATATGAATCCCACATGAAGTGATTGTAGCACCGTGCCTTCACAGTTCTACCTAAACTTCAACTTTAATAAAAACAGTGAAAATTACTTTTTCCAACAAAACTTGTGTTCACGTAAATTTGTCACAGTCAATGAGTAACACTAATGCTCCCTGCGAAGACTAATATTAAATATGTAGAAGCTACCAGCAGGATGCTGACGATTTAAAATCTCCATCAAACTCTACACAGCTCAGCAAAAGATGAAAAGTTGGGGTTATTAAAAAAAAAAACTGACTGAAAGACAAAAGCTTTTTTTCCCTGGGTTGTCAGCTAAAAAAAAAAAAAAAAAAAAAAAAAGCATCAGGTCAAAAGTGTGAAACGTAAAGGCTAGAAAAGCTGACTGGTCCTGCTGATTAGGAGGTGAGCTGGCTAAAACCCTCTGGATTGACTGGTGGTGCAGGGATAAGTGGGGTCAATCTTTCTCACCTCAGATTCCATTCAGTTGCAGATCAGGATGTGCATTTTAGCTACCTGATCAAAGCAGATCAGCCCACAGTATCTATGCATGGTTATAACATCTTGGTAGAACTACTGCTAGGTTACACTGATGCATCAAGGCAGTCAACATCCTCTGAGCCCTTTGGTTTCATTTTTTCCAAATTCTAATTAACACCAGGGATAAAGAATTACAGTTACAGGACACAGATATAGTTGTTACTTACATTCTCATAGTTTTATCTCAGAAAAGACTCACAAAGTTTAGTTAAAATGGATTCAGAGTTGTGGAATAAAGGGTTTCATTACCCCATGTGCCACACTGCACGTTCACCGCACTAGCCTGATATCATGAAATAATGTTTGCATTAGACACTAAGCCATTGTGTGCTTTATTACATTTTTTTATGCATGTGTCATTTTACACAGTGTCATCTCAGGACACCCTGGGCGGCTCAGGAGGTAGAGCAAATTATCTAGTAATTGGAAAGACAGTGGCGCGATCCTTGGCTCTGCATCTCAGTGTGTTCTTGGGCACGATACTGAACCCCAAATTGTTAGTGTGTGTGTACAGGAAAAAAGGCATAGAATAAAGCACTATATGAATGTGGCTTGTAGTCTAAAAGTGTCTTGAGTAAAGACTATGTAAATACCATACCATATCTTAATTAGAGATGGGATGTAGCCTGTGTACTCCTAGTGCCTGATAAATGGGGAGGGTTGCATCAGGAAGGCGTAAAATCTTGGCCAAATCAAACATGCAGAACATAAAGAATTTCCATACCTGGTTGATTGGGGCCCAGGTTAACAATGACTGTCTCTGGTGCTGCTGGCCAACAGGGTGACAGTGGAAACTGCTACTGATGGCCAGATACAAAGGAAGAGGAAAGGAAGATGGCATGTTAGGAGGCAGCAGGAGAGAACCTACTTAAATGTAGAGACTATGACTGATGAAGAGATCTGGATGATGTGATGGAGAGAAGGAAGATAGATATATTATGTATGCAGGAGACCAGGTGGGAAGGAAGCAAGGCCAGGAGCACTGGAGGTGACAAGAAGGTGTTGCGTAGGTATGGTGTTAAGGAGAGAAATGCAGAACAGATGGTAGCAGATTTTGCCAAAAGGATGGAAATGGCTGTGGTGAACATGCACTTCAAGATGAGGGAGGAACATAGGATGGCATATAAAAGTGAAGGAAGGTGCACACGGGTGGACTAGATCTTATGGTGGTGGTGGTGTCAGGGGAGAATGTAGATAGGCAGCATCAGACAGTAGTCTGCAGGATGACTTTAGGCATCAAGGAGAGGAAGCGAATGAAGGCTGAGGCAAGGATTAAATGGTGGAAGTTAAAGAAGGAGGAATGTTGCTCAGAGTTTAGGAAGGAGTTGAAACAGGCTTTGGGTGGTAGGGAAGAGTCATCAGATGGCTGGGAAAGTAAAGCTTTAGTGGAGCTTTAGGTAAACTGTCAAGAAGGTGCTTGGTGTATACTCTGGACAGAGGAAAGAAGAGAAGGAGACTTGATGGTGGAAGAAGGAAATGCAGCAAAGTATTCAAAGGAAGAGGTTAGCAAACATGAACCCATCTGTCACTCCCGCTCTCCGTGGTTTGGACACAGTGGAGCTGTGACAGGAGGCCGAGCTGGAGGTGGCAGAGTTGAAGATGGTAAGATTTTCATTGGGAATAACCAGAAAGGACAAGATTAGAAACGGGTACATCAGAGGGACAGCTCAGGTCGAGCGGTTTGGAGGCGAAGCTAGAGAGCCAAGGTTGAGATGGTTTGGACATGTGCAGAGGAGAGACAGTGGATATACTGGACAGAGGGTGGTGAAGATGGAGCTGCCAGGCAGGAGGAATTACAGGAAATTATGCATTTCCTTTCTTAGCTTCCAATAAAAAAAGCAAAAGACATTAATATTATGTATTGAGACTGACTTTTAACACTTTACACACTAGCAGTAGCCCATCTGAGATGTTACAGCTGCTTTCAACCAGGCTAAGAATCACTATTTCTAATAACTGACACAGCTCAGTTTATTTAGACAATGTTATGAAGTTATAATACTCAAAATCCATTCAAACACACCATACAGGTTGGTAAATGTGTGGGGGTCAAATGGAAGTTCTACATTATGCTTTCAAATATTCCTTCGGTGTGAGTGGGATTTTCCATGTCACAGCAGGAAGAATGCAATACGCTATTCTAAGGGCGCAGGGCAGGTGCTGATTACGTCCTTTATTTTCTATCACTGTGCTTTCTCATTCTTTAATGAGTGCATGTTCCACCGTGCAGAGAAAGGATGATGATCATATAAAAATGCAGTCTCAGAGGAATTGGATTTCCCTGTGCTCAAACTAAATGAAGGCACCGCTATAGTGATGGTATAATGACCACATAACAGCGGGACTGTTGTTCGGATAAAGAGAGTCATACTGTTAAATAAGTCTAGCTAAACTGTGCTAAAGTTTAAAGAGGAAGCAACAAAGATTTGCAAAGTTCTTCGAAGGTTCCTTTACTCAACGGGAACGCTGAGTAGGCCAGTGGGCAGGAGAGTAATGTGAGGAGCGGGAGAGCATGTGGGCCAATCACCATAGCAATGTGAAGGATACAGGACATCACGCGCTGCCCACTGCTACATGCTGCAGCGGGAATAGACATCAACTTTTTGCTAAAAATTTGACTGGTTGTGGGATGAAACACCTGCGCTTTGAAAAGCTTAAGAGACATGAATGAGTTTTCCATTCCTGTCAGAGCTGCTCAAACTTCCCACAGGTGTTTTTCACCGCCGCCGCCGATCCAACCTGGGAATCCCGCGGACGCAGAAGCAGGGAAACGGCTTCTCGTGCACTGACTGCATCAGGCTGGAATCTCAAGGTGGAAGTACCTTAGAGAAAGACATTGCTGCAACATTAATCTGTAGATCAAAGGAGTCAGTCTAGTTCTGTACAGTTTACATCATTTTAGAAGTGATTGCTTGCATTCTTCAACTCTTTCGCTGCTCTGTCTGTGCTAGCGCACACACATACAAACTCTCCCACACCCGCCCGGCTCACCTCCAAAGCAAGCAAATCATTCTGCATTTGTGTTGCCATGGTAACTCAGCCACAACCTGCAGAAAGTAAAAAGTAAGGAGTGATAGATGTGATATAATATGTAACAGATAGACTGAATATATAAATATATCCTGTAAACTTTATTTGCATCCCCAATTCACAGTAGTATAAATTAGTTACATTAGCTGCTGTGCTCGGAGCAACCCGTCTCTCTATTGCATTGAAAGATAAATTGATATTTTTGAAAGGATTCCCACTTTTACATGTCAAGCCTAAAACTTTTGCACAGTACTGGCCCACTACACAGACAGAGCTGCTCGTATATTTCTGTCTGACCTTTTCTGAGCATTTGGTGTCTGGAGCCAAGCGTCATGTCCACATGCAGAGTGTTCAAATAAAACCTTTCCCCAGCCTCTGACCCTGCCCGCCAGTGTGTCGGTTTGATTCTCTGCCTGCTCTGACACTGCTGACAACACCGGCTGAACAGCAGGTGTTTCCAACGCATTTTTGAGTCATCCGTCTCGTGGTTTTAAGGAGCCAGGAGCAGCAACTTAAGCTTTCTTCTTGCTTTAACTAGGTGCAAATCTTAATTACAGACTTGTCAGGAAATACTTAAGCAGCACAGCTTGTAACAATAAAGGCAATGTTGCAAATTATTTGAGCTTACAGGGAGCAGACTTTCAGACTGGAGGGACAGAAGCAATCCACGGGACATATAAAACAATTAAGCTGCATAATAGGGATAGATCCTGTGTGAGATATCACGTTGGACTTACTAAAGTGTTTTTGTCAGACTTGCAGCAGTTAGTTGGCATTGCGCCATCTTTCTGTGCCTTGCTCAAGAGCAGGCTGGGTGGAGTAGATGGAGACAAGTGCCCACCTGGGTTATTTGTGACAGAAGGATTGCAGAAAGAGTGAAAGGGAAGATTTACAAGATGGTAGCGAGGCCTGCTGTGATGTGTGGTTTGGAGTTGAAGATGCTAAGACTTTCAGTGGGAATGACCAGGAGAGACAGGATCAGAGGCACAGCAACAAAGACAGAGTGGTAGGGCTGAGGTGACTCTAACTTTGCAGAGGAGGGATAATGGAGATACTGGAAAAAGGAAGATGAAGCCACCAGGCAGGAGGAAAAGAGGAAGACTCATGGATGCAGTAATGGAGGACATACAGAGGGTTGGTGTGACAGAAGAAGATGCTAGCGATAGGGTGAGATGAATGCATACGATCTACTGTAGCAACCTCTAAAGTTAGCAGCTGAAAGAAGATTTTTAATTTCTTGCTATAGGAGGTACAGCAGCTTTATTTATATAGCAAAAACACTCTACTCTGTATAGACAGCAGTGGTGGGATTTGAACCCACATCTCTAAAGAGACCGGAGCCTAAATCCAGTACCTTAGAACACTCGGCCACACTACCACCCTGTGCTTATTGAGTGGCCTCATTGTTGATATTTCCACATCATCACTGATTTCAGGATCATCAAAACATCTATTTTTCCCCTCTTTTTTGTTTTTTAAGCAGAACTGAGGTTTTTCTTTTAGGTTGTGATTCATTTATTTTTTTGCCAAGAGTAAACTTAAATGAAAGAAATCCAAAATTAACACCATCTGGAGTCATTGTTGTTGTGTTCACTGGGCTGTATCATTGTAGGACTATTTCTAAAGGGGCATCTATTGCATTATTGTATTTTAGTTTGTTGTCAGCTATAGTTAAAGCACCCATCACAATGAGATGAGTCACATGTTGTAATAGTCACATTTTTTCACAGGATTTATTCTAAGAAATTCATTTTTTTTTAAATTATTATTCAGTTTTTCTCTCTGTTTTTTTTTTTCTTTTCTTTTCAACTATAGCATATGGCAGCAGATTTTGGACATCGCATCTTAAGATCAGATTAGGGAAGATTTTGAAAATGAGATTGGGTCGAGCTGAGCCACATAATGAACACCATGTTCTAAAGTCTTTGTTGTTTCTTTTGTTTGATGTTGCAGAATAAGCTGAGTAACACAAAGCTGTAATAATACCATGGAAGAGTTGCCAAATTCTTAATTGTATTCTCAGAATTCACGCAAGGTCTACATAATATGATAAATTCCAGAATTTGTTCAGTACGACATCAACAACATCGGCTCCTCTGTCTCGTGGCCGTCATCTTGTCTAGCTGTAGTTGTTATAATACAACTGTAGAGATCTGAGAGTGATTTTTTTTTACCTCTTTTAGTATTTTTTTGTGTCAAATAATTAACACATGGAAAACTTCAAGCAAGGTTATATTATTTCATCTGCCATCATAGAATGTGTGCAACCAATATTTGTTTCCATTACTAATTAACAAAACAATATATATAAACATCCAGGAATCATATTACTATTTTTTCATAATCACATTAAGAAAAAAAAGGATAATGGTGGAGCAGTCCACAACTTTTCAGGTGCTGATATGAACACTACTTTCATTTTTACTGCATGAGAAGGACAAGTGTGAAATGGTAACGTGCAGGAGAGGAACGACTGTGTCACGCTGCTAACACAATAACTGCTCTTTGCAAGCGTCTGCACAGACCGCATGCTAACACAATGCTAGCAAAGAACCCAGAGTGATGTTAAAGAGTCTGAACTACAACATAACAAAAGCAGTGATGGTGCAGCTTTGTAGCCATCTACCTGTACAGGTTTCTACAGTAGAAGTGCAGTGGAAGTCACTTTGAAGTCTCTTGGGGGTTCATTTGTGTTGTTTCTTTGTCAGCTGTGTGTCCAAAGTGAAAGAAAGTGTGTCGTGATTAGAATGTGCCAGTGTTATAGGTCTAAGGGTTATACTGTTATCAGGTAAATATGTGACGATGCAGTTCAGGACATGTTGCGGAGTAACACAAAAGTAATGTAACAAGAAGTGTAAGGAGTTCCTTTCCCCAGGGAGTAATTAAGTGATGTAATGTAATACTAAAAAAAAGAACAAGTAACGTGCAGTGGTTAAATTACTAACAGAGGGTATTCGAAACTCAAATCTCCACATCTGTGAAGCTGCTGCAAAATAATTTTAGGCGTCCTTGCTGTTACATTTTTTTCATAGAATTCCTTTTGATCAAGTAACTGATTAGTTACAGTGATCGTGTTGGCGGTGTTCGGCTATCTCAGTAAATAATCAGTGGGGTTCAAGTGGCTGTGGTGGAAAATCTCATGATCTGAATAAAACTGATCCAGTTTCCTCAAAGTGATTTAAAGTGCCAAACACGGCTCCCTCTTGGGGGGGAAAAAAAAAGTCTGTTATACTCTTAAACACCTAGCAAAAGTGGGCAGTCTGCATTGGTTTATTATAACTATTAGTACATTAGTCAGAGAACCCATAGCTCCCTGTTGAAGAGAAATATTCTGGATTCGTGGACGGCTGGATTCAGTCAGCAGCCACAGACGCAGCAAATACCTGGATTTATTTTTCAGGGCGCCAAGCAGCTTGTTTGAAAAGCACCGAAAAACAAAGACAGAAGAAACAACGTGAAATATGCTCTCGATTTTTGAACTGTCAGGACTTCAAGGACTCCTGTCTCACAGTACAGTGACTGTGCAGTGGCTATGATCAACATGAGACCCTTCATCTTCTGTCAGCTAAAGCGACAGAAAGGTGATGCACGACAAGAGGTAAGAACAGTGCAGGTACATCATGTACCTGAGACGAGTTTAAAAAAAAAGCACCCGCAAACAAGGTGCTTAATATTCAGACAGATACGACCCAACGTTAGCTCGCGTATTTCATAAATACCGTGAGTCTCATGAGACCTATATCTCATAACGTGAATTACTCATGAAAGACATTTACATTTATTATATTATTATATACATAATAATCATGAAGTTGTATGAGAAAAATGTGCTCTTTGCATCAGTAAATCATGCTGTGACACATATCAGTGTAACAGGATTTATATATAAACCTTTAGTATTAGATGCAAATGTGTTTAATTAAAACCTAACATTTTGTAAAACAAACCTACCTAAAAATGCTCAAATGTTGCTCACTGCCAGAATACTACAGTCACACAGGAGGACGTAGTAATTAGTGCCTTCAGTGACCATCAACAAGGAAACTCTAAATTAGTCATTGATGGATGTGTTTCCCTCGCGTGCTGGTTGTTGGATGTAAATATGTTTTCCGTGAAGTGAACATTGAGTTATGACTGATTATTAACAGGCACCCCTGAATAAATGAAAGAAAGCAAAAACATAAATAAATAAATCAAAGAGGGAAAATATCCTGGACTGCACTTGCAAAGGTTGCACATGGAAATCAGAAACAAGCACAGCAATTCCTCACATCCACATATAGTTGCTGTCTGTTGTCTTTGAAGTTCAGCACTCTTGAAGAGATACTTTAACTAAGTATAATTGAGCTGGAGGGGAAAAAAAATGTCACTCTGACATTTGAAAGCTGTGTTCTGTCATCCAGTTACAATTATGGAGAGGAATTTTGGTGGAAGCTTGAAGGAGGGTAAAGTAGAGAAACCTGACACGGAAAATTATGTTGGCATGTGTAAATAAAAAGTGCTTTTCTCCATGACTGGGAATTAGTGTCGAGCAAAGATTATGATGCAGAGCAACCGTTCTCCATTTTCTGCTGTTGTTTATGCCGGTCTCTCTCCCGGGCAATCTCACTGTCTAAGGTTAATAAAATAATCCTTCATGGTGATGTAAACTGTTTGACCTGATGGGAATCCATCACGGGCTTAATGGTTTTTTGATGTTTAATAAAGATGTTTAGGCTTTGCATTGACCTTCAGAGTGCTATGTGTGAACACTTGATCCAGTCAATACATGATGTATGTTTAACACACACACACACACATGCTTACTTCTGCAAAACAAAACAAAGACTCTTGAGCCATATTATCTTCTAGTTTCTATACTACCATCCACCCACTAGATTTGCTAATTAGCTCTAAACACACATTACAGCAGAGGCTCCAAACAAACCAACCCTAAAGGAAACGTCTGGGTATCGTCAAGGTCAGTAGGATGCAATGGGACTCTTAGAGGCGGCACTTAGAATCTCCCGACTTTTTGGAACAGACTAAGTGATTTTCTGTGTTTCACATCGAGTGTTACTCCATCTAGGACGTCAGCACGAAACGTCAAAAGTCAGGCAAAAAAGAAAAAGAAAAAAAATGTGTATACGTATATATAAGTGTCGTCCAGGATGCTTTAAAAATATGCTGTGGAGGTGGAGTGTCTGCTGGGATCACAAGTCTTCAACTTTGCTGGCCGCTTCAGAGCGGAAAGGCAGCGCAGCTATGCTCAGTGTAATGCAGCGGTATGAGACGGGGTGTTTAGACATTTGAGTCAGCTCTGGGTTTAACCGCTGCTCCTTCACTTTGAAAGGACCCAGCAGTGAGATTGCTTAATAAGATGAGCACCCAGACTGGGACCGATGTGGCCACAAACCACCAGGCCTACATTCTTAGGCCGTGGCCACCATGGCCTAATTTCCCATATGTGGATAATGACATACTGTAGCTACACAACTGCAACAGCTGCAATAACTCCTGTTATAATCAAAAGCGTGGGACTGTGCATTTAGATTCCATGTTGTATTGATTCTCTCACCTTATACAGTTGCTTATATCTCAGTGAGTCATGACTCCGTCTTCTAGAACATGCACTTCAGCTGGTGGCAGTAAAATCTGGCAGCTCTGATTTTTACTCAAACTTTATTTTTGTTGTTTTTATCTATATATTTTTTTGTTTGTTTTCATCGATTGATACTTCTGTGGGAAGAAGAGTTTACTTAAGAGAAGAGCTTTTTTCACTGAAATAGAGCAAATCTGGAAGATACCACCCTATTCCAGCTGAGATAAAGAGGTGCTTTTGCGGTTGCTGTGCCGGTGTGAAGGTAAAGGCCTGGAAGAGCTATAAGCCCTTTCTGCCATTAGTCATTATGGGAAATGTAAACTCTGCCCAACAAAAGTGATGAGCTGGAGATGTTGGTGAAGACTCTGAAAGTATACTGTGAGTACAGCCTCATGTGTTTTACTGAAACATGGTTGAATCAGAACATCTCAGACTCTGACGTGGATCTACCTGCTTTCACCCTCATGCAGTCAGACAGAGATGCTAAAAACAGTGGCAAAAAAAAAGGTGGGGGTCTGGCTTTGTGAACGCACAGTCAAGAAATGAACACCTGATGCTGCTGAGGCTCCGAGGGACTGCTTTGAATGCACAGATTGGAATGTGCTGCTGGAAACAGATGAGACCAGTATGGACACTGACAGACAGGTTGATTGCTTTGCTGCATACATCAACTTCTGTAGAGACACAGTCATACCTACAAAGACTGTGCACTGTTTCCACAATAACAAACCCCAGATCACAAGTGACATTAAGGCAACCCTCAACCAGAAAAAGGTTTTTAGAGACGGAGACAAAGAACGGCTCAATCAGGTGCAACACGAGCTGAAGAAGAGACTGAATATGTGGAACACAAAAAGAAGATAGAAAGGAATCTACAAAACAGCAGCATTCATGAGGTATGGAATCAGCACCATCTCTGGATGCAACAAAAAGAAAGCTGATGAGCTCAACCAATAGATTTGACTCTTCAGTCTTCTTCTCCTTATCCTCCTCAGCATGTGGGCCTCTTCACTGCTACTCAGTCTTCTCCTCCACAAGTGTGCTTCTCCACCACAGCTACTCCATCTCCAAGACTCTGCTCTGGGAAGGCTGCTGGCCCTGATGGTGTGTGTCCAAGGCTGCTTAAGGACTGTGCTGCCCAACTGTGTCAACCTCTCCACAGGATCTTTAACCTGACTCTACAGCTGGGGCGGTGCCAGCACTGTAAAAGACATCCTGTATTGTACCAATACCAAACAGAAAGTGTCCAGCTGAACTAAATGACTACAGACCAGTGGCCCCTACATCGCACATCATGAAAACTTATGTGAGATTTATGTTCTTTGATTTTTCAAGTGCTTTCAGTACCAAATATACTCAAAGACAAGCTCATAGAGACGAGTGGAGATTCTTCCTTTGTTTCCTGATCACAGACTCTTTGACAGAAAGGCCACAGATGTGTTTCTGGGACATTAATGAGCAGCACGGGGGCTCCACAGGGGACTGTCCTGGCACTTTTTACATTGTATACATTCCTGCCACATCCAGAAATACTCAGATGACACTGCCATTGTGGCATGTATCCGGCATGTACAGGAATCTGAATGTAGGGATCTTAAAGCCTTCAGCGACTGGAGCCACAAAAACCACCTCTAAGATGAAGAAAATGATGGTAAATTTCCAAAAATTAAGGCCCCCTCTCCAGCCTGTGAAAGTTTCTGGGGTGGGCACCAGTGATGGCATAGTTACCTTGAAAAAGTAGTCTGACTACTGATTACCGATTACTCCTTTAAAAAGTAACTTA
>JAVDPK010002244.1:97411-118614 GCA_034780415.1 Cichlasoma orientale | reverse complement strand
GTTATGCCCAGTGTACTGAGTGCTCTATGGAGTGAGTGCCCCACAAAACCCCTGCAGCCTACTTCAATGGGCATACAAAACAGTCTTTAAAAAGTCCCATGTTGTAGACTCACGGCTAGACTGGACTTCAACAAGGTCAAACAGAAAGGATACTGGATTCTATGCACACACAAACACACAAACAGGGAAACACTGTTATGACTAAACTGAAACAAAAAGAAATAATAAATGTGCCAGTAGCTACAGATGGAAATCAGTGTCTTTGGTCAGAGCCCAGTAGCTTTCCTTCCAGGCTCTGCATCACAGCCTCCCACCCATTTATGAGATACATTCTAAAAACTGGAAGTACATTTGTCTGTTTTGCTGTTTTATATTCAGCTTTTCCTCATTTTAAAAACCTACATCTTCAAGAACTACAGTCACGAGCGAGCTCTTGTTAATCTAAAAGCATGAACAAGCTTCCTCTGTGATGTGACAGTTGAGTACATCTCAAATAATATGATGAATCTCGAGGCATTTACTGTATGTGACTTGCAACTGTCAGGCAAGCTGTAGGCCAAGCAGTGTGTTCTGATAGTGGTAGTTTTCAGTAGTGGTAGTGCAGCTATTTTCAAATAATGTGTTCAGTTTAGGGCTTTTTTCCCCATTTTTTGCAAAATAGTAAAAGGTGATTTTCTTCCTTCACTTCCTAGGCTTTTGATTCAAAGATGCAGACAGATTTAACTCTTTGGAACAGAGAGCTGGCCATGTTCTTTGGTGCAAATTGTCCCAAACTATTGAGCTAGTATCTACAGTTATGGCAGTATTAGAGCAGAAAACTGAGAACATCAGCTGTCACTCAAAGTTCTAACAAAACAAGAAAAAACACCTCATGGTATTACCTCTATTACAATATAATTAATCCCAATCTCACTGTGGTTTCACCATTAGGAGCTTCCATATAACAAGGCCAGATATAAAAGTAAAAAACTATCAACCAGTTGCCCTCACGTCACGTCTTGAAAACATGTCGACTTCATGTACAGTACATGTATCCAATATGACTAATTTAAATTTCTCATTGTGGACTTGGAGAAAGTATTTGACTGCGTCCCTTGGGGTATCTTGTGGGAGGTGCTGCGGAAGTATGGGGTGGTCTTAGTGGCTTTAGAATCTCATCTCTGCTCTTTGCGGATGATGCGGTCCTGTTTGCTTCATCAGGTGGTGGCCTCCAGCTCGCAGTGGAACAATTCACAGCCAAGTGTGAAGTGAGAATAAGTCTGAGGCCATGGTCCTCAGCCAGAAAAGCGCGGAATGCCCACCCCATGCTCATGGACGAGTTGCTGCCCTAGGTGGAGGGGTTTAAGTACCTTGGGGTCTTGTTCACAAGTGACGGGAGAAAAGAGCGGGTTGCGTTTGCAGCGATGAAGACGCTGCACCGGTCTGTCGTGGTGAAGAGGGACCTAAGCGTGAAAGCAAAGCTGTCGCTTTACCGGTCAATCTACGTCCCTACCATGGCCATGAGGTTTGGGTAGTGACCGAAAGAACCAAAAGAGAGATGTTAAATTAACATGAGATAACTATAAAGACTTGAATGAAAATCATAAAAGTAACATAAAAAACATATCACAGTGACAAAGACCGCAAGTACCCCGTACCTACCTGTAAGTACCGTGACTAAAACTGTAATACTTTTACTAAGGCCGTAGGTACCGTGACTAAGGCCATAAGTACGTGCATTTTACAGGGAGCTAGACCATAAAACAATGTATTAACTGATCAAATACTTATTTCATGCAATAAAATGCAAATTAATTATTTAAAAAACATACAATGTGATTTTCTGGATTTTTTTGTTTAGAACTGTCACTCACATTTGAAGTGTATCTTTCATAAAATATATTACAGACCCCTCCATTCTTTGTAAGTGGGAAAACTTGCAAAATCTGCATTAGATCAAATACTTATTTTCCCCACTCTATGTAGTATGAGAAAAAGTCCAAAATTCATAGCTATTTACTCAACTTCCATGTGTGACAAAGAAAAAGGATCAAATACAGAGGCAGGGAATATGTCAATGTTGAAGACTTTGTATAGACAACTATTTAACTACACTGGCCACTTCATTACATTTGAGTGTTCAAGAGTAATATCTAAACATGGCAACAACAAGTGCATTTATGCATGAAGACAGGGATCTAATGAGAGTGTCAAAATGTGGATGAAAGGACTGAAGTGAGGCAGTTGTTCATATTAGATGGGCTTTTCAGAGTATTTCAGAAACTTATGATCTACTAAGATTTTTTTCTACAAAATCATCTCAAAGGTTTACAGAGAATGGTTCAAAAATGAATTCTCCAAGTGAAAAATAATTCTGGCTGTGGGTGTGGGTGTTATCATAAACGTAATAGTGCAGATAATTAGTTATGGTTTTCATGCTAAAGGAAAAAAATGTCTTCAAGATTGCTGAAAATTTTTAAATTTCAATTATTGTCTGTACAGGTTGACATCGCTGGGGAAGGAGAAAATGTCAGTGTGCCATCATACTCACAGGGGACAACCCTACAAAAACACACTGCCATTCTCAGACAGTTCATGGACACTTGCCCACAATTAAAAGAAAAAAATTAAAAAATGAAGAGAGAAAAAGCTCTTGCCCCTGGCACTTTAGAGTTTAAGTATTGTTCAGTATTCCACTGCATTGTTATAGTTAATTTTTTTGGGAAAAGTTAATGTTTTATGGTCTAGCTCATTTTTGTTTACTATTAAGTTCTATATATCTTGAAATGTTTGTGGGGTGTTGAGTTTTTTTTTTTTTTTTAATTTTTATTAACGTTAGTGAGATGAAGTCAGTCTTCTTCATAGCTTCAGGTGCCCTGCAAAGTTTGACTGTATGTATTAAATGTATGACTCCAAGTAGAAAACGAACAACAGTTCATATCACTACATCATTTTTGTAATCAGTAAAGTGGAAAATTTCATAGTATAAACAATACAATTAATATTAAATAAAAATGAAAAAATGAAACTAACATGTATAAAGAAAGGTTATTTGACTCCAGAATATGGCCTGTAACCTAAATACAGATTTTTGGTCTGTGTACTTCGCGGCCAACGGATATTCATTTAAGAATGAAAAAAGAAAAAATCAGGAAACGGCTCATTTCCCGATTACCATTTCAAAATTGGGAAACAAAAAAAAGGATTCTTTTGTTCTTTAGAACTTTGTAGACTTGCAGATGTTTACAGTCTTGGTTTAATGTTGTGAAGTCTTTCTGGCTGTTTCTTGTTGTGAAGTTTAGAATCTTCAAATCAAAGGTGTGGAGAGGAGGGTGAAGCAGAGAGAGGGGTGAAGGAGGCATGGTGGAGAGAAGGGGTGAGTGTGGAAGAGATGGGGTAAAAGACGGGTGATAGAAAAATGGAGAGAGGGTGGCATGGGGGAGGAAAGAGCGGGAGGAGGAATGGAGGGATAAGGGAGGGAAAGAGAAAGGGGTGGTGGGAGGAGAGGGAGGGAAGGATAAGGAGAAAGAGGAAGTGGAGGGGTGAAGGTGGAGAAGATGAAGAGAAAGTGGAGAGAGGGAGCATGAAGAGGAAACTGCTGCTCAGCCTGAGAGAAACCATCACTCTCCTCAACCTTTGTGTTGCTGGGAAACGCTTCGCTTCATATTCAGTTCTTGGGTTTCTTGTCCGGCTCGTTCTTCTTCAACTCTTTGATTTGTTTAGTAGCTGCTCCTCTTCCTCTTTCACTTTCAGTTTTAGATTCTTCGTTGCTTCTTTTGCTGTTTCAAAGCTTTTTACCACTCAGTCTCTGTCAGTTCAGTCTCTGCCATTTCTGACTTTTGCAACTTCTATCTTCTCCTCTTCGAGTACTTTCTGTGCTGCCAACAAATCCTTCTTTACATTTTCTGCTTCCTTCTTGGCCACCAGTTTTCCTTTTTTTTCCTTCTTTTAACACTTTCTGGACTTCCAGCAGTTTCTGTTTGACATTTTTTGCTTCCTTCTTTATATTTCCAATTTCCTGTTGTGCCTGCTGTTTTCTTTTTTTCTCATCTTCTAGTGCTTTCTTTACTTCTGACAATTCCTTCTTTACAATTTCCACTTCCTTCTTTGCATTTTGAGTGTCAGTTTTTGCTTCATGCATTCCCCTTTTCTCCTCTTCCAGTGCTTTCAGTACTTCTAACAAGTCCTTCTTTATAGTCTCAGTTTCCCTTTTTGCCTCCAGTTTTCCTTTTTTTTCCTCTTCTAGTGCTCATTGGACTTGTAGCAGTTCCTTCTTTACATTTTCTGGTATTTTCCCCTTTTCTCTTCATCTAGTGCTTTCTGAACTAATAATAATTCCTCCTGCAGATGTTAAGTTTCCTTCGTGTTTTACATTTCCTTTCTTGCTTACTGTGTTGCCTGTCGGTGCTTTCTGACCATCTGGCCAATTTGTATGTGCATCTTCAGCTTCTCTGTTTGCACTCCGTTCAGCTTTTCTTGAGGAATCTGCAACCTTGCTGAGTTTGGTCTCTTCCAGGTTGCTGCACAAAACTGTTATTTTAGCGAGCAGACTGAACGGTCTGGGCTGCTCTTTGTGCATCCTCTTTTAGTTTTGCGTTTTCAGCCTGCATGGCTTTAAAGGCGTCGTGCAGCGCTGTCAGTTCAGACACAGTTGTATAGGGCGAGGCGCTCACCAGTCCTGCCGTGAAGTTTTGTTTGTCCATTTTGGCTTTTTCACCAGGAAATGAAGCTACAGATGAGGACAGAATTATTTTTTTTTTTTAAAGTGCTGTTACAGTTTCTTCTCAATCAATTTGGAGCAGTTCTCACAGCAGAAAAGTCATTCTCATCAGGAAAGCATTTCCTCATCCACATTAGCATTTCTCATTGTTTTTATACACCCTGCTGTTGTTTATACGCATGCTTCGCTACTATATATATATAGTAGCGAAGTATGCGTATAAACATTTCAGGAATTTTGTCAAGTTGCCTGCACTCATTAGATAAACACCAGTGTTGGTGGTAGTAAAAACACAAAAGGGAAGGGAAGTGAAGGGAGGAAAGGGAAGAAGCACCTGAGCTGCTGAATATTATTTCCCCTGAGGCACTCGCTGTGGCTCAAGGAAAAAACTAAAAGTTTGTCCTCAAAGTTAATGTGAAAAAAAAGAAAAAAGACTAACAGATCATAACAAAAAAAAAAAAAGAAGAAGCAGAAATTAGATTGTAAGTGATGACATCCAACAAGGATGGATGCCCTGTTTTAATGAAAGATAAGATAAGATTTTTAATTTTTCTGATACACAGTGGTCTATCCAAGTGATTTAGCACTACCAGAACTTAAGGTAGTGTGGCTGAGTGGTCAAAAGCACTGGTATTAAGTTCTAGTCTGTGTAGAGGTTGAACTCTTACCATTTTCACATCTAGGTAGAGTAATTGCTCTTTAAAGCTTGGTTCTATACCAGAGAAATTGGAGAACTTCAAAAAGATCGGTGCACTCCAATGGGACATTTTCCCTTTATCACACAAGTTCCTTTTTGGCATGGTACTATACATGTTTATTAACCCTTTTAAGATTTGTGCAGTAGAAGGTTCTTAACCCATCAGCAGGACCGATATCTGCTCCTTTGCACAAGGAGGAACATGATGAGCACTGCCAGAGCCCTACAAGATGACCTCCAACAGGCCACTGGTGTAATTGTCTCTGACCAAACAATCAGAAACAGACTTCATGAGGGTGGCCTGAGGGTCTCTATTGGGCCCTGGGCTCACTACCCAGCACCATGGAGCCCGATTGGCATTTGCCAAAATTGGCCTGGTGATTTTCACAGATTAGAGCAGGTTCACCCTGAGCACATGTGACAGACGTGAAAGGGTCTGGATGAGCCGTGGAGAACGTTATGCTGCCTTTAACATTGCTCAGCATGACCAGTTCAGTTGTGGGTCAGTGATGGCCTTGGGAGGCGTATCCATGGAGGGATGCACAGACCTCTACAGGCTGGACAACAGCACCCTGACTGCCATTAGGTATCGGGATGAAATTCTTGGACCCATTGTCAGACGCTGGTGCAGTGGGTACAGGGTTCCTTCTGGTCCACAACAATGCCTGATCTCATGTGACTAGAATGTGCAGGCAGTTCTTGGAGTATGAAGGAATTGACCCCCCCCCCCCCCCGCTTGCATGACCTAAATCCAATAGAACACCTCTGGGACATTATGTTTTCTTCCACCTGACGCCACCAGGTTGCACCCCAGACTGTCCAGGAGCTCAATGATGCCCTGGTACAGATCTGGGAGGAGATCCCAGGACACCATCTCATTAAGAGAAGATGTTGTCAGGCATGCATACAAGCAAGTGGGGGCCATAAAACTACCGAGTACCATTTTGAGTTGCTGCAGTCAAATTTTGGCTAAACGGACTAGCCTGCTGCATCATGCGTATGCATAGAAGAGAGGGCAGACACTGTTTTGGGGAGTATAAAATTGAATGAATTGAATTGCAAACAAACTTACATTTTTGCATTATATTATTGCAGTATGCACCGCCAAATATGGCACACATATATTAAAAACCATTATATCACATAAAAACATGAAAGAGAACATAATAAAGGAAACCTGATAAACACAGTGTGTGCCATGCAGCACTCTTAATAATAAGGCCGCAGCAATTTCCATGCTATTCCCCTTTCTCTCTTTCTCCCAGGTCCCTGGAGTCTGTCATGATTGCTGTTTATTGTGGGCAAAATGCCAAACAAAAGAAACCATCCAGGAAGGGACCAGTCGATGCGCCCACTGCTTTCCAGAACAAACCCACAATTTTTGGCTCTCAGAGAAAGCTGGAGTCCCCCTCTTCTTTTTTCTCTCCTCCCATCCCTGTGCTTGCTTTCAGCCAAAAGCATAGCGGACCGCCAGAGTGTGTAAACACGAGTGTCATTTACTGATGTTGCCTCACAGGAGCCCTGGGAAATGTAGTCTACGCAGGTTTCACCAACAGTTACCAGCTGCTGCCATGTGGAGCCGCCAGTGTGCTTGGATGCAAAGTAGAATTTTCCTTTTTTTTCTTTCTTTCTTTCTTTTTTCTTTAAAGGCATTGGCAAATTTTCTCATCTCATATTCAGAAAAATCTATACATCATCAGCATGAATGTAGACTCTTCATTATCTGGTCCTTTTTTTTCTTCCTCTGAAGGTCGTTTGAGGAGGTGTTTTTGCGTGTGTGTGTGCCCGAGGACTCCGCAATTGGCATTCCAGCCCACATGTAGTCATTCTGTCTCGCTGATTGAGCCTGTTGTCTAAATGAGGAGCGGTTAATTACCTCCTCACAGCAGCTCTGTTCACCATGCAGCTTTACCCACCAAGACCACAGAACAGATCACAACACGACACCTCTGGTTAACAAATTAGACAGAGAGGTAAAGAGAGAGGCAGGGAGACGATGGAACAACAGAACAGTGTTAGGGAACTAATGAGGAAGGAAGGGGAAAGCGGAGACGAGATTAAAGAACTGGACACTGCTAGCCAGCAAATTAAAGCGAGGGAAGGCAGGTGAGGGTGGGGAGAAAATGGAAGAGGAAGAGGAAGGACGTAATGGGGAAACAGGCTGAGGAAGGAGCGAGAACCCCACAGGAAGCGGATGAAAAAATGATAAACTGGAACGAAATGTTGAGAAGTTAAAAGAGATGACAAAGAGAGGTTAAATCAAATGAGAGGGAGATGCTAATACAAATGAGGCGAACGGTAGCGAGAGAGGCGGACAGGAAACTAAACTGACACCAGAACCGCAGGAAGCTTCTTTAACAAATGGGGCTGTGCCGCAGCCTACCAGCGCTGTGCTGTTATACGGCCCATTTTTCATTAGCGCTGTGATTTATCAACACGGTGCTGAGAGGATCGTAGCAGGGGCTTTTGATTAAGGCCATTAGATACTAGACATTAGCCATGAGATTACTCACACTGGGTGTGCGTTTGATTTTTGATGCCAGGGCTTGCCCAGGGGCAACCACTGTGCCCTGCTGACTGTTCTCTTTGAAGCAGCCCGTGACAATGATGGGGTCTCCCCAGTGGCTCAGAGGGTGACGGAGTGTGCCATAGGTTAAGTACACTTGGCTGAGTTTTGACCTTTGCCATGCCATCCCTACTTCCTTTCCTGCTCCTTTCTTCTGTTTTGTCACTGTCAACTTTATTCTGCTTATAATATCACCACTGTTTTTTTATATATATAAAGTTGAAGAAAGTGTTGTATTGTTTTTAAGAAAGTAAATGCCAAAGTTAAAGGTGTAATGTGAAATCGATAAATGAGTAAAAGTGCTTCTGAATTCATATACTTTTGTTAGCACATTGTAATTAATACACTGCTTACGCGACATGTAGAGCAGGAATTTTAAAAAGGTAACGTCTCAGATGGAACATGGCACGTATGCACTTATCAGACGCTCATTTCTTACACTGCTTCTTTACATTTGTGCAACATGGCCCGAGATGCATTAACACGTAATTAACTGTTAACAATATAAAGCTTAGGCTGCAAGCCCACAGGACGGCACAAATTCCAAACCTAATAAGGAAACACAAAAGGTGTGTTTTTCCTTAGTGTTTAGGTGTGAACACAAAGCAAAAAGCAAAGCTGGTGAAAGCAGTCCAAACAGAAGGTGTGGATGTTCCAGCGCTACAAACCTGACTGCTCAGATTGTACCATTGCTGCTGAAGATACTGGCAATTCTCACCTTATTGATCTTAATTCTTACCTTACTGATCAACCATTATTGACTTTCTTGTGATACTGCTGCAGTAGTGGGAAATGAAGCCCTAGATAACATTAATGATGCATTTGAGTTGAATGCGCGGACAAACTTCATTGCAACAAGCTATCAAGAAGCAAAGATTTTGGAAGTGTTTGCTTACGTCTACCTCAGCTCCAATAAGGAGCTGAGAAGTTGTCTGTTTGGGCTTTCCAACTGACTGGAGCTTTGCTTGGCTCTTGACTTTGAGAAGAAAATTGATACATTTAGGCTGTGGTTAGACAGCTGTTTTATGCTGAGTGAGTAATAATTAATGCACTCAGCAATTTCCTTGCCACCAGGTCTTGAAGCATGTTGCTACTCAAAAATGAATCATCATCTTCACCAGTTCCACTCTGCTGAAAATGCACGTTTTGCTCACAGATGCTTTGACATCGTAAAAATAAATTGTGCACAAAATTAAAATGGTACCTCGCTATCACTACGGGAGAGTCAGCTGTACATTTTTCAGGCTTCAACACTGAACAGTTGGTGCTAGCCAATCAAATCACTTTAAAGGGTTAACGGTGCCACATTAGTAAGAAAAACTTGTGGGTTGAGCCCAGAGTTGCCAAAACAGTTGTTGAACATGTTGAACAGTTGTTGAACAGCCACAACAAGCCTGGCACTTCCTCCTGGCTGCTCACCAGCATGCTGTGGGATGGCATCCCATTCTTCAACCAGCATTTGTCACAAGTCACAAGTACGGTTGTGTTGGCCACTCTGCCATGAAGAGCACGCCCAAGCTGATCCCACAAGTGTTCATTGGGGTTGAGGTCGGCGCTGCGGGCAGGCCGTTTCATCCGCTCCACTTTTAAATTCTGGAGGCAGTCTCTGAAAAAACCCCCGCTCTGTGGGGGCGATTGTCCACATGCTACAGCAAACACACATTTTCCTACTTTTTGTGCTAACTTTAACTTTTGCTAATACAAAAACTAATACAATTGACTGTATTTTTTACATTTGTACACATACTGTTTTTCTGCACTTTACTAATACTAATACTAATACTGCGTATTGGCTTTGGAGCACTTTGAACAAGCACATGACCTACATGTACTGTACCTTAATGAATTACCGTGCAGGCACACGTGATGCCGAAGCTGCTCTGCTAAAATTCTTCTCACGCTATGTCTTCTGTACAGAGAGGGTTCAGCGCACATCTGTAACAGCACATCGGAGGGCAGTGCAAAAAGCCTGCTGTAATGGCCGCCTCCAGCTGCATCTCAAAGCCTCCCTGATCTCTCTCCAAGAATTCGGTGTCTTTCATGTGACTCTGTAGTCTCGATGGAGTGAATTGTACAAATGATGATGAAGACACTTTGATACACTCTCTCCTCAAAGGCATTTGTAGTGTTGCACTTGTACACACACGCACACACACACACACACACACAAAGAGAAATAAATAAATAAAGGAAGCTGAGAGAGGAATGACTCAGCACACCTGACCAATCACTTTGTTGAGTACGTTTGTTTTTTGGAAGGTCTTTTTCTGAATGTTACAAATGATGCTGAACACAACTTTCAGAACTAAAACTGGAACCTTGTGTTAGGAAGGTTACTTTAAAAAAAAGTACAAATTTCAATTACCATGTTGAATGTAATACAACTATCGCACATGCAGTATTTCATCAAAGTAATGTCATTTTCAAATTGGAACACTTTTAAATTACAAATGTTTTAACTTGGCATTAAAGGTTAATGTGGTTAAAATCTATGCCGGCTAAATAGTGTTGAATCTCCAGCACTGAAAAGTATTATTGTGTGATGACTCTGTGTTCCTGGCTGCTCACGCACTCATGCTGCTTAGAGCGATGTGCTCTTGAGGCCACTGGAAGAGAAGCGGTCGGTAAAATCCGAGCGCAAATTAAATGAAAACCATCGCTCAAAATTTAAGCGCATACTGCCAAATGAATAGAGCATCTCCGGTCAAAGCTCCTTTTAAGCCCTTGATGGCGTTGCAATCACATTTGTTCAAGTGCCTTTGCTGATTGCATTGTTGAGTTATATTCAAGACGAAGACTGTGCATGGTGACAAAGATGCAAAGAAACAGAATCGTGATATCAAACATATAAACAAAATATTCAGCTGTATCCTTTTCATAATCACCATTTTTGATAAGTACTGTATCTGCCATCACATTTTTTCTGAACGCAATTACATATATGTAACTAAATTAAGTCTGCCATATGTAACCAAACCCCCACCCTCACCCACCCAGTCACAGGTGTTACTCTGGTTGTCCTGTAATGCTGGAGGTAATTAAGACGAGCGTTTTGGCTGCTGTAGTATTTTCACTAAAAACGCTCAAAAAGGCACCAGCTGCGCAAATACGGTGGAGAGGTCCAGTTCAGTAACTCGAGCAAGCGGAGGCGAAGCCTAGCAGACGGCTCTTGACAGGTCGGCACACCTGTCAGACACATTTATCAACCAGCTGCAGATCAGGATCCTTCTGGAACCCCAAATTACATTTACAGCAAGACACTTAAGTTAGAGATAATCATATCTTGACAGAGTATTAGCAGCATCATGTGAGGCTATCTAGACAACGTGACAACCTTGGGAAATTGTTTGCTCCCTTGATTCCATGATAAAAAGCAGCTGTGAGTACTCTTTAACTTAACTCGTAAACTGTCTCTATGCCATATGTACTCTGTACCACTTCCCGATACATTGTACCCACATTATCACTGCATGTGCCGCGCTTGCTTTTTGAACAGAGCTTTTGGTTGAGGGCTTGCATGCTCACTCAGCCTGCATCCACGCAAAGAAAACAGAGCTGCTTTTACTTTGCCTGCTGATCAGATCATAGCAACCATCTCAATTCTTTCATCAGCATGATGAGTGGGTTTGATAACCACTATCTTATGAAGAGGCGGACAGAGCTGTTGCCATAACGATAACCCTGTAATAAACGGAATAATGATGCCCAAACCCCAACCAACGCTTACGCTCGAACCTTGCACGTCTTTGAGCCGACCAATACACTGAGGAGGAGCGACCACTAGAGAGCATCGCTCCCTGCTTTTTTTTTTTTTTTCCTTTTCACTCCCAACACTCCAGATTTCTTACTCACAACCAGTCAGTGTACAATTGTTTCATTCTTTTAAACAGCTTCTCCCGTTTGGTCTCTTGCTTCCTGCTCCATCTTGCCTTGCCTCTAATTCAATTACCCCTTTGTCTTATCTGCCTCTTCACTGCTCTCCCCAGCTAATCTGATTATAAAAGAGAGCTGGCAATTAAAACACAGATATGAGAGAGATCTATCCTTCATGCTCGCTGCCTTAATGAGATACAGCTTCATGCCTCTCATTGCAGCTAAAGTTCAATTAGGTGACACACTTGAGTGAGGAGGATGGTCTCCTTCTGGAGTGTACTGTACAGCACGGGAGTCTCTCCAGGATCTGACTGCTTGTTTGGATTCTGCACATCTGCACAGCTCAGCTTCTAACAGCTTGCAAACCACCCTATTTGTCATAAGAGTGTGGAAATGGCAATTGCTTGTTTACTTACTGTGTGATTGCAGCTCTCTAACGCAGCTTACATATTCAGTTTTTTATGCAGCATATAGTAAATAGATTCATAATAAATATTTGCAGCAATTAGAAAGCTGATGACTTTGTCTTGTTATTCTTAACCCGGCCATCTTTGTTATTAATCTGAAACTAAATTATGCTGCCTTGTGTTGATTTGGCAGTGAGCTAACAGCGGACTGAAGGGCACTAACAGACCTTCTGCAACTCTAGGGACCTCTCTGCGCCTAAAACCACCGTCACACATGCCCTGAAGCCCTGAAGCGGAGGTTCGTACTTCCAGTAGAATGAATAGTTCTGAAACAGAGTATTACCTGCTGTGCGCTACATGTGAGGATGGACAAGTGTGGAAAATATCCCTACCAGATGTATGAACTTTGAAACACCCACCAAGACAATGACCAAAAGTGATGTGCCTTTACCTGACACAGCAATCTATAGTTGGTTTTAAAGGTAAGTGACCTCTAGTGGTCACACAAAGAAGTGCATGTAAATGATGTCTCGAAGATGGTGCTGTAACCTTGAGGCTAATGTCAGGTGCCTGGTAGAATGCTCAGTAAGCAGCTTAATTGAAATGAAAGCAGGCTCGAGGCAGAGGTGAGTTTAATAAGGAGAGATCATTTGAAATGACTTAATTTAATTTACTGAATTAGAGCGTTTGAGTAATACATTATTTGGCGATTAGACTCAGATGAAGCTACAAAGCAGAATGAAGTCAAACAATGGCAGGAAGTAGAAGAGGACCCTGGAGAGCCTAGATGCCAATTGTGGCAGAGATGAAGCAGGTGGAGAATTGGATGAGGATCTCTAATTGACCAGGATGAGGTGGAGACGGGGAGGAGGTGGTTCGCGTGAATGTGTGAAAGGCAGTAAGATTTAAAGCACAGGGAGCGGAGGCTTGTTGGCTCACAGAAGGCAGGCAAGAAAATGACCCAAGTGATGACAACATAATTGAGTTTGGCAGCATGGGGAAGCAGAAGTTATGTAAAAGACTAGCAGCCTGAACACAGGCAGATGCGTGATCACATCTGCATACTTCAACATACAGGCTGGAAGAGGCTGGCGTTGAACCAGTAGTCCTCTGAATAGTAAACCACCCACTTTACCTCCAGAGCCACAGCCAGTTTACCACACCGTTAACCACACGGGGCACATGCTGGCAGCCCTTTACAGACTGTTACTGACTGACATGCAAGTGATACCATTGTAAAGGACAGCCCAATCTACATAAATTAGTATTTTAAGATGAAATATATCAAATATTATTAATATGAGCAGGTTTTAAAGAAAAAATCTATCATTTATTTGCCTAACATCTAAAATGAAGTTACATCTGAACTCGTCTCTTCCTTTACATCACCAGTACCAGCTCAGAGGCCGCCACCCAGAAAATGCCAATCAATAAAACATCCTCAATATCTGATTTTCACTGATTACTTTCCTTTACAATGTTCAATTCTGTGCTGTTCTGTGTGAATAATAAAGAGCACCTTTATTACAGTGCTGAAACCAAACTGAACAGTAAGGATGTAAGCCTTGTGGTTGGAAGGTGAGCATGTTTGGCCTCTAACACAGACTTTTAAGTTTTAAAGTCAAGACACGCCTCCTCATTAATCCACAGATTCCCACATTGGTTGTTTCAGATTGTATGCGCAGATGACTCATATAATGGTTTCGATGGAAGATTTGGTGGCGTGACCAATCCTGTTAACACATTCTATGAAAAATAATCTGCTCATTAAATTGAATGGTTTACTATCATGCTGATAGCAGTGGATGTATATCAGTATCACTGCTGTGTATTATCTTGAACATGACAGGTTGGGATTTTTATGTCTCTCGATGGTGATATTTTTCTCCCAGAGCACCGCCATCAAACAAACACAGAAAGTTGAATTTTGTAAAAAAATCAACCGAGCCAACATTTGATGAAGAAAAGCGCTGATTTTTACAGACATCAGTGAGGGACACAGCACAAGGAAACTTCACAGGGGAACTCGAGATGAACTTTCAACTCCACGTTTTGAATAGAGTGTGAAGCAGGAATGATTACAGCATTAAAAATGCTTAAAAAAAGAATCCTTCATTTAGAGAAATACTGTCGAGCTTGCTAAACGCTTCCTGTGAGGAGCTGTAGTGTTTGGTGAGGCAGGCGGATGCCTCGGTATTGTTGAAGGTTCATGAGCGAGAGTGCTTGACTCAGCTGTGATTGTGTCCTTTTACAATACAAAAAATATTGCCTTGACCTGATTACACTGATTTATCTTCAGTTACAAGGTTGTTCTCCTCGGGTAGGTCTTTTTTCATCAAAGGCATTTTGAGGAGTCACAGAAGAAAAATTCAAATAAAAATATTTGCGGTGAATAAAGTTCTACTAGTGGCTGTGATTAGGGTGTTTCATTATCCAGAACTCTGTCATGGAAATCTGTTCCCTCTCTAACCAAAAATGCATTTTTCCTCCTGCCCATCACATTGTTTTTCACAGCTGATATTTACTCATGTGGCACACGTGGCTGTGCAGAGGTGCCTGTCCCAGCGTTTGTGATATTTACTCATTTGGCTGCCTGTGCCCTCCATATTTATGCTCGCGTACCATTGCGTGTGTGTGTGTGCATGTGCACCCATGTGTGATATTTGCTGAACTGGTCATGCAGAACCTTTGTGTGTAGCTACCTCATCCCAAGGTTCACTGTTCTCGACACATGCATACCTTTGACAAATTACCTTAAAATGTTGTAATATATTCACACTTTCACAAATTTCTGGATGGCTGTGCGGTTGGTGGCACTGTGAGAATTCCCCCCTGGCCTGGATAACGGGTCCAGAGTCTGAAAATGCAAAACAATCACGGGGCTGCTATGCTTTCTATGCAAGAAAGCAGGAGCTGCATACATATAGCTATACTGTATAAATAAATGGTATAAATATGGTTGACGTTTAACCCTCAAGCAAACAAACTATTGTACAGTAAGAGCTAAAATGACAGAGTGGGGTTACGACACCCCCCAATATACTTTGTGTTTTTCATGCCTACATTGTTTCCTTCATCTACGGCAGATACTGTAAAATATTCCAATAATGTATTTGTGGTTTTCAAACATTTTTGTGCAAAATGAGTTTTGGCATCACAGTTCCACCAGATCTTTACGCCACACTTGGCTGGTTTTGAAGGCATGTTTTGCCTTAAACTGCACCTGCCTCTGAAAGCTACCAACTGTTCATCCACACAGAGGGATCAGGGATTTAAAATTTGGGTAACTGGGCTTTAAATGTTGTCCAAATATCCCTGAAAGCAAAAAGTTGCTTGGCTGTCAATCCACATCTACTTGTTCCAGGCCTCTTACTCATAGCTCACTGCTAAAAATTACAATTTTGTGATTAAAAGTGCAATAAAATCAAAATATTTCGACACCGTCAGCACTTCAGTACTCAGATTGTTTCAGCTCAACAGAGGCAAGTTCAAGTACAGCAACTTTCGGTAACATCGAGTTAGTGGAAAACAGAACTAAATAAAAGTGATAAAATTGCAACTAGTCAAGTTGGTTTTTGTTTTTTCAGCACTTTTGTTTTACGCCTTCTACTTCCAGAAGATCAGAAGGTTACCACACTATCAGAAGATCACTAAATCAAGCTTTAGCCACTGAGAAATAGAACAGCAGCTTCATCGTAGATACAGAATTTGCAAAATGAAGAACACAAGACTCCAACCAGCAACAGCGCTGTCTAAAGAAAGCTGTCCAGTAGTGGCCCCAAGGGAGGAGAAGCAGTCACCACAAGTATTATAAAGAGGGGAAACAAGAGCAAACGCTTGGGTAGACAAAGACATATCAGCTTTTCATAGTCGACTGTGAAAAAAAGTTACCATTCTGTGGCAGTAACAGAGGCGTGCGTGCGTGTAAGGAGACAAACAGAAAGAGATTGCTTTTGCAGCGGATCAAACTCCCTGTGAAACACTGGAATCTTCAAGCCTCGAGGGGTTCGCTACTCTGGTTTGGGTCATCTGCGCAGAATAAACTCTACCCTGACCAATCCAGTCCTCAGTGACATGCTCTAACCTCTGGAGCGCATCTTTATGGAGAAGGATACACACTGCAGCAGGATAATCAGCCCAAACACTTTGAACAACTTGAAAACCAAGGCTGACCACCAACCATCACTGGAGTATAGACCCATTGATGATTTACAGGAAACCTGTTTACAACATTCTCTGATCATGATGTGACAATTTTAGTCACAAAGTTCAGCAAACTCATGAAACATTTTGAGTGCATACTGTCATTCAAGGATATTTGGAAGCTGCAAAGTAACTAAATGCTTGAAGAGCAATTTAAGTTCACCGAAAGACCAAAGCTGTAGTGTTACAGCATGACAAAGCTCTGTTTACCTGTGCACTGGTATATGATCTGTGAGGCTTAAGGAAAAGAGAAGGGCCAGTGAACAGCAGGGAACCACACAGGCTAGAATGAGAGAGTCATCACAGGTGAGCATATGCTCCATTATTATTTTTGATGCTCTCAACAGGTTAATGTTTCCTTTTGGCGTTTAGCCTCATTTGCAGTCATTAGTTTACCATGAATTAAACATCTGCATGCATCTACCACTTATTCCTGTAAATGAGAAGGTTACATTAGCATAGCAGATGTCTTGATACTCAGGGTGAGAATATACTTAAGGAGAAATGTACCCAAGCTTCGTGTCTCTTCATCGCTCTCTCTTTTTCCCTTTCTGCCTACATTCTCTCGCTATCCTGGTGCCTGGGTCGTTGATCCAGAGGTTTGAGTTTTGGTCTTCTAAATTCTGTTTATTTGTTATCTTCATTTCTTGGTTGTTGTGTTTTTCTGCTGTGTATTTTGGTTCCTCCTTTTTAGTTTATCCTGCCTCCCCGGTGTTCCCCGTGTATTGTCAAATCTCCGTCGGTGATGTTTCCCTGTTTAGTTATTTCCAGTTTGTTTTTGGTAACCTTGGTCTCGCGCGTTTTATTCCTGCTTCATCTCTCACTCACCTGCTAGACAATTTACACTCTAGGTAATGAGGCAAGAGGCAGAGTCTGCCCTTCGTCACATCACAGTGTTTCAGTGTTTCCCCTCGGCCCGTTTCCTGTTACTTTATATCCTGGTTCATAGTGCTGCTGTAGTTTTCCTACTTCCCAGTGTTTCCCCCATGTTCCTGCTCTTCCTCTTGCATTTTTGGTTAGCCTTAAAAAAAAAAGGTCATTTTCATTGAACGCCTGCCGTTGACTCTGCATTCGAGGTCCTCAGTCTACATGAAATACGACACTCACATCTTTCAGTTTTTTTCACCACCATCATTTCAAACTGTTTTTTTTTCTTTTTCAAACTTCCTGCAACAAGATACACTTTAATAAACTTCTGCTCAACCTTCGGAAGAAAGGTGATGAGGTTTTTCTTTCTGTTTGATTGGCATAAAAAGGTGCCATAAAATCCATCCCACCAAATGTCTGTGCCTCATGGTTTTGATGAATTACTCATTTGTATCATTTGTGTAGCGTGCAGTCTAATCATCCAGAACTGGTCCCAAATGTTATTTAGTGTGTTCCAAATCAATTTTTTATCATCTCTGGGATGCTGGGACGCTGTTCATTTTGATCACTGATGTTACTTTATCTTCATCTTCAAAATTGAATAGTAAACCGCTTGCCTTGTTTGTTCCCCAGTCAGGGGTGTTTTGTACATTTATTTTTGATAAACATGTTCTGATCAAAAATGCACACTATTTTGTGTGTGTGTGTGTGTGTTGCTCTTTGTGCAGCTGCTTTAACTAACTCCCAGCATACTACTACTGAGAGTGGGCACATACATCCTGCAGGGCTATAAATTTTAATTACTTTGCATTCTGTGGATCATTGTTGCTACATGGATGCAGAAAATATAAAAGTTTTACCAAAGAAGACTTTGAGATGCCTTTGGATTTTGAATGCTTGATGTCTGTGAGTCATGAAAGTGAGATCTTCACTATCCACTGCAATACATATAAACAGAGGTGGCAAAAGTACACACATTTGTCACTTAAGTAGAAGTACACACACTTGTGTAAAAAAGTGTAAATGCTGAACTACTGATTCAACTTCTTTACTCAAGTAAAAGTGAAAAAGTACAGGCTCCAAAATGTACTCGAAGTCTAAAAATTTAAATGTAGCTCTTTGGAGGACATTTCCCGTCCATAGACAGTACGAAGCTAGAATAAAGGTGGAATTCAGTGAGAGAATCTAATCAGGATCATTACTTTAAACATAATTTGAGGTCTGCTACCCTTGATGTAATCTATCATTGCACATCAGCCACAGCTGCTCTGTACCAGTCCAACGCAGCGCTTGACTTAAACTTCATCACGTCAGGATCTACTAAATGAGCCCAGTCCAGGCATCGGTCCCACCAACACTGTGTCTGTTTCAGCCTACGTTTGCTCTGAGATAATACACTGGGTCCGCACTGCTAGGTTCGCCTGCCACCCCAGGGTCCACCAGAAAATCGCCCTTCTATAGCAATCATTCTGGTGGCTGTCTTTGGAAAAGGACACCCAAATATGTCTTAGCTTGACCCATGTGTGTCTGAAATAAAAGTAGAACTCAACCACCTGCTGGTCAGCTTCCAGGTCGCTTTAAATTTTGTTTCTGGCCTCCCTCCTGCAAGTTCTTTTGAGAACCTGTGGACATCATGCTCCTTCCTAAGGTACCCTCGGCAGTAGAAGCAGTTAAGCTTCTAACTGACCATGTTTCTCGACCCCGTGCCATTCCCTTAGACATTGTTTCAGACTGAGGTCGGCAATTCACCTCCCAGGTTTGGAAGGTATTTGGGGAACCTTAGGTGCCACAGTTCGTTTGACCTCCTGTTACCATCCACAGTCTAACAATCAAACTGAGCAAGCAAATCAGATCAGATCATTAGAAGCAGCTCTCTGCTGTGTGACCTTCTCTAACCATTTTTCCTGGTGTTTTTCTCTCTCCTGGATAGAATAGGCTCATAACTCATAACCTCCTCTGCTACTGGCTTGTCCCACTTTGAGGTCTCCTTAGGTTATCATCCTTCCTTCAGCTCAGGTAGATGACAATGCAGTGCCATCGGTGCCGTTCCATCTTTGCTGCTGTTCTCGTGTTTGGAGGCATACTAAGGAGCTTCCCTGGACTGCAGACTGAAACTGAAACAATAATATCTGTCACAGGTACATACAACCATTAGCACCTATGTGCAATTAAGCATCACCAATTAACCTAACCCCATTAACTGCATATCTTTGTGGAGGAAGCTGGAGTACACGGAGAGAACCCATGCAGACATGAGAAGAACATGCAAACTCCACACAGAACAGCACCAATCAGATGGTGGAGTCAAACCCAGGACCTTTGTGCTGTGAAGCAACGGTGCTAACCACCATGCCATTGCGCTGCTACATACTAACCTCAATGGCAGTTATTGGACTGTACAGTACTTCCAGTAATGCCTGAAACTTATAACCCACAAAATGTGGTTCGACATGTTGTTTTCTTAAGTGCACTTTCTTGATGAAGTTTCTCACGACTAAACACAGAAGATTACAGAGGGTGACACATCGCAGGATAACAGGAGTAACAACAGATAGGTCAAAGCAGTGACTAGGCAAGCTGCATTCAAATTAAAATCCAACCTCCTGAAGATAAAGATCCAAATCACCATCAGTGTTAAACGATCCTAGCCATCAGAAGAGTAGGCCTTCTGAAAAGCATCAAAAGGGCAACTTACAGCTTTAAGGTTCATTCCCAGAGCACAGCACCATTTCACCTCTTGTAACTCTTCCCCTTGGGCTTAACAGACCGACACTCTGTGGCTCTCACACCAGGGTGTGGCCTTTCTTTACTCAGCATCACTGCTGCCATTTATCTCAGCACAATCAAACTGGCTTCCTTTTCCCTTCAAGACCTTTCCCGCTGAGCACAAACAATCCTCGATGTGTTTTCAGCTGAACAGTAGATGGTTCTGCAATATTTCTACCTCTCACTTACAAACGAGGTTTTTAACAGAGTCGCACGTTGGACAACACAGAAGCAGGACTGAATGGCGCACAGCTATGTGGAATGCATTTTTACCACTCAAATGCAATAAATAGCCTATTGAATAATTGAGTCTTTTGCCCTTGAAGGAATTTTACTGTTCGCAGCGTAAGGATTGCTTGCATCGTCTTAAGTAGATATGCCTTTCAATAACCTTCCTCATTTGAAGCCACTTTCTAAGTCTTTGAAATGCATATTTGTACCCATATGCAATGTAATTGCCTTCTCATTGGCAGAGCTGGGGAAGAAAGATAATGATCAACTAGAATAAAGAGACTGAAATGTAACTCAGCAGGGAATTCAATTAATTCCCATACTTCCTGTTCGTGTCCTCTCAGCCTTGTGCCTCTTTCCATTGCTTTGTCAAAGTCTTCCTTTCTTCTTTCTGACCCTACGAGGACGAGGTAAGGCTTCGAGGTCCCGCGGGTGCTTTAGCAAAGCTGAAATACCTGATTTTAATCAAATCTATCTGCAGATAGAGTCAGCTGTATGTTAGGAGACCGGTTCATTATGTGTTTAAATTAGTGGTAATTAAAAACTAGCCCTACAGGTTGAAAGGCATAAATACAGAAGGATTGAGCTGACTTTTCAAAATGTGTTTAAGACACGGTAAGAATGGGATCAGTAGTTCAAACATAGACTAAAGCTGTACGAACTGTATGACAGCTTCACTCGGACATACAGTAGAGCCACATGCCAGTTTCATTATCATCACAATGACAGTCTTCTTGTGTTTAACACTAGAACTGCCAAAGGGCTCATTTTGACATTTTGTAACTCTATTAAAATAAAACCCCATTCTTTCATGACTTTTCCTAAGAAGTATTCATATAGTGAATTTTGGGATAAAAATTACAACCACTTATACTTGGAACCACTGGGGGCATC